>JAUNZO010002757.1:0-48370 GCA_031894775.1 Chloris gayana
GAAGAGGAGTTTTTCGGTTCATAATACTTGCAAGTAGTTTAAGGGTATTTTTGTAATTTTACTAATAATTAACATATTTATATTTTTTCATAAAATACAATTTAGATATGTGAACCACAACTTTATTGTAAGAATAATATTGAACACATTATTAACATCAAAGATTAATTACATTACTGATTTTCATTTATATTATCATGAAAATAAAAATAATCATGATAAATCTATCACTTTGACGATAATACCCTTAACATGGTAAAATACTTGTAAGTAGTTGTGTATTTCCGATCTCAAATCTCTACCGTTGGATCAAACTACTTGCAAGTATTTTTTTCAAAACTACTTGCAAGTATTGTGGACCGAAAAACTCCTCTTTACTGTTTCTATCTCTCATAATCGTATTTGCTGTGTTGTGCAGCTGCACAAGAAAATGGGCCAAAATCTCTTGCATTCCTGCCCCCAAACAGCATTTAGCTGGCCCAGTTATCCCCTCAACGCCCAAGCACATTAGGCTGAAGAGCAAATCGCCGGGGCGATCCCGTCCCTATTCAAACTCACAAATCTTTGTTCTCATTCCAATCAATTACTCCCTCCGTCACAATTTATTTACATTCTACCTCTGTTTCTGTGTGTTCAGATTCATAGCGTCTTCCATGAATATGGATAGTCGCTATATCCAACTTCATAGCATTTTTTATGAATCTAGTTGAGAGCGTTAAATATTTTGGGACGAAGGGGGAACACCACACTGGTGTGGCATGGTGGACATCGGTAGCAACAAATCAGCTAGGTAAGTGCCTCCTCTTCCTCTTTTTGCAATATTTTGAATCATTTTTTTTTAAATTAAGGGTTTATTTGATTGATGCCTAAATTTAACTTAATGAATCAAATAACTTAATTGTTGGAACTTAGTTGTTGGGATTTTTAGCCAGTTTGCGCGTTCTATCAAGAAAGGAACAGAAAAAAATACGAAAATTTGACTATGCCACACTCCAAAAAGCAAAAGAAAAGGATAGGAGCACAGGCACGATACCCTCTAGAAACTTACCTATTCCTTCCTGCCAGCCAGTCAACTGCTGCATCACGGCCTACGTTGGGCATCTGTGAATAACTGAATTGTCTGCAGACAGAAGATAATCCCAATCCTCAAGATCAAGATAGTGACTGCACAGGACAATGATGCTTTGAAACTTACACTGTCTTGGCACATGTGTGATTGTGGGATGTCAGTATACATGAAGCGGGTCAAAAGTTCGTTGCAGGTAACCTCGTCGAAATTAGAGGAAGAGTGAGACTTGAGCATCTGGACTCGAAGAGCTTCTGGTAGGAGTATCTTTTACCATTCAGATCAGAAGAGGCATGTCGTCCGTGCTTACGTATTCGGGAGTCCGGAAACTTCCCCTGCTTGGACGACCAGAAATCCCCGCCATATATAGCCCTTCCACCTCGACACGATCAAATTAACAAAGCCCAGAACAGACCGGCACGCGGACGAGCCAGCAGCTCGGTGGTGAAGGCGCCAGGTTGGCTGCCCACCGGTTGGGGGTTCGATCCCCCAATCCCGCACCAAAAAATCCCCTCGCCTTTCCCAGCCAAAGCATTAGGTAAAGACTGCATGCACATTCCACACTGGCCACTGAGTCCTGCGTATGGTTGGGGAGGGTGTCGAGATTTTCTCGACCTGCGTGAGAAGCGTCTTCTTAGCAAATGCCCGGGGGCCGTCATACCCCCGCAGGTCGAGAACAGACCGGCACCAAACGTTGAAGCCTCTTCCAAGCTTCGCCAGTTTATTGCACCTCTCACCTCACGCATTCGCGCCTCCAAAAAGACCGTTATTAGCGAAGATATGGGCAAGACCGTGGTGCTGTACCCGGGCCCCGGCGTCGGCCACCTGACGCCCATGGTTGAGCTGGCCAAGGCGTTCGTGCGGCACGGCGGCGTGTCCGTCACCGTCGCGCTCGCCGAGCCGCAGGTCAAGACCAGCCACTTCTCCGACGCGGTCGCCCGCGCCGCCGCGTCCAACCCGTCGGTCACCTTCCACGTCCTGACGCCGCCCGCCCCGGCGACCGACTCGTCGGCGTCGCACGGCATGTTCGATCACCTCTCCGCCATGAACGCGCCGCTCCGGGACCTGCTCCGCTCGCTCCCCGCGGTCCACGCGCTCGTGCTCGACATGTTCTGCAGCGGATCGCTGGACGTGGCCGCCGAGCTCCGCGTGCCGGCCTACTTCTTCCTGTCCTCCGGCGCCAGCTTCCTCGCCGTCCTCCTCAGCGCGCCCAACATGGAGGCCACCATGGGCAAGCGGTTCTCGGAGCTCGGGGACTCGATCGTCCGCGTGCCCGGCGTTCCTCTGTTCAAGGCGACGGATCTGCCCAGAATCTTGCGCGATGATGATGACACCACCCGGGAATTTCTGCGCATGGCCGAGAGGATTCCGGAGTCCAACGGGATCCTCGTCAATACATTGGAGTCACTGGAATCGGGGGCTGTGCGCGCTCTGAGGGACGGGCTGTGCGTTCCCAACCGCGCCACGCCGCCTGTCTACTGCATCGGGCCGTTGGTCTCGAACGGAGGCGGAGACAAGAAGCACGAGTGCCTCGAGTGGCTAGACGCGCAGCCGGACAACAGCGTCGTGTTCCTCTCCTTCGGGAGCATGGGATCGTTCTCCAAGCAGCAGCTCCAGGAGATCGCCGCCGGCCTGGAGAAATCGGAGCAGAGGTTCCTGTGGGTTGTCCGTAGCCCACGCCGCGAGGACCAGAAGGTCGGCGACCCGCTTCCGGAGCCAGACCTGGACGCGCTTCTGCCCGAAGGATTCTTGGAAAGGACAAAGAACCGGGGGCTCGTGGTCAAGTCGTGGGCGCCGCAGGTGGAGGTGCTGCGCCACCGTGCCACCGGCGCGTTCATGACGCACTGCGGGTGGAACTCGACGCTGGAAGGGATTACCGCTGGGCTGCCGCTGCTGTGCTGGCCGCTGTACGCGGAGCAGAGGCTGAACAAGGTGTTCATCGTGGAGGATATGAAGCTGGGCGTGGAGCTGAAGGGGTACGACAAGGAGGTCGTGGAGGCCGAGGAGGTGGAGACGAAAGTCAGATGGGTGATGGATTCTGAGGGAGGAAGGGCACTTCGTGAACGTGCGGCGCGGGAGAAGAACCGGGCAGCCGAGGCGCTCATGGAAGGAGGACCGTCTCATGTTGCTTTTGTTGAATTCCTGAATAGGCTGTAGGGTGACACTCAGGTTTGGAATGTGTTGCATGTGACTTTGATTCGTGGTGGACCTCGTCACGTTGAAAAATAGTATTGCCTCTATTTTATCTTATATATATTAATTGGAGGTCCTTTTTGTGGCCTCCACTAATCGGAGGAAAATCGTAGAAATTCTCACGAAAAAACAAAACATAGTCATCCAATGAATATTCAATAAATAGTAGTCATTGGATCTAATATGATATGGTATAAATTACTCATCACTGCCATTATAAAAATATACCAATTTTTCTTTACAAATTACCCACACATCGATCTGTTGTTATTGTCTATCTATTTGTTGAATGTGCATTACATTACATTAAATATATGTGGAATATATGCGATCCCATATCATGCATAGATAGAAACAAAAGACATCACAGATGATATCATGCCTATTCTTGCCAACTAAAGTTGACACGCCATCCTTGATACCCGATATGCATCCTCGCTGTCTTACTATCCTCGATCCCGCCTTTCCGTGCGGCAACCATGTCGGCAATCAAGTTGCTCAATGGCACGGAGCTATCCAGGTCGTCCTCCTTATCGGCACCAGCAAGGGCGTTTCAGTGGTCCCGATCTTCTCAACACCAAGCAGCTTCACTTTAAGATATATAACACGTTCGGCAGCCTTGCCATCAGTATGGCAACGTTCATCCGACCATATCGTAAGGAACACCTGGCCTAAAGCTCTAGGCAAAGGCACAGGTAACAAACGACGAGGAGCTTTCGAGCTGTACTATACAAACATAAATGGTGGAGATCACGTACGATAGTGAATTGTGTTTGCAAGGCCTGATCTGGGTTAATCAAGGCAGCGCAAAATCAACCGTGGTTCTGCAAGAGATCGGAACATGGAGCTAGAACGAAACCGTTATATAGGACAAGCTTGGAGATTGGATTATCAAGGTAACTATTTCAATATATTATGTTTGATGTTTGAACCCCATTATTTGGAATTCAAGGCTCGAGTCATACATGCACATACCTCAGCATCACCGGACATGGAGTACTCCGAAGCTGTCATAGTAATAATAATGTGAAGGAAAGAACAACAATATAGGCACGCTGCATGCAAACATGTCCAGATCTGCATTGAAAAATATTTTTTTGTCACAGATTTTCTATTCTTGAGATTGATTTTTTTATATACAAAAATTAATCAGATTACAAATCATGTGTTTTTTGTCCTACGAGTGAGCCGTAGGGCTTTTCGGATCCGACCAAAGCACTTCATGATCTTAGCGAAATTTCCCAGTCAAACATAGTACATAGCTGAAAGTGCCTAGGACGACGGTCCTCTCATTAATCCGGTCGGCGTGGCCTCTTCTAAGCACGACACGTTGGTTTTTCCCATCGTGGATTCCTCCCGAAGAAACACGTAGCCCTTGTGGGAGCGATGCCGAGCGCTGCCGTGTGCGTGCTTCGCTTTCTACGCACTCTTCGTGGCCTCATTCGGCTTTGGCCCATCCCACCGGGTAGCCCGTTCACCACCATGCAAACGCTGCCATCTGCTTATCAGGCCCGTTTCGTATTGCCCAGCGCGAGATGTCGGTTGCTGCAGTCGTATTTGTGTTGGCCCGTGCGAGATAATGGCTGCAGTCCCAAGCTCACCAAACTGGCGCGGCGGAGCACGCCCCTTGCCTAGTCTTTATATATCCCTGAGATGATATAATCATTGGATCTTCAACAAAAGGAAAGATATAGCCTTCATTCGTTGCTATTTGTTGCTATCTATCCACTAGTTCTGAAAACTGATTACTGATATTGCTGCAGTTGACAAAATAAGATTTTTATATTTAAGAGTTTAAAGTTTGCATAAATCATCTAACATGATCATAAAATAATTTCATATCCTAAATGTTGAAATATAGGTAATTTTTCTTTATATTGAACTTACATCTCAAACATTTTCTAGCCCGTGCAGTCGCACGGGTTGATAGGCTGGTTCTACAAACTGCTGTCGGAGGACATCATTTCTTGATTTTTGCGAAGGCGTGTTTTGCACAGAAACGCAGCCTCCAAAATTCAACTTTCTGCTGACGTCTTTAGGAATGTCAACTCCAGGGCGTTCTAAGTTGGCACTTTGACTACAATATATTCTGATGCGCATGACTGAAAGGTCAAATACTATAAAAGTATTTTCCATGATGGTCCGATGGAATGTTAGTGAGACATTTTTTCTTGGACAGCGTGCACGCGTGAGGAGGTCTGCTCGCAAACCAATTTCAAACATTATATTTTTTTTGTCAAACTTTCACATCCGAAACTTTCTATTTTATGAAAGTTTTCCATTAAACTTTGGTCAACAAACATAGGAGCAAAAGTTTCCCAGAAAGTTTTGCAGCAAACTTTGGAGAAAAAGTTTACCCACAAAGTTTTACAACAAATTTTGATAAAAAAAAACTTTGAAGCGAATGTTTTCTATGAGTTTTGTAACAAAATTTTGGATAGAAAAGTTACCATGAAAACTTGAGTAGATAAGTTGTGATCAAACTTTGCAATAGAAAGTTGTTAACATAAAACTTTGAGTAGAAAAAGATTGATCATGTTGATTTGCTAGGAAACGTCCACACGCACGTGCGTGATCAAGGAATCCCGATGTCGTGGTCATAGAGGTGAGTGTCATCTGCTAATATCTCCTCTTAGCATAGTTGCTACCAACATGAGTTGTAATCTTTATTAGCACCTCTGACTTTGAAATTTTTTTTCTTGCTGATCGGTGGGAAATTGACAACGGGGTAAACCTTCGCGTCGATACTGTGTTTTCTGACCGTAGCACCGTGTGCTCTTTCCTGTTGCACTGGCCTAGCAGCGACCATGCAGATGCCCGAACGATCAGCTCTGCATTCGAGTATCGCACAGACGATGCATGGAACACTTCGCTCGATCGTCATGCGCTCCTTCGAGGAAGTTTCGCTAAAGCGCTCATATCCAGTGTCACTGATGACGTTCTTCTTCCACAATAGGGTAGCGTGGCGGCTAACCTCACCCACTCAGCGGGCTGCTAATGTGTCCTTTTTATATAAGTATATTATCTCATTATCTGAACCTTAGTAACTCCGCTCAGTGCGTGCCAAATCATTCGTGACGTCTCGGGCACCTGCATGAGCAGTCCAAATGGGATTAGGATCGTCCTCACGACGCATTTATATACTGCGCGCTCATTGTTTGTGGAATCAAATCGAAAAAACATCTCAGTCCATTTCAATCCAAAGCCTTTTTGAGCAGAGTTGCGCACGTTCCCGGTACAGATAACACCTGCGGCAGCAGCAGTCTTTGATTCGGCGGCGAGCCATGAAGAAGACCGTGGTTCTGTACCCAGGCCTCGGCGTCGGCCACCTGACGCCGATGGTCCAACTGGCCAAGGTCTTCCTCCAGCACGACGTCAACGTCACCGTCGCGCTCGTGGAGCCGCCCGTCAAGTCCCCCGACTTCGCCAAAGTGGTGGCGCGCTCCGCGGCGTCCAACCCGTCCATCACCTTCCACGTCCTGCCGCCTCCGCCCTCGGTGCCCGACGTTTCCAACCCGGACGGCACACCCAAGCACCACGTCATCCAGATGCTAGACTTCCTCAGCGCCATGAACGAGCCTCTCCGCGACTTCATCCGCTCGCTGCCGGCCGTCGACGCGCTCGTCATCGACATGTTCTGCGTCAGCGCGCTCGACGTCGCGGCCGAGCTCGAGCTGCCCGTCTACTTCTTCTACGCGTCTGGCGCCGGCGACCTTGCCGTCTTCCTCAACATGCCCAGCGTCCATGCCCGGATGACCACGAGTTATAGTGAGCACGTCGACTCTGTGCTCTCGCTGCCCGGCGCTCCCCCGTTCAAAATTTCGGATTTGCCCGCAGACGTTACCAAAAACGATAGCGTGGCGGCCAAGCTCATCTGGCGCATGTTCGAGCGGATGCCAGAATCCCACGGGATTCTCATCAACACCTTCGAGTCCCTGGAGACTCGCGCGGTGACCGCTCTGAGGGACGGGCTCTGCGTTCCCGACCGCGCCACGCCGCCTGTGTACAGCATTGGGCCGCTGGTCTCTGTTGGAGGCGGAGACAAGGGGCAAGAGTGCCTGGAGTGGCTGGACGCGCAGCCGGACGACAGCGTCGTGTTCCTCTCCTTCGGGAGCCTGGGCACATTCCCGAAGAAGCAGCTCGAAGAAATTGCCATTGGCTTGGAGAAGTCAGGGCAGAGGTTTCTCTGGGTCGTGCGGACCCCGCCCGGCGACGATCATAAGCACGGCGAGCCGCTTCCGGAGCCAGACCTCGACGCGATCCTTCCCGACGGGTTCCTGGAGAGGACCAAGGAAAGAGGCCTGGTGCTCAAGTCCTGGGCGCCGCAGGTGGACGTGCTCAACCACCGTGCAACGGGTGCGTTCGTGACGCACTGCGGGTGGAACTCCACGCTAGAAGGCATCATGGCAGGGCTGCCGCTGCTGTGCTGGCCTTTGTACGCGGAACAGAGATTGAACAAGGTGTTCATCGTGGAGGAGATGAAACTCGGGGTAGAGCTCAAGGGCTATGATGACCAGGAGATGGTGGAGGCTGAGGAGGTGGAGACGAAGGTCAGGTTTATGATGGATTCTGAGGGAGGAAGGGCACTCAGAGAACGCGCGGCATCGAAGAAGAACCAGGCGGTCGAGGCGCTCAAGAAAGGAGGCTCATCTAATGTTGCTTTTGTTGAATTCCTGAATAAGCTGTAGGCTATCACTCAGATGTTGAATTTGTTGTATGTGGTGATTTGATTCGTGCTGCACCTCCTCGTCATGTATTGACTCTTGTATTCATGCACATGGTCAGATAAACACTAGTGAGAATTAACCGGACGCTGTCTCTATATGGTACCGTGGTATGCAAATGGATTAAATCTTGGTTGGCATATCAAGAAATTAAATAAATATTGCTACTAGATATGGTGAATTTGATACACATTGCACCTAAAGATGATTGGTTGGCTCAAAATATAAAATAAATAGTTCAATAACTTGTTTTTTATAACTTGGAATTTGTTAATACAATTTTACATGACTGCCTTCCATGTCACAAATTTATCACAGGCTCAAGCAACTGGTTAGAGAAGGTAGTCCCATCTCTCATATGATTTGCACGATGCACAATATGCCCTGCATAGTTCACACAATGTGACGGATGGAGCGCTACACATAACCTAACAATTATACAGATTTTAGCAGTACAGATTTGTTGATTAAATAATCTCATAATAATTCATAATCATCAAAATTGGAGGAGTACAAACAACTTCTTTGTAATAAGTCGATAAATGTAAAAAGACTTACAATTCTATTTATTGTCTATATTGAGGAGGCATTTGTATCATTATTATGGTATGTTTAAATAAGGTAGTTCAACATTCATAAAATATTAATATGTTCCAATAATAGTGTTGCTAATTTTGATAGTATTTTATGTAAGTAATATTTATAATATGTTGTGATAGCTTGTCCACATTTTATAATTTAACATTCAATAAATAAATGTTCATTCTAGGTTGCTGTAACGTTAAAATGTCCTCCATTTAATTGTTGTATAAGTTATAAAATATTAATATGATCATATTTAGTTATGTAAAAAATTACAGTCAATAAATTGGTATAGGGAGTTTCTAAAAATCTATATGAAGTAACAATAATTGCTTCCTCCAAGAGTTCCCAATATATAGTTGCTAACTAGTACTAAATATATCTATATCTACTTGTTTTGTGGGTTATAGCAGCACTTTATAGAAAGATTTAAGGGTTGGAAGTTGGTTGCTAAACATGTGCCAAATGTAGCAATCAAAATAGATTTTTTTAGGGAGTTTGAAAACTTATGGAGTAGATATTAGAAACTGTTGGAAGGTTAGTTTTGTGAGATATTCGCTAAATATAGTTTTGGGAAGTATGGATTACCAATAACCTTGCTAGTTTAGTCCTCCGTGAGCAATGTTGAGAGAGCATCAGAAGCTGTCGGTGGACTGCACAGAGGCCTTGGCCGCGTGGCAGAGGTGTTACCGTGCTGGCGAGCGTGCCAGGCATAGATGAAACCGGAGGTACTCATGTCGCTTGAAGACAACCAGTTACTGTGCCTTTGGTACCGCTTCCGCTCACGGTGCTTATGGCACTGTAGCATGGGGCCAAGTACTGTAACATGAGCGGGAATAAGCAGCAAATACCAACTTGATCAGATTGGGAGAAAACAGCTTCGTGCTACGAGTGTGATAAGCTGAAGTTGATAATCTATACCAAAGGCACCCTTATTCAATGTCTCTTCGCATGGAGGTACCCGTGCCGGCGTGCGTATCCTCTGCATTGCTTAAGTCAATGCAGAGGAGCTACGAGGATATGTGAGAGCTACGAGTAAATAAATGCCAGGAACAGTACATGTTTCGGACAGCTACGAGTAAATATTGTTACTGTTCATATATTTTATTTTTTCCACTTTTCCCTGTAGCAGTGCATCTGAGCTGTTGGTTGCAGATCCAGCGGTTAGGAGAGGTGCCTAATGCAGCTACAGTCCCCCTCTGCATTGACTAGTTGTCAATGCAGAGGATCTGAATCCCCGTGTGCCGTGCTCCATATATTAAAAGGGAAAATGCCCCTGGAACAACCCGGATGCGCTTCAGGCCCAGTTCGTTTTCACCCTCTAAAATTTATATACTTGTCACATCAAAGATAATTTTACTATTTAATAAGTACTTTTATTAATTTAATAACAAAACCTATGTCGCGACCTCCCCTCTAATTTGCGAGACGAATCTAATGATCCTAATTAATCTATGTTTAGCTACAGTGATGCTACGAGTAAACATCTTCTAATAACATCATAATTACCCTCGTTGGATTCGTCTCGTGAATTAGATAGGGGAGTCTGCAATTAGTTTCGAGATTAGATTTTATTTAAGTACTCCAAAATAATAAAATTCTCTTTGATTTGACCCTCTAAAAATTATATAGATGGAAACGAACAGGCCCCTGGCTCCGGACTTTTCAGTCAGAGCACTCGAGCAGAGTTGTTCACCTTCCCAGTAGAGCAAAACACCTGCAGGAAAGAGACCTTTGATTCTGTACCAGGGCATCGGCGTCGGCCACCTGACGCCGATGCTCCAGCTGGCCAAGGTCTTTCTCGAGCACGGCGTCGGCGTCACCGTCGCGCTCGTCGAGCCGCCCATCAAGGCCCCCGACTTCTCTGCTGTGGTCGCGCTCGCGCGCGAAGCGGCGTCCAACCGGTCCATCACATTCCACGTCCTGCCGCCGCCGTCCTCCGCGCTCGACGGTTCCAGCTCCCCGGCACTCCCAAGAACCACTTCGTCCAGGTATCACAGACGCTGAGACGCGGTCCTCCGTTCAAAGCCTCGGATTTGCCCGTAGAAGATATCACAGACGCTGAGACGACCAAGCTCATATGGCGCATTTTCAAGCGGATGCCGGAATCGAACGACATTTGGGTCAATACATTGGAGACGCGCGCAGTGCACGCTCTGAGGGACGGACTGTGCATTCCCGACCGCGCCACGCCGCCGATCTACTGCATCGGGCCGCTGGTCTCGGGAGGAAGCGGAGACAAGGGGCACGAGTGCCTCGAGTGGCTGGACGCGCAGCCGGATAACAGCGTCGTGTTCCTGTCCTTGGGCAGCATGGACACATTTTCGAAGAAGCAGCTTGAAGAAAATGCTATTGGCTTGGAGAAATCGGGGCAGAGATTTCTCTGGGTCGTGCGGAGCCCGCGCAGCGAGGACGACAAGTTCGGCGAGCCGCTTCCGGAGCCAGACCTTGATGCGCTCCTTCCCGTTGGGTTCCTGGAGAGAACCAAGGAAAGAAGCCTCGTGGTCAAGTCGTGGGCCCCGCAGGTGGAGGTGCTGCGCCACCGTGCAACCGGCGCGTTCGTCACGCACTGCGGGTGGAACTCGACGCTGGAAGGCATCACGGCGGGGCTGCCGCTGCTGTGCTGGCCGCTGTACGCGGAGCAGAGGCTGAACAAGGAGTTCATCGTGGAGGAAATGAAGCTGGGCGTGGAGCTGAACGGTTACGACAAGGACATTGTTGATGCTCAAGAGGTGGAGACGAAGGTCAAGTAGTTGATGGATTCTGAGGGAGGTAGGGCACTTCGAGAACGCGCGGCTTGTGAGAAGAACCGGGCAGCCCAGGCGCTCAATAATGGAGGATCATCTCGTATTGCTTTTGTCGAATTCCTGAATACGTTGTAAACTGTCAGATCTTTTGAATAACATATTTTTCACAACAAAAAATATTTTTCACGTGTTACTCTATAAATTTATAAAATTATATAATATTTTTCACGTGTTACTCTATAAATTTATAAAATTATATAAATTTTATAGTAAAGAAAACATTTTTTCGAGCTAGCGAATAAAGAAAAAATGTTAAACACTAGCGTCAGTAGTATAGAGGGCATGAGCATTTTAAGAGGGAAGTTTGAAAATTTCGATGATAGAGAGGGTGGCTGAAAAAAATTGAATGGTATAAAGGAAAATTGCTAAACAAAATAACAGGCGCCACATCTTAGATCCAAGGGATGGGAAAGGGAACCTCGTACTACTAGTTCCGTTTTGACTAGCCAGTAGTATTGCACAAGTGGAGTGAGCGCACCAATAATCGCCCTGTTCGTTTCCTCGCGCTCTAAAATTTAAGATTGTCACATCGAAGAGAATCTTATTATTTATGAATATTTCGATCAATTTAATGACAAAATACTATTGACAGATTGGTTCTAATTTTCGAGATGAATCTAATGAGCTTTATTAATTTAAGTTTTGCTAAAGTGATGCTACAGATAACCGTCTTCTAATCATGACTTAATTAACGTCATTAGATTCGTCTCAGTAAATTAGTCTAGGAGCATGTAATTTATTTTATAATTAAACTTTATTTAATACTCCTAAATAAGTAACATTCTTTTTGATGCTGACAACTCTAAAGTTTAGACCAACACACCCATTAAATAATTACCCCTACATGAACATGTATGTGTGTGCCATGTACTGCACCACAGTTCAGGCGATACGACAGGTCAAGACGAACTAGGTGGACCCGGCCCCGTGCGCTGGTCGTTTGGAAGCTTCTCAGTCCAAGCGTCATTGGTGACGTTGGTGTTCTCCCCAGCCCCCATCCTCGGCCGCTCCTCACACAGACCCATCGGTCCATCCTCCTCTCGTCCACGAATCTGACAATGTTTTTCTCTCTCTTTTTCCTCTCTCAGAGCGTAACATGTTGGAGCAGTGGTTGATGTTTTGGACACGTAGTCATCAACCTTCAATCTTGTTGTTTTCGTCGTGACGTCGGGCCACACCACAATGCTTGAAGCAGCTTAAAATTAATTTTTAATAAAATGCTTCAAGTTCAAGCAGCATGACGCCGGCCCAACCAAGTTACCAAGATTTGCCCAGATCATTTGGCCATTTGCGGGGCCCACCAGCATGACTGGTTAAATCGGAACTTGGATTGTCCTCCAAGATCACAACACATTATATACACTGCGTGTTCACTGTCTCGAGAATTCCAAATCGAAAACATCTCAGTCCATTTCAACCGAGAGCCCTCGAGCAGAGTTCCGGTCCAGCAGAACACCTGTGCAGGAGAGGCCTCTGGTTTCGGCGCCGATCGAGCGATGAAGAAGAGCGTGGTCCTGTACCCGGGCCTCGGCGTCGGCCACCTGACGCCCATGGTCCAGCTGGCCAAGGTCTTCCTCCAGCACGGCATCGACGTCACCGTCGCGCTCGTCGAGCCGCCCATCAAGTCCCCCGACTTCTCTGCCGTGGTCGCGCGCGAAGCCGCGTCCAACCCGTCCATCGCATTCCACGTCCTGCCGCAGCCGTCCTCCGTGCCTGAAGGTTCCAACTCCGACGGCACGCCCAAGCACCCCGTCGTCCAGGTCTTCGACCTCCTCCGCGCCATGAACGAGCCTCTCCGCGACTACCTCCGCTCGCGGCCCGCCGTCGACGCGCTCGTCATCGACATGTTCTGCTCCGACGCGCTCGACGTTGCGGCCGAGCTCGAGCTGCCCGTCTACTTCTTCTACGCGTCGGGCGCCGGCGACCTCGCCGTCTTCCTCAACATGCCGAGCTATATAGCCGGGATGACCACCAGTTTCGAGTCGCTGGGCGACTCTTTGCTCTCGTTGCCGGGCGCCCCTCCGTTCAAAGCGTCGGATTTGCCAGACGAGGCTATCAAGGACACCGAGGCAGCCAAGCTCGTCTGGCGCATGTTCGAGCGTATGCCAGAATCCGACGGTATTCTCATCAACACCTTCGAGTTCCTCGAGACGCGCGCGGTGAGCGCTCTGAGGGACGGGCTGTGCGTTCCCAACCGCGCCACGCCGCCGATCTACGGCATCGGGCCGCTGGTCTCGAGCGGAGGCGGCGACGAGAAGCACGAGTGCCTCGAGTGGCTGGACGCGCAGCCGGACAACAGCGTCGTGTTCCTCTCCTTCGGGAGCATGGGCACCTTCCCGAAGAAGCAGCTCGAAGAAATGGCCATCGGCTTGGAGAAGTCCGAGCAGAGGTTTCTCTGGGTCGTGCGGACCCCGCGCGGCGAGGACCACAAGTTCGGCGAGCCGCTTCCGGAGCCGGACCTCGACGCGCTCCTCCCCGACGGGTTCTTGGAGAGGACCAAGGAGAGAGGCCTCGTCGTCAAGTCCTGGGCGCCGCAGGTGGACGTGCTCCGCCACCGTGCTACCGGCGCGTTCGTCACGCACTGCGGGTGGAACTCGACGCTGGAGGGCATCACGGCGGGGCTGCCGCTGCTGTGCTGGCCGTTGTACGCGGAGCAGCGGCTGAACAAGGTGTTCATCGTCGAGGAGATGAAGCTTGGGGTGGAGATGAGAGGCTACAATGAAGAGATGGTGAAGGCCGAGGAGGTGGAGACAAAGGTGAGATGGGTGGTGGAGTCCGAGGGCGGCCAAGCGCTCAGAGAACGGGTGATGGCAGCGAAAGACAGAGCGGCCGAGGCGCTTAAGGAAGGAGGCTCGTCGCATGCGGCTTTTGTCCAATTTTTGAAAGACTTGGAAGCTGTCGGTCGTCCGTGAACGAGCATGTCGTATTTCTGTACTGTAGAAGCGTATTCTTCTTGTCTCTTTACCGCGATTGGTGATTGCAAGGGACATGGTTTAGCTACTAAGACATGTGTGGACAACTGTATGTTGCATGATTGTATATTTGTTTCATTTCAGTTTTATTGTATCATGATTGTATATTACTACTTCTCTTACTTAAATTGTTGTCGTCGTTGACTTTTTCAGTTATGTTTGACCATTTGTCTTATTCAAAAAGTTTAAAAAATATCATATATTTTGTTAGAATATGTTTTATCACTAAAGAAACTTGAAATATAGCATATAACTTTTTGTATGTGAATAAATTTTTAAGATGAATGGTCAAACGTTATGGAAAAAGTCAATAGCGACAACAATTTAGTAAAGGAGAGAATATATCTTTTGTATTTTTTTTAAGAATGTGAGTGCGAAAGAGATAAGACTAACTCCAACGGATGACCCATCCAACACCCCGTATTGAAAATGGATCTTAAAAGAATGAAATGTAGCCTCCAACGTGTGATCCAAAAGAGGTACCTATTTTAGGAGCCTATCGTGCCGCGATTCATTGGCTTCCACCTCCACCGAGCGCATTTGTTGAGCATTGTACATCCCGCGTCCGTGCGGACTGCCGCATCCATGTCCGAGCTCCTCCCTCGCTCGCTCGTCCGAGCTCCACTCCGCCCATTGTCGCACCCACCTGCCCGCCCGAGCGCTTCGGCCGTCGCATTTGTGACTCGTCAAGGTCAACACCTCCGCTTGATAGGTCTAACCCTCCAAGCCGACTGTCGCTCGCCCTCCTTCCCACAGCCCACACAAGCGCTACAGCTCTAGTCGACCAACCGCTTGCATCCGGCCCTCCACACGTCGTCGTCCTAGCCTTCGGGATCGCTGCGCCCATCCCAATCGGGAGCGGCCGAGTTTTCGACAGCTGAGCGCGCACGCGGTCGTGGCTCAAGGACGATGATGACCTCAATTTCGGCTTCCCGTTGGAGATTTATTTTTGGATGGTGCCTCTTTGATCCTCGGAGTGACTACCTATTTATGCATTTGGGTCTCTCCAATTTAACAGTGTGTTTGGTTCTGCTTATTTCTGCTTTTGCTGTGACAAAAAGCAGAAAGCCAAACCAAACGATTCGACTGTGAGCATCGGCTGTAGACAAAAGCAGCTTTCTTCCTAGTATAGTTTCCACAGCACCGAGCGACCTGCTTTTCCCGGCTGTGGGGCGAACGGTTTCGAAAAAATTACCCACCTGCCATTCGTTAGTGAATACCGATTCATTTTCTTTCTTCTCCCTTCCACTCGAAGGACCGTCGCTCCCTGTCACCGGTGGCCGCTGCCCCGTCTTCTCGTCCGGACAAGCCGGCGCTGCTTGGTCCCTCTCTCTCCGGTGACGCTTGGGGTCGCTTCTGCCATCCTCCGCCCGTACACGACGCCTCAGCGACACCCTAGGTCGCAGAAGAAGCAGGTGGCCATGTGTCATGGAGCTATGCCCCAGATCAATCCGCATCCCGGCAGCTCTGGCCCAGAAACTCGCATCATATAGCAGCTCCATAGCTCAGGGATTCAATTCCCTCACTTTCCCACCATTTTTTCTCTTTTTTACCCTATCGATTGGAGCTTAAGCCGTCATCAATGGTGGACTGGAAAGGAGGAACACGATGGAAACATTCCTTTTCAATAAGGCCCCTCCCAAATCTTGTAATGAATCAAAATATTTTTGTGTCATAGTATTTTTACAGAAAACTCCTATAAGGGACATTATTTGTGTTATCAATATCCATATAACATGTGTTAAAAAAATATCCATATAACATGTCCCTCATACATTCAGGGTATTACAGACATTTTCACAGCTACAGTCAGTTTCACCAAACGGCTTTTGCTTTTCTCACGACTAACAGCTAATCGGCAGCTTTTTCTACAGTCCACAACCCACAACAACTTTTTCTCACAGTCATAGCCAAACCAAACACACCCTAAGTCTTCACAATTGGAGATACTCTAGCCTAAACTGTAGGTAGTGCGCTCGTCCACCGGAGCCCCACACGTGGCGAACTCGACGTGACGTGCTCGCGCAAAGTGTGGTGGTCAGCAATCTGCTAGCCGCTGGGCGCTGGCTGTGCCGTGGTCCAATTCAACAGAGGCTGCCGGGGATAGCAACCAGGACAGGATCGGCCAGTAATGGACGGGAGCTACCTGTGTCAGTGCTGATCGATTGTGCTCTGAACATTGGCCGTAGCCACAAAACTTGGGAGTATCTGACTAGCCATGATGGTAGTGATGGCGCAACACAACTGCAAACTTCTTTCTCTAAAGGAGGAAAGCACCAGAGGTCCATAACAAAAGCCTACAATTAAGTCACATCTCTTTCTCCCGATCTCATCTGTTACTTTCGTGCTAACAGAGTCCGCTCATGTGGACTTCAGATCCATGTCATACAAGCTTCAGCTTCTTTGATACTGTGGACAGTGGATTGTTCATTACGTTAGTAGTTGTATTTATTTAGGCGTTGACGGGTTGAGCCAAATTAAAGAAGACAATGACGACGAGAAGGACGAGCAAGAGGTCAGCCACCACCCTCCCGTTCCGAAGCTTCAGGAAAACGTTCCAGGACTGTCACGGTCACGGATGACGTTGTTATAGCACAGCCACTCACCCGACACCCGGTCACCCGTCCGGCCCTCCCGTCTTCTCCACCACCTGTATGGCTGTACCACAGCGCAAGGTGCTTCCTGGCATGCTAGCATAGCAATAATTTCGATCCAGCCATGAGCATTACTAGTGGACCTACGGACGTGTGGTTCACGGTTGAAGCACGTACGCACAAGGGCCCAGACAATTTATTCGTTTCTGTTCTCAAGCCCAGACTGCCAATACATTTCCCCCATTGATCGCACTGAAGCATTTTATTTCCATCCAGAGAAACTCGAACTCGAACACACAAACACTCCCGCCACCTCACGCTGATGAAGAAGACGGTGGTTCTGTACCGGGTCCTGGTGGCGCCGGCCACCTCACGCCGATGCTCCAGCTCGCCAAAGTCTTCGTTCAGCACGGAGTTGCCGTCACCGTCGTTCTCGTTGACCCGCTTGTCAATTCCCCGGACTTTTCTTCCCTGGTAGCCCGTGCCGCGGCGTCAACTCCGTCTGTCACCTTCCACGTCCTCCCACAGCCGCCGCCTCCTTCCGCGGACTCCAGCTCCGACTACGTCGTCAAGGTCTTCCAGTTCGTCACCGCCATGAACGCGCCCCTCCGCGACTTCCTCGGCTCGCTGCCCTCCGTCGACGCGCTCGTCCTCGACATGTTCTGCGTCGACGCGCTCGACGTCGCGGCCGAGCTCAAGCTACCAGCCTACATATTCTACGCGTCCGGTGCCGGCGACCTCGCCGTGTTCCTCAACATGCCGAGCACTCGAGCCAGCATGGACACGAGCTTCGCGGAGCTCGGTGACTCGGTTCTTTCGTTTCCCGGTGCTCCGCCGTTGAAAGCGTCAGACTTGCCGTCCGAATGCTCAGACAATAGCCAGGGAGCCAAGATTGTCTTCCGAATCAACGAGCGGATGTCGGAGGCCGCCGGAATTCTCATCAACACCTTCGACTCTCTGGAGACGCGCGCGGTGCGCGCTCTGCGAGACGGGCTGTGCGTTCCCAACCGCACCACGCCGCCGGTCTACTGCATCGGGCCGCTGGTCTCCGGAGGTGGCGAACCGAACGAGCACGAGTGCCTCCGGTGGCTGGACAAGCAGCCGGACCACAGCGTCGTGTTCCTCGCCTTCGGTAGCAGCGGCGCATTCACCAGGAAGCAGCTTCAGGAGATCGCCATTGGCTTGGAGAATTCCGGGCAGAGGTTTCTGTGGGTCGTTCGGGGCGAGCGCAGCGACGACCACAAGTTCGGGAGCCAATTTCGGAGCCAGATCTCGGCACTGTCCTTCCCGATGGGTTCTTGGAGAGGACCAAGGACAGAGGACTCGTGCTCAAGTCCTGGGCACCGCAGGTGGACGTTCTGCGCCACGGGGCAACGGGTGCGTTCGTGACGCACTGCGGGTGGAACTCGACATTGGAGGGCATCACGGCGGGGCTACCGCTGCTGTGCTGGCCGCTGTACGCGGAGCAGAGGCTGAACAAGGTTTTCATCGTGGAGGAGATGAAGCTCGGCGTGGAGATGAGGGGCTACAACGAGGAGCTGGTGACGGCCGAAGAGGTGGAGGCAAAGGTCAGGTGGGTGATGGAGTCGGAGGACGGGAAGAAGCTCAGACAGCGGGTGGCGGCGGCGAAGCGTGCAGGGGCCGAGGCGCTCATGGAAGGCGGTTCATCCCGTGCTGCTTTCGTCCAGTTCTTGAAGGATCTCGACAGCAATGTTCATTCTTGAATGGGGCTCATCTCCCGTGCAATGTCCAAATGCTAAAAATAATTTTTTAGTCTCGCAGAGGATGTTTAATGCTTGATTTCTACTCCAAAGTGGTGCGCAACTAGTCAATAAAAATTCAAAAAAGGGTACGCAACTCCGTACTGGCGGATGGACGCAGTCTGGATTGTCTGCTCGTGTTCATATTTTTCAATTCTTTGCTGACAGCAACAAAAATACAGTACAAAATTACTTGTTCCTCTATCTGAGGAAGGTGTGTTCGTTTTCTGAGTCTAAATTTTAGAATTGTCACATCAAAAAAATCTTATTATTTAAGAGTATTAAATAAAATTTAATTATAAAACAAATTACAGGCCCCTAGACTAATTTACGAGACGAATATAATGAGGTTAATTAATGCGTGATTAGAAGACGGTTACTGTAGCATCACTTTAGCAAAATGTAGGTTAATTAAGCTCATTAGATTCATCTCGAAAATTAGCACCAATCTGTCAATAGTGTTTTGCTATTAAATTGATCGAAATATCCATAAATAATAAGATTCTCTTTGATGTGACAGTACTTAAATTTTAGAGGAGAAACGAACACAACCCTTGAACCGAATAGAAAAAAGTCTTTTTGGGTTCGTAGTCTCATACTCCCATGTTTTTCTCATGCACCCACTAAAGATTATTGTGGAAAATAAAATTATCTATCTAACCATTGATTAATATGAAAGTGAAAATTAAATAGAAAGTAAATTAGATTTGTTTTCCCCAGCCCCACAGAACGCTCCTGATCTCTTCATCGTTTTTTTTTTTCATTTTGAGTGAAACGCGTCGTGTAGGTCTTTTTTACATTAACTTGCTCTAGCTTTATTCATTTAACAACGATCCGGCTGCATCGCAGATCAACAAGTTTTTTACAAGTGAATGACTTTTGTCGGCATAGTGGCATGTGTACACTTTAGCTTTTCTATTAACTATGGTTAAATATCCAGCAAAAGACACGACTGGTCTGGTTCCCTACTCAACCCAAAACGAGCTAACTCATATGCACAATAATTACAAGATCTAGGACATAATAAAAACTCAACATTATTAAAATTCAGCTGCACAAAAGTTTTGACCTCTCTGAATAGCACACCTCCTGGTGAATAATCAAAAGAATTCCCTTTCATCGTCTGCACCAAATTTGCACAATCTGTTTCGACTTGTAAATTTGTCATACCATGCTCAGACCAAGCCATTAGAGCTTCTAGACACACATTCCTTTCTGCGCGCAGGGCATCATGAACAGCTGCCATCTTTCCTGCTCCTGCCAAAATTGGTTGGACATCAGATGCTCTAACAACAAAACCCCAAGCACCTGTTTTCTCCTTTCCCCTTAAGGCAGCATCAATTTTAACTTTTAGAATGTCATTCGGAGGGGCACACCACTTTGCTCTATTTTGCTTACCGACCTGCTTGGATTTATTTTGCAATCTCATCACATATATTTCTGGCATCCCACCATGCCCACATCAGCAGGATGGTTTTCAATTGAAATTTTGGTTGAAAGATAAAATATGTTGCACTACCTTTTGACTCGAAGACATCTCAAACAGCTGCAATATTACAAGTTAAATATCAAAAGCCTGCTAGCACTTGTTCACCATCTTGCACTTTAGAAAACAATGACCACCGTCTTCATCTAATCGCCAACATACAAGACATCTAGTATCAACTTTTGCACCCTTTCTTGCAATGGACCATCTGAAAGCCAAGCTATTATGAGCTACCTGATATAGTAAATGCTTTATTTTCATTGGATATGAGAGAGTCCACAGCTTGAGCCAATTAACAGGTCCAATTTCAGTTGCCATTGATGAACTTCCCTGTTGTTGCTTAGCATCACGGTCTTGTCTGTCCTCTAAAATATGATATACTGATTTAACTGAGAATACATACTCCTTTTGTATCAAAATGCCATGCCAAGAAATCCTCCATTTCAACTCTGATTGGAATTGCTAGAATATGATTCACATCTTCCTCCTAGAATAAATTCTGGATCATAATAGAATCCCAAGTGCCAGTACTTGGATCAATTAGTTCAGAGACCCGACTAATAATAGTTTGAGCTCTAGGTGTTATTGCCTTCTTGATATACTGTTAGGAATCCAAGGATCCAACCAGATATTTATATGTTGCCCATTGCCCACTCTCCAGATTAAACCCTCATTCAAGGCATGTATGCCTCGGATGATACTACGCCATGAATAGGAGATACCCTTTTCTTCTTTCACACTTAACAAATCACCATTCGGGAAGTATTTGGTCCTAAGGACCTGGGCGCAAAATGAGTCCGGATTCTCCAATAGTCTCCAGCTTTGGTGCGCCAACATTGCCAGGTTAAACATATAAGGATCTCTGAATTCGCACCCTCCTTTCTCCTTTCTTTTGCATAGCAAATTCCATGACAACCAATGCATTTTATTTTCTTTGTGCCCGCCAATAGCGACACACCGTGGTGCTTATCTCCTCACACAGAGTTTTAGTGAGATCAAAGCAACTTATAGCATATGTCAAAATAGCTTGGGCAATGGCTTTAATTAAGATTTCCTTCCCTGCTTTTGAGAGTAGCTTTTCTTTCCAACCTTGGATCCTTTTCCATGCACGCTCCTTCAGATATGCAAAGGTTTTTGACTTTGATCTTCCCATATACACTGGTAAACCAAGATATTTTTCATTCCTTACTTCAACGCCAATATTTAGGGCTGCTGTAATAACTTGTTTATCACTATGCTTTGTATTCTTGCTGAACATGACTGATGATTTCTCCTTGTTTATGATTTGACCTGAGCAATCCTCATATGGGTGTGTTCGTTTCCTGGGATCTAAATTTTAGAGACTGTCACATCAAAAAGAATCTTATTATTTAAGAGTATTAAATAAAGTTTAATTATAAAATAAATTACAGGCCCCTAGACTAATTTATGAGATAAATTTAATGAGGTTAATTAAGTCGTGATTAGAAGACGATTACTGTAGCATTACTTTAGCAAAATATAGATTAATTAAGCTCATTAGATTCATCTTGAAAATTAGCACCAATCTGTCAATAGGGTTTTGTCATTATATTGATCGAAATATTCATAAATAATAAGATTCTCTTTGATGTGACAGTGCTAAATTTTAGAGGAGGAAACGAACACACCCATAATTGTAGAATATTTTGTAGACATTGTGCACTCCCTTGATCAATTTTCAGAAGTAGCAACGAATGGTCTGCAAACAAAAGATGATTTACGCTCTGTGCTTCTTGGCACACTTTTACTCCTCTCAATTGACCTCTCCTTTCTACAGCATTTAATAAAGTAACATATTAAAAAGAGATAAGGTGAAACAATCTATTTAAATACCCAATCTCATGTTCGTACCCCTTTATTTTAGCTGATGTGGTGTTGACAATGTTCGTCCTCGATCTCCTTCAACGTGGATAGTATTCCTATTGTAATGAATGGTTGCGTGTATTCCTTGGAATGCAGAAGCTGTAATTTTGTTTGTTCCATTATCCAAAAGATGTCACGACTTTTTTCTATGGATCTCGTCAGTTTTCTTTTAATCTATTACGACTCGCTTGTTTGCTTCAGCAAAAGGCTCAGTGCTCAGTACGTATCACGGTTCACGGGTGTCTTTATTCGCACAGCCACAGCCTCTTGCTCACCAGTCACCACCACCGCCACCAGCAGGGGCGCACTGCTGCCAATCCGTCCTTATCTGATTCCTTTCCACGGCAATTCGATTATCTGGACCATGCGTGGTTGTTACTCTAGTTGATTCCGCGGTGGCGCTGAGGAACCCAAGCCGCTCCTGTTATCCTCTGCCTGACGCCCAGATTGCCCAGGGCATTGGGCTATTCGCCGCAGCAGCATATCCGTCCAGAGAAACTCTACACGAGTGCACGTCGCCGCCGCAGTGCCATTCCCGGCAGTTGACTTTGTAGCGAAGCTATGAAGAAGACCGTGGTTCTGTACCCGGGCCTCGGCGTCGGCCACCTCACGCCGATGGTCCAGCTGGCCAGGGTCTTTCTCCAGCACGGCCTCAACGTCACTGTCGCGCTCGTCGAGCTGCCCGTCAAGGCCCCCGACTTCTCCGCGGTGGTGGACCGCGCCGCGGCGTCGAACCCCTCGGTCACCTTCCACGTCCTCCCGCCTCCGCCCCCTGCTTGGGATGACTCAAGCTCCGACAACTTGCCCAGGATGTTCAAGTTCCTCGCCGCCATGAACGCGCCTCTCCGCGACTTCCTCGGCTCGCTGCCCTCCGTCGACGCGCTCGTCCTCGACATGTTCTGCGCGGACGCGCTCGACGTCGCGGCTGAGCTCAAGTTACCGGTCTACAACTTTTTCGCGTCGAGCGCCGGCGACCTCGCCGTGTTCCTCAACATGCCGAGCACTCGAGCGAGCATGGACACGAGCTTCGCGGAGCTCGGTGACTCGGTTCTTTCGTTTCCCGGTGCTCCGCCGTTGAAAGCGTCGGATTTGCCGCCTGATTGCTGCAACGATAGCGATGGGTGCAAGGCCCTCCTCCGCATGTTCGAGCGGATGCCAGAATCCGATGGTATTCTCATCAACACCTTCGAGTCTCTGGAGACGCGCGCCGTGCGCGCTCTGAGGGACGGGCTGTGCGTGCCCAACCGTGCCACGCCGCCCGTCTACTGCATCGGACCGCTGGTCTCGGCAGGAGGCGAGCAAAAGGAGCACGAGTGCCTCCGGTGGCTGGACGGGCAGCCGGACCAGAGCGTCGTCTTCCTCGCCTTCGGTAGCGCGGGCACACTCCCCAGGAAGCAGCTCGAGGAGATCGCCACTGGCTTGGAGAAGTCAGGACACAGGTTTCTGTGGGTTGTGCGGAGCCCGCGCAGCGAGGGCCACAGGTTGGGCGAGCCCCTTCCGGAGCCGGACCTTGACGCGCTCCTTCCGGGCGGGTTCTTGGAGAGGACCAGGGAAAGAGGGCTCGTGGTCAAGTCCTGGGCGCCGCAGGTGGACGTGCTCCACCACCGTGCCACCGGCGCGTTCGTTACGCATTGCGGGTGGAACTCAACGCTGGAGGGCATCATGGCGGGACTGCCACTGCTGTGCTGGCCGCTGTACGCGGAGCAGAGACTGAACAAGGTTTTCATCGTGGATGAGATGGAGCTCGGCGTGGAGATCTTGGGCTACAATGAGGAGCTGGTGACGGCACAGGAGGTGGAGACGAAGGTCAGGTGGGTCATGGAGTCAGAGGACGTCAAGAAGCTCAGACATCGAGTGGCGGCGGCGAAGCATGCAGGGGCCGAGGCGGTAAGCGAAGGCGGTTCATCCCATGCCGCTTTCGTCCAATTCTTGAAGGATCACGACAACAATGTTCATTCCTGAATGTTGAATGGGGCTCATCTCCCGTGCAGTGTCCAAATTGTTTAAGAGCTGCAGAAACATGGTAATAGTAATGTTTCTTTTCTACCAAAGTGGTCCGAATATTGGATGGGCATTGTTCGTTTGCTCTAATGGTTATTTCCTTTTATTTTTAAATAAATTATCTCTTCTTTTATAACAATTTGAAGTGTCAATTTTATAAAAGATACACAAAATAAATTAAGGCAAAAACATTTTAATAAGAGACACACAAAATAAACCGAGTTATGTGATGCGCCTTATGGCTAGCGCGGGGGCTGTGATTTAAAAAAATCTTTTATAACAATCACAAATTCATTTTTTCTTCTATCTCTTGCCATGTCACTCCTAAGAGAGAGGAGTTCATCCCTTAATAATTAACGAAAATGTACCACTGCTTGTCATGCAAGAATGGCCAACAACTGCACCTGAGGTCTTGTTAAGTGTTGACTTTCCAAACTTGCTTGAACATTGTTTCCAGCTTTTGGCTTTTTCAGACGTCATCGAAATTGAAGCAGCTAGGAAGCATCCTCTTGCTTCACTTCCTGCCACAGAATAATACTCCCAAGGAAGATTACCAAATCACCTGTCAATATTGTAAAAGAATAGTCTAGGACAATAAATAAGTCCAGCTGCTTCGGCAGGAAGGCACCACATCGGCATGTGCCTATAAAGGTCGCGCGCTTCGCAGCCATTTCCACTAAGCCCAAAGCTTCAGCTGCTCTGTTTTTCCTCCCATCTTGACTAAGGGCCTGTTCGTTTCCCCCATCTAATTTTTAGAGAGTCAAATCAAAGAGAATTTTATTATTTTAAAGTACTTAAATAAAGTCTAATCTCGAAACTAATTGCAGACTCCCTATCTAATTCACGAGACGAATCCAACGAGGGTAATTATGGTGTTATTAGAAGATGTTTATCTGTAGCATCACTGTAGCAAAACATAGATTAATTAGGATCATTAGATTCGTCTCGCAAATTAGAGGGGGTCGCGACATAGGTTTTGTTATTAAATTAATAAAAGATCTACTAAATAAGTAAGATTCTCTTTGATGTGACAAGTATCTAAATTTTAGAGGGTGGAAACGAACGGGCCCTAAGCCACCGACCACATGGACAACGGAGCCATGAAGCAGACCGTCGTCCTGTACCCCGCCGGCGGCGTCGGCCACGTCGGCCCCATGATGCAGCTCGCCAAGGTCTTCCTTGGGCACGGCTACGACGTCACCTTGCTGCTCATCCCGTCGCCCATCAAGTCAACGGATTCCAACGAGAGCGTCATCGAGAGCATGGCGGCTTCCAATCCGGCCATCTCCTTCCATGTCCTCCCGGAGATCCCACCCCCGACTTCGCCAGCTCCACCAAGCACCCGTTCCTCCTCATGCTCGAGTTCATGCTCCAGTACAACGAGAAGCTCGAGAGCTTCCTGTGCTCCTTCCCCAAGGGGCGCCTGCACTCCCTTGTCATCGACATGTTCTGTGTCCACGCCATCGACATCGCCTTCAAGCTGGACATCCCCGTCTACACGTTCTTCGCCTCCGGCGCCGGAGTCCTGGCCATCCTAACCCAGCTGCCAAGCATGGTCGCCGGCAGGCAAACTGGCTTGAAGGAGCTCGGGGACACGCCCCTCGATTTCCTCGGGGTGCCACCGATGCCGGCGTCGCACCTCATCAAGGAATTGCTGGAGAACCCAGAGGAGGAGCTGTGCAAGACGATGATGGGCGTTTGGAATCGAAACACGGACACCCGTGGCATTCTGGTCAACACGTTCGAGTCCATGGAGAGCCAGGCTGTGCAGGCGTTCCGGGATCCTCTGTGCGTGCCCGGCAAGGTGTTGCCTCAGGTCTACTGCATCGGGCCTTTGGTCAACAAGGTCTCGACGAAACAGGACAAAGCGGATAGGCACGAATGCCTCGAGTGGCTTGACGCGCAGCCGGAGGGCAGCGTCGTGTTCTTGTGCTGGGGGAGCAAGGGCTTGCTCTCGGCGGAGCAGCTGCACGAGATCGCCTTTGGCCTGGAGAACTCCGGGCAACGATTCGTGTGGGTGGTGCGCACGCCGGCCAGCACTGATGACCCCAAGAGATACCTGGAGCAACGGCCCGAGCCGGACTTCAACGTGCTCCTGCCGGAAGGCTTCTTGGACCGGACCAAGGACCGGGGCCTCGTCGTCAAGTCATGGCTGCCGCAGGTGGACGTGCTCAACCACCCCGCGGTCGGAGCGTTCGTGTCCCACTGTGGATGGAACTCGACACTGGAGAGCATCATGGCAGGCGTGCCGATGATGTGCTGGCCACTGGGTGCTGAGCAGAAGATGAACAAGGTGCTCTTGACAGAGCAGATAGGCGTTGCGGTGGAGATGGCGGGGTACAACACTGGTTTTATCAAGGCTGACGAGGTGGAGGCCAAGGTGAAGTTGATGATAGAGTCCGATGAGGGGAAGAAGATCAGAGAACGATCTGCGGCACTGAAAAAAGAAGCGGAGAAGGCGTTGGAGGACGGAGGCTCGTCGCAGGCCGCATTTGTCCAATTCTTGGAGGATGTAAAGAATCTTGCTAAGTAGTAGCTTGGAGAGTGTGAATTTGCAACTGCTCTGGTGTTGACGTTAGTTTCCGTGCTCTGTTTCATTCATGTTAGTTTGATTATTATGCAGCTTGTGTACTACACTGAAGGAATGTTTACTAGAATAAATGGAAAATTTTCCTTCAAAATAAATAAATGGAAAATGATGACTAGCCTGTTGCTTGACCATAAAATCACTGAGAACATAAATAAATCGCTGGGCAAAAGCACTGTTGGACACTACCGCTAGCAGGCTAACAGTACACGTGAAGTTCTGAATGGACACAAGTCCACGAGGAACTCCGTGAACCAACAGCACGAGATTATTATGAGGTGTGGACGCATTATTCTTATTGCTAACGTGAATCGATATTCTTGTTCTCCAAACAATGAAACAACCTAATTTTCTGAAAAAACATGTCCGGTCAAGCGCACTGCGTAAGATGAATACTAGATGATACGTGTGTGAAAACTACTCCACCCTGTTTCATGTCACTTTCCAGCTGGTACCTGGTACCTTCAACTTTTTTAGGCCTCTCTTCTGTAATAACGTTGTCTTCTTGTTGAACACACAAAGAATGGGTCTATTTTATTCACTTTGTCCATTTGATCATGGATCAAATAATTTTTTATGTGTTAACTCTGCAAAATCATCCAAATAAGTATATTTTGTCTTAGGCATGTTTCTTTTTTGCACAACTTAAGGATCATTTTCTTTCATGATGATGGAGTATCACATGTTTAAGAAGGAACATAGTAATGTATTTTTCAGGATACTTATCATGTACTTTATAAAATATGATGGCATGACATAATTCCATTTGTTGAAGAGATAAATTTCAGTAGTGGATAGTGTATTAGTAGTATTTGAATAAGCTCTCGGACGGAGGATCATAGATCTTTGGAACTATAAAATATCTTAGTATGAAAGAACGTCATTGCTTAGCTAAGATTGCACCTTGCATCATAAGTTGTTGTCGCAGTGGCCTTCTTTATATTTGCTCTCTGCCAAGATCCACCGCTACCAAGCAGACAACATCTTTTGTCGTCACAGGCACAACCAAGCACAGTGCCATTTGTGAAGACCATTCAAGCGTACGTGAACACTGCTTCTTCCTGAAGGTATCAATCCATGTGGATAGGAGGAAGCAATGAAGCATCCCCACACTTCGTTACCCTCGACAATGGACTTATCCAGCGACTTAGGTAATAAAGTAATATCATAGTTTGAGCTCCAAGACAATAAGAGAACGGGTCAGCGGCGTCTGCGACAAGGCAGTATGCGGCTATAAGTTGTGCACCGCAACCATTTCCAGTCCACAGCATGTCCCAGTATTCCAAGAGCGAAAGCTACAGAATCTGTAACTTCGTCTGCCGTGCATCCTAGTTAACGAGCAGTTCATTAAAAAAAACAAAGAAGAAGCAAAGAAAACCCATGAAGCAGACCATCATTCTGTACCCCGGCGCCGGCGTCGGGCACATCGTGCCGATGGTGGAGCTCGCCAAGATGTTCCTCAACCACGGCTACGAAGTCACCATAGTGCTCGTCCCACCGCCCGTCGAGTCGTCGGACTTTGGTGCCGACTTCATCAAGCGCGTCGCCACCGCCAATCCCTCCATCACCTTCCATGTCCTGCCGCGGATCCAAATCCAACCCGCCGACTTCGCCAGCTCCGGCAAGCACCCGTTCCTCCTCTGGCTCCAGCTGCTGCGCCAGTTCAATGAGAAGCTCGAAAGCTTCCTTCGCTCCATCCCGCGGCACCTCTTGCACTCTCTGGTGATCGACATGTTCGGCGTCGACGCCATCGACGTCGCCGCGAAGCTGGGCGTCCCCGTGTACACGTTCGTCCCGTCGGGTGCGTCAGCTCTGGCCGCCTTGACCCAGGTGCCGGGTCTACTGGCCAACAGGAAAACAGGGTTGAAGGAGCTCGGGGACACGCCCCTCGATTTCGTCGGCGTTCCTCCCATGCCGGCGTCGCATCTCGTCAAGGAACTTCTCGAGGACCCGGAGGACGAGCTGTGCAAGACCATGGCGAGACTTTTTGATCGTGGCATGGACACCAGGGGAGTTCTGGTGAACACGTTCGAGTCGTTGGAGAGCCGGGCGGTTCGGGCGTTCGGGAACCCCCTGTGTGTCCCCGGCAAGGTGCTGCCTCCAATCTACTGCGTTGGGCCGTTGGTCCGGCAAGGCGCGCCTGACAGCGAAAACGGGGAGAGGCACGAATGCCTCGCATGGCTCGACGCGCAGCCGAAAAGCAGCGTCGTGTTCCTCTGCTTTGGGAGCATGGGCACGCTCTCCGCCGAGCAGCTCAAGGAGATTGCCGTTGGCCTGGACAGGTCAGGGCAGCGTTTCCTTTGGGTCGTGCGCCCGCCGGCCAACATCGATGACCCTAAGAGGTTCTTAGAGAAGCTCCCTGAGCCTGACCTTGGCGCGCTCCTGCCGGAGGGGTTCCTGGAGCGAACCAAGGGCCGAGGCCTCATTGTCAAGTCCTGGGCACCGCAGGTTGAAGTACTCCATCACCCAGCGACCGGTGCATTCGTGACTCATTGCGGGTGGAACTCGACGTTGGAGGGCATCATGGCAGGGATCCCAATGTTATGCTGGCCGCTGTTTGCAGAGCAGAAGATGAACAAGGTGTTCATGACTACGGATATGGGAATTGGGGTGGAAATGGAGGGGTACGAAGCAGGTTTTATTAGGGCCGAGGAGGTGGAGGCCAAGGTGAGGCTTGTCATGGATTCTGACGAGGGGACGAAGATCAAGGAGCGACTGGCGGCACGCAAGAAAGAAGCGGAGGCGGCATTGGATGTTGGAGGCTCCTCACATGCGGCAATTGTTCGATTCTTGTCAGATGTGGAGAACCTCGGACTCGGGGAGCAGCTCGACGCATGATAGTTTTGTAATAAAGCTTCTTCTTTTACATGGATGAGTCATGATAGTTGCTTTTTATATGGAACATCAGCTTGAATAAAATAGCAGTGTATTATATTGTAAGAGCCTACATGTCGATTCAGGTACTCTGATGTTAATATTCGTTGACACGATTGGATGGAATTTCACCAAATAATGGGAAAATGAGTTAATCTTTTTATTGTAATTTCGATATTCTGCTCATGCAAAATCAACACATGACAAATCACAATAAACAAATGCATATTTTTTTAGTGTTTCTATCAATTTTCAGTCGCAGCTTTAATGCTCAACCGGTTTTTACTGACACAAAAAGTCAGAAAATTATAAAGTCGCAATCACCTTTTTCCAGAACCAATGTGCACACATTAGATGCTTCCCTGCCTGTCCCGAAAACATAATGGAACCCTATATGAAAGTCTTTTGTCTAAAATATCCAAGAAGTATATCATGTTTAAGAGTACATGCGCCCCTCTCCCGGGGGCGACGGGCTGAACCCTAGCCGCCGCCGCCACCACCGCTCCGGGCTTTCCCCGCCTCCTCCCCTGCCTCGCCGCTGCCCGAGCGGGCTGCCAGCAAGCGGCGCAGCCGCGAGGAAGGCGGCGGCGGGGCCTTCTCCACTGCTGCCCCCGCCCCCACACCCTACCCCTCCCCAAACAATGGCGGCACGGGACGGCGACAGACCGCTTGCCACCGGATCCCGGGGCTTAGGGCCCAGATCTAAGGTGTCCATGTCCGGTGGTGACGTTCTTCGGGCGGCGCGCGGGCGAGGTGCGACGGCGCCATGGGGCGCTAGGTGCGACGAGCGGCGCGAGACGCGTCGTGCAACGACAGCGCCGGCGTGCGTTTGGCGCGCGCGGCGGCGGGCTCCAAGCCGTCGGATCTAGGTCCTGTGGGCTACGAGCCGCTAGATCCGGGGCCTAAGGGCCCAGAGCTATGGGGCCCACGCCCGTTGACAGGTGCTCGAGGGCGTGCAGCGACGGCGCCGACGAGTGGCTGGCCCCGAGCGTAACCATGCGGAGGTCGCGTTGGAGATGGCGTCGAGGCGTGTCCGCCTCCTCCTCCGGCAGCGCCTCTTGCGGCTGCAAGCCGGGAGGAGGTTGCAGGTATGTGGCGACGGAGTGGTGACGACGTCCGGGAGATCTGCCGCCGGTGCGGTTGTGCGCCGCGAGGCAACACACGCGGCGGTAGTAGGGACACGGGTCCAACTCCGGGAGCGGTCGCATGGAGCCGGCTTGCTGGCGCACACTCACGCGCGACGGCGAAGAGAGGAGGGGCGGTGCTTGGGGTGGTGTCGCGCGTTGTTGACGCTGCGAGCTTTGGAGGTGGCGCGGTGTGAGGGTGTTCGACGTGATGATGCGCAGGATGGGGTTGCGAGTTGGATCGCAGATGGAGAAACATCGAACCGGGAGAAATCCTGCATGTTGACAACTATGCCGGCAATGTACCTTGCTGAAGGCATTGCTGAGGTTCTTGCCTTCTCCGAGACTGCATGGGTAAAAGCCCGGATCCGGCTTGTCGGAGTAGTTGGCGGTGAAGCATCATGACCTTCTTGGAGGCGCCAATCTGAAGCATCCTTTTTCTTTGCAGCGTCGTGTCGCATCTGGTGGTGTGTGTAGTTGTTGTGTTGCGTTGTGTTGTGTTTGTGTGCGTGTGCGTGTGTTTCGTGTGGTGTGTTTCGTGTAATCGTCGGCCGTACGGGTTCTTGTCCCGTTTTTCTCCTTAATACAATGAAGCGCAGCTCTCCTGCGTTTTCGACAAAAAAAATGTTTAAGAGTACAGCTGGAGCAAGACAACCTAGGAAAATTGAAAAGTCCGCTGATAGAAATAATAATTCACACTTTTTGTCATCAAAATAAAAGGTGCATGGACCCCATCTGACTCAAACCATCTGGGTCATGCTCCGTCGGCTTTTGAGCCAAGCCGAAGGCATTTAAAAATAAATAGAAAATGTGTCGTGGAAACATTATACACACAAACAAAGAATTCACTAATGAAGCTCCAAAGTTTTGATTCTTTTGTTATAAAAAAAAAAGTTTTGATTCTTTAGATGATGGAAATCCGGCTTTTCCTACCATGACCTACAGCCCAACCAAAATTTAGTGACATAGAAAAAAGAATCTGGAGACAATTTTGAGAATCTTACTGTACACTTCTCAAGTTTGAATAGATTGAAATTCTTCTAATTGAGCACTCTTGGTACAAGCTAGCGAGGGAATTATTGATACTAATGGATACTCATCTTATAAGTTTTAAACATGGAAGGTAATTTTTTTTGTGTGTGTCTTTATATTGACCACTGCTATACACATGATTGGGTCGTCCGACTCGACCATCCGACCAGCACATGCAGGTAATAAGTAATAGAAGACAAGCAAGGATTAAACCTGATTAAAAACCATGGTTAAGATCTAACGGTTCACTAGCAGTCGTAGCATCTAGTCTGACATTCCAGTCGGATGTGAAACATTTCCGTTTTATACTTTGGCATTTCACAAGCTCCGCCATCTGAAGAGCTTAGCGCTTCAGGCCTCCAGGGTGGGTCAACTGCTTGTATCCTAACCACTGCATCTAGACCAGTTCTTACATGTGACAGCATCACAAACAAGTGTTCGCTTTTTCCAGAAGAATCCAAAGGCGATCATCTGACACAAAGGACTTATCCCAAAATATTCTCTAATACAAATGACCAAGAAATCTCATCTGTTGACCGCCAAGTAATTAAAGCAAATCATCTGCTTCACCGGTAAGGCATTATGCACAACTATAAGTTTCGCAGCTAACAGTCATTTCGAGGCAACTCAAAGACAACTCCGCATCACTGAAAGCCACAACATTTGTATTATCTTGCATCCTTGTAGTCATTCCCCACAGGGCCAAGAAAGCCATGAAGCAGACTGTCGTTCTTTACCCTGTTACCGGCATCGGCCACATCGCCCCGATGGCAGAGCTCGCTAAGGTCTTCCTGAACCACGGCTACGACGTGACCATTGTGCTCATTCCGCTACCATCTGACTTCGGAGCTGATGTCGTAGAGCGCATCAAGGCCTGCAACCCGTCCATCACCATCCATTACCTCCCACCCATTCCATTAGTCGGTTCCGGCAAGCATCCGCTCCTCCTGTGGTTCCTTATGCTGCGCCAATACAGTGAGGAGCTCGAAAACTTCCTGTGCTCCATCCCACGGCAGCGCTTGCATTATGTGGTCGTCGACATGTTCAGCGTCGACGCCATCCAAGTCGCCACGAAGTTGGGCGTCCCTGTCTACACGCTCGTCTCCTCAGGCGCATCGGCTCTGGCCGTCTTTGCCCAGCTCTCTGCTCTCTTATGTAGTAGGCAATCAGGCTTGAAGGAGCTCGGGGACGCGCCCATCGAGTTCCATCGCGTTCCGCCCATGCCGATGTCGCATCTGGTCAAGGATCGAGCACCCGGAGGATGAGTTGTGCAAGGCCATGGCGAACATGTTCAGGCGCGCCATGGACAGCAGGGGAGTTTTGGTGAACACATTTGAGGCGTTGGAGAGTCGGGCAGTGCAGGCACTTCGAGATCCCCAATGCGTCCACGGCCGTGATCTGCCCCCAGTCTACTGTGTCGGACCATTGGTTGGCACTGGTGCTCAGAACGACAACGAAAAGGAAGAGAGACACGAATGCCTCGCGTGGCTGGACGCTCAGCCGAGGAGCAGCGTCGTGTTCCTCTGCTTTGGGAGCATGGGCGCGCTCTCAACGGAGCAGCTCAAGGAGATCGTCATTGGCCTTGAGAAATCGGGGCAACGTTTCGTGTGGGTCGTGCGCGTGTCGACCAGAATCGATGATCCCAAGAGGTTCTTAGAGAAACTCCCCAAGCCAGACGTCACTGCTCTCCTACCGGAGATGTTCTTGGAGCGCACCAAGGATCAGGGCCTCGCGGTCAAGTCATGGGCGCCACAGGTGGAGTGGAGGTGCTTCGCCATCCGGCAGTTGGTGCGTTCGTGACTCACTGTGGGTGGAACTCGACACTAGACAGCATCATGGCAGGGAACCCAATGTTGTGCTGGCCTTTGGGCATGGAGCAGAACATGAACAAGGTGTTCATGACCAAGGATATGGGCGTTGGAGTGGAGATGGAGGGGTACAGAACAGGTCTTATCAAGACTGAAGAAGTGGAGGCAAAGGTGAGGTTGGTGATGGAGTCTGAGGGGAAGGAGCTTAAGGCTTAAGACACGAGTGACGACACTCAAGGGAGAAGCACAAGCTGCTGTAAAGTTTGGTGGATCGTCGCATGCCGCATTTGACCAATTTTTGTCAGATGTAGGGGAACTTCAAGAAAAGCTCGGTGAGTAACGAGTTTGAAATTGATTTTCACTGCTTTCAGCATGTATAAAAGAATAATAACGGACGGTGTATGATGCATCTGCTTGTTGGTGTTATAAAAGAAAAATGTTTGTTTGCTGGATGTGTACCCTCTCTGAGCACGCACGGTTGGCACAAAACAATAATAATCAGGATTTATTTGTACTCAACCCGCGTTTATTTAGCAAGTAACCTGTCATCTGGATTCTAGACTAAGCACACCCTGCAGGCTTGAATCAAGTAATGGTCCTATCAGGATGCAAGTTTAATTCGTAGCGCATTCACCAAAACGTGACCTAATACAATGGCATTCATGTGCAGCGCCATCTGATCGATATCTGTGTTCTTGTTTTACAGATTGTGGTTCAATCAGTTATTATAATTTTCCTCACATGGTAAAATTTATCTTCTGTGCACGAGGTGAGACAGTAGGCACCATAAATCAGGGAAACATAACTGTCTACCGATCGTTTGTCCTGCCATGATTCAGAAGCTCAAAGACAACTATAAATTTGACATACCTATGGCCAAGCTAAAAGACAACTAAAAAAATTTGACTTATGTAGCATCTCCTATTGATCAGAAATTGCAGTAATGCCCCCAAACTGAAGATGCATCAGTTAACCGAACCCTGAACAGAGCACACTGGAACTTGATCAGAACAATCTATCTAATCGTTAGAATTAGATAACTTCTGAACACAGAATTGGCAGGGAGACAACAAATCAAGGAGAATTTTAAATATAGATTTGGCAGGGACCGCGCGAACGCGTACCCCTCTTCTTACACAAATTATGACGTCCACTCTTCCACTTAGAAAGATGGTAAGTTAGTGCTCCTTCAAAGTGCAATGAAGGCCACCAACTTAGGCCATGACTCTTCATGATCAGCCATAGACCCCGTCCAGGTAAGTATGTTTGCACGTTGTCCCTAGGTGTTGCTTTGTACCCCTCCCGCTTGTTCCTCTTGTTTCACCAGCCGATACGGTATTATTCTACCTGACTAATTGCCGCCGTGACAGGAGGTTTACGAGTTCGTATTGGATTCAGCATTTCGGTCCAAGAGTGCCTTGCTCGGCCCACGTAAGCTTGTGGCACGAGCGGCCCTACAAAAACTCACGGTCCAACATCCAACTCTTTCCGATTTGGAGAGCGTCTTTTCATTCCTGACGCTTCTCAAACTTAACAGATAACAGAAACACGTGTTGTTATATATCCCTAAAAAAACCATGTTGCTAATTGCTATAAACGTGCTCGGAAACCAACGGCAACCAATCATAAGCCAAATACAGTGCGTGCCGTGTTCGCTATTCTCCTATCTCCAAGCCAAATATAGCAGAGGACCAGAAAGAGAAGCTTACGTATCTCAATCACGCGTGTATTCCTATTCGCTATCCATTCCACAATTTTCACAACGATCTCTGGTGCTATCCCCACGCCGATACAACTCATGGCCGTCACGGCGGACAAGACGGTGGTCCTCTACCCCTCGCTGGGTGTGGGCCATCTCAACCCCATGGTGGAGCTGGCCAAGGTCTTCGTCCGCCGCGGCCTGGCCGTCGTCGTCGCCATCATCGACTCGCCCGACAAGGACGCCGTGTCCGCCGACGCGGTGGCCCGCCTCGCCGCCGCCAACCCGGACATCGCGTTCCGCTTCCTCCCCGTCCCGTCCTGCGGCAAGGACCATTGTCATTCGCACCCCGTGATGCGCATCATCGACGTGCTCCGCGTCGCAAACCCGGCGTTCCGGGAATTCCTACGCGCGCTCCCCGCCGTGGACGCGCTGGTGCTGGACATGTTCTGCACGGACGCGCTCGACGTCGCCGCCGAGCTCGACGTCCCCGCCTACTTCTTCATGGCATCCGCGCTCGGATACCTTGCCACCGTGCTCCACCTCCCGTTCTACTACCCGACCGCTCCATCTTCGTTCAAGGACATGCCCGAGACCGTGCTGCGCTTCCCGGGCGTCCCGCCGATCCGAGCGCTGGACATGGTGAGCACGGTGCAGGACCGAGAGAGCGACGCAAGCAGAGCGCGGCTGCATCAGTGCACGCGCATGCGGGAAGCGAGAGGCATTCTCATGAACAGTTTTGATTGGCTAGAGCCGCGGGCCCTGGACGCGATCAGGAGCGGCCTCTGCACGCCAGGCCACGCGATGCCGCCAATCCACTGCGTTGGGCCATTGGTCCATTATCCCGAGAACACGGGAGGAAGCGGTGAGAGGCACGCGTGTCTCGAGTGGCTGGACATGCAACCGGACCGGAGCGTGGTGTTTCTCAGTTTCGGCAGTTTGGGCTTGTTCTCCAAGACACAATTGAGAGAAATAGCACGCGGGCTAGAGAACTCTGGCCACAGGTTTCTATGGGTCGTGCGGAAACCACCTGATGAGAACCGAAACAACTCCAACGAGCTGAACCTAGAATCCTTGCTTCCGGAGGGTTTCATGGAGCGAACTAGGGAGGTCGGCTTCGTCGCGAAGAACTGGGCACCACAGATCGAAGTGCTCCGGCATAAAGCGATCGGTGCGTTTGTGACACACTGCGGATGGAACTCGGCGTTGGAGGGCATCGTCTGCGGCGTGCCTATGATCTGCTGGCCATTGTACGCAGAGCAGAGGATGAACAAGGTGAACATGGTGAAGGAGATGAGGATCGGTGTGGCGGTAGAGGGCTACGAGTCAGAATCAGTGAAAGCAGAGGAGGTGGAGGCAAAGGTCAGGCTAGTGATGGAGTCCGATGAAGGGAATGAACTCAGAGAGAGGCTGGTGACCGCCAAGGAGATGGCGACGCATGCTCTGGAGGAAAGTGGATCCTCATACATGGCGTTTGATGACTTCTTGAGAGACTTGGAGAAGAAGGAAAACAGGATATGAAGGCCCATGTAATTAAGTAGTCATGGAAGGATAGAAGTTAGTGGCATGCAACGATGATTGTACATATGTAATGATGTAAACAAACTAGAACAAAGAATAGGGTTCTCACAAAAACCATACTTATATGAACAAAGCAGTATGTGCTCACAAGTGACATAGATAGTATGAGAACCCTTTCATCGTGATTTGGTGGCTCCGGCCTGCCAAGCTACACTGAAATATTTGTGTATAAATTTGATATTTATGTACTTTAAATTATATGTTAATAGAATATATCTACAATTCATTTGAAATATTTAATAGTGCAAAATCACATATTTCACATATATATTCAACCATAATTAACAATAAAACTAGGGTGGAGATATGCCCCTATTCTCACAAGACTCATACTTATTTCACCATTTTTTAATTACATAACACATGGAAGGATAGTAGTGGAATGCAACGATGAATGTACGCACATACGTGATTATGTAATCAAGGGTGCTCACCTTCTCCTCTCTTAATGAATTGGTAGCACTCTTGTCCTTAGCTTCTATGTCAAGATTAAAAAAAAAACAAAATGGAACAAAGAAGAACAGAATGGGAGAACCTTCTAATCATAGTTTGATGACTCGTTGCCTCTAGACTATCAAGAATTTAGTTTTTTTTCCTTACAAAGTGGAACTAAGAAGGATGGGGTGGGATTACCCTCTGATCGTGATCTCGCGAAGAATCCGATCTGGCAAGCTATGATATGGCACTTTGTGCATAAATTTAATATGCATGCACTCTAAATTATTATTTATCATGTTAATAAGATATGTCTATAATTGATTTGGCAAGTTAACAATACAATCACATATTTCATATAAATTTTATCATAATTAATAGTCAAACTAGGGTGGGCATATGCCTATATGCTAACAATAGTCATACTCACTTCATCATCTTCTAATTACATAACATATGAGATATTTTCTTGAAACTTAAAACAAAGTCAAGGCATAAAAACAATTGACTCATGCATAATCTAGCATTTGGGTAGTCTATTCATGGACAAAACCGCCAATCTACAACCTTTATATTTTTGTTGTTACTCAGTTTCCATGTAGTAATACCTACTTTGTGAAAAACTTATAATCTACTATCTGAGTCTTTGAGCAGAACTACTCAATCTTTGCTGGTGGAAACAGAGCAAAGAAAGAGGACAAATATATAAAACATGTTATATTTTGTATTTTCCTCTCTCTTTACCATCATTTGTTATTTTGTAATCTTTAGATGAAGTTGCACTTGAACTTCATGTGCATATTTCTCACCATGTCATGTACAAGTATGTAGATTTTTATATTTTTTCTAAACTTTTAGATATATCTTTTGTAAGAGGATTTTCAGACGGTGGTTTTCACATAATATTTTTTCCATTTGATTCCTGATGGTAAGGTCTGGCTGGACATCTACAATAGGATCCTTGCCTACATATTTTAGGTGCAACCAATTAGTATTAGAAATTAAAAAAAAATAGGAAAATGGTGAGGCAATATGATATGCAGCGGTGTAGGATCTTCTAGCTAAAGGCGTCTCTAACATTAAGGGTGTGTTCGTTTCCTGGGGTCTAAATTTTATAATCTGTCACATCAAGAAGAATCTTACTATTTAGGAGTGATAAATAAAGTTTAATTATAAAATAAATTACAGGTCCCTAGACTATTTCACGAGACGAATCTAATGAGGTTAATTAAGTCATGATTAGAAGACAGATTATCTGTAGCATCACTTTAACAAAACATAAATTAATTAAGCTCATTAGATTCATCTCGAAAATTAGCACCAATCTGTAAAAAGGTTTTATTATTAAATTAATTAAAATATTGATAAATAGTAAGATTCTCTTTAATGTGACAGATCTTAAATTTTAGAGTGCAGGAAACGAACAGGCCTAAATATAACCAAATGGCTTGATCTGAATCCACACAGTATCTCTGAATTACATGTGGATCCTTGCCTTCCACGTTTTGCCAGCTGGACGAGATTGTCGTGGTTCCCCAAAGTTGCTATCGCGAATTCTGACATCTATGCAGACCTTCTTTCGTCCAGACACAACAGTCCCAACGGTTATGGCATGACGGCCACGATGCTCATAGTGGCGTAGGGAGTGAAGCTCTGATGTACATGCACACCGCGTGCATACTTAAATCAGAATAGTTTTTGCTAGACAGTTGTTGGGCATCCAACATTTAACTTAGGATTGGGCATGCATGGTAAGTTAATGAAATTTAGCAACGATCCAAATGAGTGACTCTCATAGCTAGTGAAATAAATTTTGTAGGAGATGTTTCTGCATAATTTTTTATGGGTGATCTTCAGTTACTGTAATTACCTGTATAACATTTTAAACCATACCAACAGAAACCAAGCGGCATTCAACGGTTCCTCAAAAGGCACGCACAACGTTTGCCATCCAACGCACATGGCCGGAATTTGTTGTTGGTGCCGTTGTGGGTTGTAGGAATCACAGTTCACTTTTGCTTGCTCGACCGTGTTTTGCTGTGTGCCGTGCGATACTGCCACTATATGAACCGCGCCATCTCTTGTCGTGAATCATCGCTTCACCCGTCTCCATTTCCCTCCAAGTGGAAAAGAACAAATCCTCTTGTAGCGTTGTACGATCCGGCGAGAAACAGAGCAATGGCAGATAAGACGATGGTCCTCTACCCGTCGTTGGGCGTGGGCCACCTGAACCCCATGGCGCAGCTGGCCAAGGCCTTCCTCCGCCGCGGCGGCGTCGCCGTCACCATCGCTGTCGTCGACCGGCCGGACAAGGACGCCGTGATGGAGGCGGCGCTGGCCCGCCTGACCGCCGCCAGCCCCTCCATCACCGTGCATCTCCTCCCCGCCCCGCTCCCGCCCAGCGCCGCCGGCAAACAGTACTCCCACCCGATCGAGCCGGTCCTCGACTTGCTCCGCGCGGCGAACCCCGCGCTCAGGGAGCTCCTCGCCTCGCTGCCCGGCGTCGACGCCCTCGTCGTCGACATGTTCTGCACCGACGCGCTCGACGTCGCCGCGGAGCTCGGCGTCCCCGCGTACATCTTCTACCCGTCCGCCGCCGGCGACCTCGCGATCTACTTCCAGATTCCAGACATCTGCCGCGCGGCGCCGGCCTCGTTCAAGGATATCGGCAAGGGGACGCTGGATTTCGCCGGCGTGCCGCCCGTTCGAGCGATGGACATGCCTGACACGATGCAGGACAGGGAGACTGACCTGTTCCGGGCTCGGATGCAGCAGCTGGACCGGATGCCGGAAGCGAAAGGCGTCCTCGTGAACAGCTTCGGGTGGCTGGAGGCTCGGGCGCTGAACGCGATACGGGAAGGCCAGTGCCTGCCCGGCCGTTCGACGCCGAAAATCTACTGCATCGGGCCACTGGTGGGCGGTGGCGACGCCGAGGAACGCCGCGAGAGGAGGCACGCGTGCCTCGAGTGGCTGGACGCGCAGCCCACGCGGAGCGTGGTGTTCCTCTGCTTCGGCAGCCACGGCGCCTTCTCGCCGGCGCAGCTGGCGGAGATGGCGCGCGGGCTCGAGCGCTCTGGGCACAGGTTCCTGTGGACCGTGCGGGCTCGACGCCAAAGTGGGGAGCAGCAGAGCAACAATCCGGAGCCTGATCTGGAGGCGTTGCTCCCGGACGGATTCTTGGACAGAACAAAAGACAGGGGACTGGTGCTGAAGAACTGGGCGCCGCAGACGGAGGTGCTGCGGCACGACGCCGTGGGCGCGTTCGTGACGCACTGCGGGTGGAACTCGGCGCTGGAGGGGGTCATGGCCGGCGTGCCGATGATCTGCTGGCCGTTGTACGCGGAGCAGAGGCTGAACAAGGTGCACATGGTAGAGGAGATGAGGGTTGGGGTGGTGGTGGAGGGCTTCGACGAGGAGCTGGTGAAGGCTGACGAGGTGGAGGCCAAGGTGAGGCTGGTGATGGAGTCCGAGGAAGGGGTGGAGCTTAGACAGAGGTTGGAGACGGCGAAGAAGATGGCTGCAGATGCCATCGAAGAAGGTGGGTCATCTGACATTGCATTAGGTGAGTTTTTGAGGGATTTGGCCATTTGATGGATATGCAGTTGGAAGATGCTGGACACACTTGTTTCGAATGTAATCAAGAAGATTTGGTATATTGTAGACATGCAATTTGGTCAGTTAATTAACTGGCTAGTCCGTCCAGTACAGTTTTACAAAAAAAAATCTGTTGCTAAGAATGAAGGGAAAATGTACTTTGATGCTACTAAGCATGCAACAAATCTTTTTTTAAAAAATAAGGCAGGAGCACTGCCATTCATTAAGGAAGGAGAAAAGGATTACATCCTAACATTACATAAACTAACCCAGCAAGCAAGCAAGCCAGGCTCAGACTTAGGTCATAACCAAGTCCGAGAAAGGGGAAAGAGTAAAAAATCAAAGTAGGTGACAAAAGACCACAATACAACAGAATGGTGAGCTCTGAGCATTGGGAGGCCATGTGCAATGCGAGATGGTGACCACTTTAAAGTTAAAGATCCAACTAGAGAGAAGCATCACATGAATTTCAGTTCAGTTGCTCGACTGGCTTGTCTTCTTATTCTTCATCATTTTTTTTTTTTTTGAATTCTTGTGTTAGCTTTTTGACTGCCTTCCTAAGCATGGCCATCTCAAGTTGGTTCTTGATTGCCTCAAATCTGCCCACCCTTGTAGGCTTGTTGCAAGCACGCAAGAATCCCTGCAAGGTCCAATCGCCCACATGTTGAACCTCCTTAACGAAGATCCATTTCTTTGTTAACAAATCTCGAACCATTCTGAAAACAGGTTTCTGAGATTCAGCTTTGAACTTCAACTTTTGGTTGCACCGTTCATTGTCCTCTGAACTTACAACAACGGCTTCCTTATCAGTTGACTTGTTTTTCATAGAGGAGGGAGGAACCAAAACTATCTCAGCATGCTTAAGGCTACTCAATGCTTTGACTAATTCATGCCCTGCCAATTGCTCTTCCTCACTTCTAGTTATCAATGGAGTCTGAACATCATCGACATTGGGTTGGTTGTCACTTATCCTCTCTTCAGCAGGAACATGGTTGGCAACCTTAACAATTTGAGGTGTGGAAGAGCCATTACCAAAATCACACGTCCCTATCATGAGGTGGGCCTCCATCACCATCGGATCCCATGATTTCTCACATGCAACCGATGATAATGTGTGCTTATATTGCAGCAAGCTATCATCGACAACAGGACCTGCACTTGCGGAGCTATGTATAGGTGTCGGAGAACCATGCAGGCTACGACCGAAAGGCTGCTGTTTGGAGCGACGGGAAGGGCATACCGTGGAAATGTGACCTTAGCGACGACAGTGCCAACATCTCCTCTTGTTGCAGCAGGATGCAACCTTGTGGTCTTGAGCGAGACAATTAAAGCAGAGCCCTTTCATCCTTCTCAAATAGCGGGAACGCCACTTCTCTTGACAGTTCACACTATCCAGCTCGGACTTTGCGCCCGGTTGAGAGCTCTTGGGCCGAGAGGCAGCAGCAGTGTCCCCGGTCAGCGACCGACACCTTGTTTGGGGGTCGAGGCAACTCCGACGAAGGAGGACATCTTTGTACGATGGCTTGGGAAAGCTGGCCACACAAATCGACTCCCCTGTGCTGGAGGCTCCATAATATTGCACATTAGGCACCATATCCGGCCGTTGCGTGCTTGCGGCATCACCAGAGCCACAGGAACCTTCACCGGCGACGACAGAGCCACCGGCTGACCGGACCCGAGGTCTTTCCCTTTGGCCATGGCCACCATCAGCATGTACAACCCCACGAGCTGCACGTTGGTCCCGCGCAGCCACGGAGGTGTCGTTGTTGTGGTGGCATCGCCGCCGCCGCCGGCAACGCGCAGATCATAGAGGCGTCGGGCAGAGCACGGGGGCAGGAGCGAAGACGACGAGGCCCGAACGATGGCCATTGGCAGGTACGGAGAGGCCGTGGCCGCGGAGACTCCGTCGGCACCGGCAGGGAAAAACATCGGGCGGAGCGCAGCGGATCGCACGACCTCCTAGGCAGCGAGGAAGGAGAGGGCGTGGGGAAGAAGCTTGTCCGGCAACGGGATCATCCTGCCGCCGGCCAAGCTTGTCCTCTAAGTGGCGCCTTCCGTTGCCATGGCCAAGGCCAGCGTGGACGGGCCCGGTTGGGGGATGTCTCCCGATCTGCTCAAGGGATGGAGCCGAGGGGAAGCTACTTGCGAGACAAGATGGAGGGCGCGAGGGGGCTCTGGATCTTGGAATTGGGGAGCTGAATCGACCGGGGCAGCGGCTGCCACCGGGGAGGAGCCCGGCGGCGAGTTGGTCGCCCGCGCGTCGCCTCTCTCTGTCTAACGGTCGACCTGGAACATGGATGGGTTTCTCTTCGCGGCCTCCCAGCATGCAACAAATCAATGGAGGCAAACAGAGATATTACAAGACTAGCAACCTACCTATGCAACACTCACGAGCTGATATTTCAACAACTCTAGGTATACAGACAACCAATGCCAAAGACCGTCTTACATAACATCATCATGAATATAATTTTTTAAAATACCGAAAACTGAAAGTCTGGTAGTCCGACAGGCAAGAGGCATGCCAAAGGAAAGAAGACCGACGCATCTTAACACCCTGTTCAGCTGGCATGATTTCCAGCCAAATGGCTGCTGCTGCTCATGCTAGTGATAGCTGCTGCTGGCTGTAAGTCAGTTTTGGCTGGAAATCATGCCAGCCATACAGGCTCTAAATCTTTCTTTTTCGGAACGAAGAAACGTGGAGCGCGTCCGATAGAATCATCTGAAGAGAAGAAGATACGTTTGGCACTTGTAGCAGAGTAGAGTCACCTTCGTGAACTAAGAAGTTACGTTTTTTTTTGAAGAAACGAGGGCAGATGTTCTGCCTTTTCATTCAAGAAGGAATCAGCAGTTTTGCCTAGGCCAGGTGCCAGGCTATTTACATTTTAGACTAGAAAAAAAGGCTCAGTACATCTAATTCTTCCCAATGTCATCTAAGAAGTTACGTTTGGAACTTCAAGTATAGAACATACGTTTGAAACTCGTACTCGAGTATATCTAGGAAGACAGAGGCAAGACAGGCAAAGTGCACGGTCTTTCTCAAGTAACAATCTCTCCGTTCGGTCTTATTTGACGTCAGGAGAAGTAAGTATTAGAGAAGAAGACGCATTTCTCAAGCGTTTATGCTGACATTCCAATGCTCCTTATTTGTTGCATCGGCCGCTGATTTGAGAAGATCACTCATTCATTGCCTCCCAGCCTCAACAACGCAAACAACCCTACTGACAGTGCGACAGTGACCACTGAGTCGTGACTCCCCTGATTAGCTCTGTTGCTCTGATGCTATTTTAGCAATTCTGCCGTTGCCGACGACCAATAATATCGCCAACATATGTCTTGAGCCACCACTACACATATTGCGGCCATCTGCCTCCGGAGGCACCGGACGCGGCGACGGGCGCATTTGTGACGCGCAGCGGGTGGAACTCGGCGATCACATCGGGCGTGCCGCTGGCATGGTGGCCCATGTACGCGGCGCAGCAGCTCAACAAGGTGTTCTTCGCGGAGGGGACGGGGCTCGGGCTGGTGATGCGACGGTACGACGAGGGCGTGGTGACCGCGCGGGAGGCGCGGTGGATGGTCATGGAGTCCGAGCAGGGGACGATGGTGCTCATGGAGAGGACGGCGGTGGCGAGGGACATGGAGAGCGCCGCGTGTCAGAGCGGTGGATCGTCGAGTTTCTGAACAACATCGAGAGTTCCACGATCGGTTGAGCTGGTCAATACCCAGTGGGGCCGCGTCTGTCTGTCTCGTTTTCACCATCCAATGGAATTCGTTGCCTACTTAGTACTTCAAACGCGGATGGGCTTGTAGCCCAGTGGTCAGGCGCCCGAGCGGCAGCCGACCGGGGGTTCCATCCCCGATCCCGCACGCGGCACTGTAGCAGCGTGCAGATCTGTTGTAAACGCACGAGTGAAAAAAACTTCTCGTTCTCCCCAATCAAAGCATAGGTAAAGACTCGCGCTACGACTCACAAGGCCAGTTGAGTCCCATATATGGTTGGGGGAAGGTTCGAGGGTTTTCGACCTGCGTAAGAAGGCTCTTCTCCTTATATAATACCGTCGGGTGGCTTCTTTCCCGGCAGATCGAGTTTTTTTTTTTTTACTTAGTACTTCAAACATGTGTCAAGAGTAAAGCGACACGTAAACGGCACTAGTGCCACTACCATATGGACGGTCATTCGTTGGTTGTTCGACAGTTATGAGGATATCGACGCCAGCTTTCCATGACAGGTAGTGATTGTGAGATCATCTTCAACATGAACCTCCATTCAATGCTCATTTCGCATGCTTAGAGCGTCCACAATGGCCTGGTAGCTGTAGTTTATAATAGCTATGCAAAGACAAACATTTTTACATTCCCTACTTTAACACACTGCCCCAAAATATTAGATCCCACAGATCAGCTTTTTATATTATTTCTTGTTCCCGATCCTTATCAGCTTGAACATGGAGAGAGAGAGGGCCGGCCCACAAAACACGTCGGGTGTAGTTGAGTTAGGCGTTATCTAGCTTTTGGCTTAGCAACAGACAGGCGCTGGAAGAGACCTCTGCTACCACCCACCTCTACGGTGTCAGGAACGGGAGTTGGCTATGGTGCGACACGTGCCCCGTAAAGCTATCTTTGAAGGCACCAGTGTGGACGCCCTTATCGTCTTGTCCTGTACTAGTAGGCTGGTAGCTCCACGCAGCCGGATCAGAGTTTTAACATAGGCACGTGGAACAACAGTAGATCACAATCAGAGATACAAATGCACCATGATTCATGCATCTTCTTGTACATCGCCACTAATCACAGTACGTAGCTAGTAAAATCCATCTACCCTTCACCGATTGACGTAACCATCTCTCCACTTTCTTGCCAGCTCCAGCATGGCGACCTTGGACTCGCCGCCGTCGCTCAGCGCTTCCGCTGCCTGCCGCATGGCTTCCCGAGCCCGCTGCCGGAGCTCCGCGCCACCGCCCGACTCCATCAGCCACCTCACCTTCGCCGCCACTTCCACGTCTTGGACCGTTCCCCTGTCGTACCCTTCCACCGCCACGGCCAGCTTCATCTCCTCGACCAGGAACACCTTGTTCATCCGCTGCTCGGCGTACATCGGCCACGCCAGCATCGGCACGCCGCCCACGACCGCTTCCAGCACCGAGTTCCACCCGCAGTGCGTCACGAACCCGCCCACCGCGCCGTGCGCGAGCACCTCGCGCTGCGGCGCCCACGACTCCACCACCAGTCCCCTGTCCTTGGTCCGGGCAATGAAGCCTTCCGGCAGCAGCGCGTCGAGGTTATCGGGGTTGAGCGCCTGCTGCTGCCCGTTGTTCTCGTCGCCAGGCGGGCGGCGCACCACCCACAGGAACCGTTGCCCGCTCATCTCCAGCCCACGGGCAACCTGCCGCGTCTGCTCCGCGCTGAACCGGCCCAAGCTGCCGAAGCAGAGGAACACCACGCTGGCCTCGGGCTGCGCGTCGAGCCAGTCCAGGCAGCCGTGCCGCCGGTTCGCACCCGCAACCCCCTCCTCTGCCTTGACTAGCGGACCGACACAGTGCAGCGGCGGAGCTTGCCGCCCGGGAAGCGTGCCGAGGCCTGCCACGACAGCCTCTGCGGCGCGAGGCTCGAGAGCGCGGAAGCTGTTTACGATGACGCCCTGAGAGCGGCACACCTGGTCGGACAAGGCGAGGAAGTGCTGGTTGGCGAGGCTGTCGCGGTCGAGGACGGCCGCGGCGAGGTGGTCCGCCGGGATCGGTGGAAGGCCCGGCACGTGCAGGAGTTCGTCACCGAGATCCCGGATGCTCAGAGTGGTCCTTCCGTGGATGACGGGGAGGTGCAACAGGACAGCGAGGCTGGCGACGGACGAGGTGACGAAGAAGTAGGTCGGGACGCCGAGCTCGGCGCCGACGTCCACCGCGCCGCCGCAGAAAAAGTCGAGGAGGAGGGCGGTGGGGGAGGCGGCGCGGAGGAAGTCACGGAGGCCTGGGTTGGAGGCGCGCGCGTGCTCGAAGATGCGCGCCACGTGGTCGTGCGCTGGCACGTGACGCGTGGGCGCCACGTGCGGGAGGCAGTGCACGGACAGGTCGGGATGGGCGGCCGTGACGCCTTCGCGAAAGGGATCAGCCGCGCCAGTGTGGCCGCCGCCGCCGGCCTTGGGATCATCGTCGGCTTGCCCGCCGAGGACGATGATGACCTTGAGGCCCTGCTCCGCGAACAGCTTGCCGAGCTCCACCGCGGAGACGAGGTGGCCGATCATCCCCGGCGGGGCGTAGATGACCACGGGCTTCTTTGTCCGCTGCTCGTCGTGGCGACCGTTCGGCGGGGTCGTCGCTTGGGTGGCCACTGGCGCCATAACTGGACACTCCAGCTTGAGCGATAAGAATTTGCCGAGATGGGTGGTGCGTTGCTTCTGAATGTCTTCTTCGCCGCCCTGTGCTGCCTCCTACGGCTCCCGAGTTAATATGCCCCCGAGCCCTTAGCCCGCTTCATCGTGGTTCACAAGTCCAACCTAACCGTCCTGCACGGTGGCACGTTTTACTCCTCCACCACTCGCGTACAAACCTTTTGGACGTTGATATTCTTGATTTTCGGTCGGCAAATCGGTAAGATCCACTCGTATAGGCGGAGGGATTACGGACACTATCTCGTTGGATTCTGTCAAAGAACACAATCACCCATTCTTCGTTCTCTAATCGCGTATACAGTCTTGGAGCACTCAAGTGCTCCTCCTTCACCGACAAAGCCTTGCACCACGGGAAAACTGGACAATCACTAGTTGGACCACCGATGGCACATGTTATGCTATAATTTTATAGTACTCCTATTTTCTTGTACTTTTCTTCGTTACGTGAAACTACTTTCTTTTTCGAATAATAGTAAAAATAGGATTTTTTTACCGTATGGGCCTGCTTATAGTTCAGTTGGAGATGGGCTGCTTTTCTGCCATCGCAATCAGAGTAGCCTACATCCAGGATTTCGGGCCTTTCCGAGCTGTTGACAAGCCACCATAGTGCAGCGAAGAAAGTGCGCTACTCTGCTCATTGCAAAGCAGCACAACTGGCCACCGCCGATGCGGAGACGGCAGAAGCTCTGGCGTGCAGAGAAGGCCTAAACCTGGCGAGCGACCTGAACTTGAGGAAGCTCAGGATCGGGAGTGATTGTGCCTCAGCGGTCACGAACATCCATGGTACACGATTGGGAAAGTATGGAGTAATTGTCCGTGAAATAAAAGCTAGGACAAAAAGTTGTGAGTCTGTTCAATTCGAGCATGAAAGCAGATTATCAAACGGGGATGCGCACAGGTTAGCAAGGAGTTGTATTTACAAGGATGTGGGCAGACATGTTTGGTTCTTAACACCGACTGTAGGAATTTGTTGCTCGCTTTCTACTAGTTGGTTAATAAAATGTGGTGGTGTTGCTCAAAAAAAAAAAAAAAAAAACACCTCCGTGGTAGTGGTACAACTATAACGAGTGCGGTAGATGTGTACGTGTACCTCGACGTGGTGGCGACAGACAACCACCTCGACTTGGAGGAGCTCGTGGGTCTGTATCCCTTCCTTGCCTTCCTTGTGAGTTAGTATTG
>JAUNZO010002758.1:0-18297 GCA_031894775.1 Chloris gayana
CTTTTAAGAGAAAATTCCTTGTATGGCCTCCAAAAAGATGGGACTTCCTTCTATGGCCTCTAAAAAATGAAAGTTCCCTATGAGGCCAAGTTTCGTTTTTCAGTTCCCTCTGTGGCCCTTCCGTCCATTTCAGTGACTAACGGTGTTAAGGCTAATGTAAAAAAGACAGTTTTACCCCTGAAACGAAATAAACTTATTTTTTTACAAAAAATGTTTTGCTGGAAGTATTTATTTTCTAGTTGTTGTATAAATACGAAACATGTATTTCGGCTTGTTTAAAAATTGAATCGGATCGAATTTGCACACTATTCAAAATGAAAAAATAGTGTGCAAATTTATAAGGAAATTCAAAATGAAAAAATAGTGTGTAAATTTGATCCAGTTCAATTTTTAAACAAGTTGAAAAATTAAAACAAGCCAAAATACATGTTTCGTATTTATACAACAACTAGAAAATAAATACTTCAGAACATTTTTTTTAAAAAATAAGTTTATTTCGTTTCAGGGGTAAAACTGTCTTCTTACATTAGATTTAACACCGTTAGTCACTGAAATAGACGGAAGGGCCACAGAGGAACTGAAAAATGAAACTGGGCCTTATAGAGAAGTTTCATTTTTTGGAGGGCATAGAAGGAAGTCCCATCTTTTTGGAGGCCATACAGAAATTTTCTCTTCTTCTTTTAATTGCTGATGTTCCTAGTTTTGTTACTTGTGACTGCTAAATATGCAGTACACTAGTTTAAGGTTTTCTTCTGACCCCCGCTCTGTTATCAAGTTGTTTAACCAAGCTAAGTTTGGCCAGCCTTGAAAAAATTCTTCAGCATTTGCTTCAAGGCTAAAGTTTGGTCCGCCCACGAATTTGATAGGCGTGGACCAGTCATGGCTCTCTCCAATTTTATATGGCCAGGCAGATGATGTATCTGCTGTTCACGGGTTGCGCGATGTGCCCATTTTTTTCAAATCAGTTTCGAATGCTATTATCAAAGAAGAAAAAAATAAATGACACGTTGAGCTTAGTATGTCAGTCGTAGATTCTTGGTTTTGATAATATTTAATACTAGTTGATAACCGCGCGATGCTGCGGGATTATAAAATGTGTGAAGTTAGTTGGAAATTTCTATTGTGTACGTTTTCTTTTCACAATGAAACTTGTAACTTGAATATGCAAAAAAGGGCAAAGTAATCTTATTTGTTTTATATTTCTATAAAATGAGAATATCTGAGAACAAATGAAAACACTCTTGTCCAACTATAATTGTTTCAAATATGTAATCTTATTCGTTTTATATTTCTCTGAGATGAAAAATATCTGAGAATAAATTAAAACACTCTTGTCCATAGAATTTTGTGGTCGAGACAACCTGAAATTGAATTAATTATATATGGGTTTAAACAGAAACATACATACATTGAAATTATTGTTCCATTATCTAAAAAGGATATTGGTAGTGAACTAAAGGTATCCTACCTTGACAATCTTAGAAGAAATAAACATGTGATCCAAAATCATAGTTTAACAATACCTATAATAATTTTATTTGTGCGTTGGCTAGTTGGTAACTAATATTGAGACATCCTCTTACTAATTCACCCTAAATGAAAGCAAGATCGGATGTGGAGATGTATCCATCTTCTGGCAGGGTGAAGATCAAGACGCATGAATGAACGACCAATGTGCTGCTAAGGATGAAAGTTGTTGTCTTCCGCATTTGATGACAGCATAGCTGAATAGAAGAAGCTCTCCGTTGAAGGATCACCGTGATTCAATGGCTCGCGTATTCCTGCAATCCTGCCAAGCAATAGATTGCATGTTGCCTTTGCTACCCCGAGGTGGCACTTGGAATGTTGCTTGAGACTAGGTGTAAAGCTTAGATAGTCTTATATATAACATAGCCGGCCCCATGTTCTATGTAAAAGAAGTGTCGCTGTTCAGTTTCCTTGCTCGTTAATGTGAATTAGGGAGTAGAAAAATTAAGCAGACGAAGCATCTTAAGAGTTATTAAAAAGACTAATTTTGTGTATGTGACTGTTGTGCCAAGCAATAGATTGCTACCCCGAGTCCCGAGATGGCACTTGGTGTGTTGGTTGAGACTAGGTGTAAGCTTAGATAGTAGTCTTATATATAACATAGCCGGCCCTATGTTCTATGCAAAAGAAGTGTCGCTGCTCAGTTTCCTTGCTCGTTAATGTGAACTAGGGAGGCAAGCGCGCTCCGCCGCGCTCATTTTCACAAAATTTGATGAGTAAATATATAAAAAAATTTCAGTCCAAAGGTAGCAAGTTTCTGAACATAATTATTAAAAAACTGAGGATCTTTATGTAAGAGCAGAAATACACAACATCCAGACTCAAAATTACATTGAAGGTCAAGTACTAAACTATAAATAACTTTGACTTGCAGAGAACTGTTAATATAGTAAAGTATAAGGACCTTTTCGTAAAATGATAGCAAAATAAAAATCGCTCGTGCGGGTCGAACCCTAATCCTTTGCCCCACGCCTCCTCGTCCTCTCCTTGCGCGCCGCTCTCTCTTCGTCACAGACTGCGGCGGCGTGTCGGGCGGAGATCGGCGTGCCCCACACCGAGTCACCAAACCTCGGCCGAGCCCGCACGCTTCCATCCTCCCCGGCTAGCCCCCATCACACCGGCGACCACGACATCCTTCTTCCCCGTCATGGAGGCACACATGAAGCGGCGGTGCGGGCGGCGCCGGCAAGGCCCAACGTCTCCATGTCCCACCTCCTCGGCTACCCCCATCCCTATCTCCCTCCTCCTCGGCGAAGCCCATCCCCCTCGTCGGCATCGCGGTCGGATCCGGTGGCGTCACCATCGGTGAGGCCCGGATCCACGAGTAGGGTCCCATTTGAGGGCCCACGTCGGGCTATCCGGGGCTCCCCATGCCGACACGGCGGCCCACGACCCACGACGGAATCGCCCATAGCCGACGACGTGGTCCATTTTCCTGGCGGCCACGTAGCTCGGTAGTGACGTGTCGGCTGCGGGAAGTGGCCACGGAGTCCAAAACTACGAGGGAGGCGGATTCCCCCGCTATCGGCTTTAGACTATTAGGGAGTTGAAAAATTAAGCGGACGAAGCATCTTAAGAGTTATTAAAAAGACTAATTTTGTGTATGTGATCTGTTAAGGTGCTAGCAAAATTGTTTTTCTCGGGTATGTGGAGAAAAACATTGCTATATTGATAGCTCTGGCAGTAGCGGTAGTTTTTAATTTCATGCATTTGTGGCGGTTTAGTGGCAGCGAGATATGGACGGATAAGATGATATCACATGGCAGGATCCAAATGTGTAAATAATTGAGATGATATGGCTTCACGAGAGTTGAGAGAAATAGTAGTTAATGACTAATGGATTGAATTTTTAAAAGATAAGTAGATTTAGCATTTTAACTCTCTTTGTGCATTTAGACGGCGTTAAATCAAACGATCTTTCGGCTTAGCAATATATAAGGCCCATATAAATATTTTTAGAAAATTGTGTCAATATTTTAAAATGTTGACTTACTACATATAAAATGTTAAAGGAGTTTGATGAAAAAATATTTTTAAAACATTTGAAAACTATTCATATTAAATATTATTTTGTATAATTAATTCTAAATAACACATAGATTCAAATGGATTCACGATTTGAGAGAAAAATATGTTTAAATTTTTTCTTTTTCTTTCAGCTCTCACTTCGTTTTGATCAAAAGTTAACACGTGAACTGTGGCTCACTATAGGAAATTCCAAGCAAACAGGTACACTATTCGTGCAATACACCAGGCCCACGTAACTCCTCTTTGCTACAGTATTCCCAAATCTGCAAAGAGCCTGAGAAGGGTTTTAGACGAAAAGAAACGCACCATAGATGGCGGCGGCGGCGGCTAGCGGCGCACGGCGAGCGCTCGGCGCGCTGCGCTCCGGTTCCCCGCCGACCCTCGCGGCAACGCTCTCCCGCCAGTCCGTGGCTCGATCTCCGGAGCTGGCGGCTGCCTCTCTGCCGCGCGCCTCTCGCCGGCGGCTCGCGATCTCGAGGTAGCCTGGCGCTTACCATTCTCCAGCGAAGCATTTTGTTTTTGGCTGGCTCAGATTCTCTGTGCTCGTCGTGTCAGCAGGGTGCCGGTGGCAGCGCTTGGCGGCGTGCAGGGTTCGCTGATGCCGATGCACAGCGCTACGGCATCGGCGTTGCTCACCTCCATGCTCGGGCTTAAGCCTGGATCTTGGGGCTGGCTCTCAGAAGGTAAATTGATTTATTTCTGCTAGTTCTATCTCCATGAAACGAATGATGGATGCCATTTCTACTTGTAGATTGTTACAAAGTTGAAGGGAGCTCTCAGATTGAAATAAGATTTTTTGTTGCAATTTCCTTAAGTTCAGTACTTGGATTTCATGTTGGTTTCTGTTTAAAAGTTGTTATGCTGTGTAGGTACTTTATAGCTTAATTGCATTGTTCCTGCCTCTCGGGTGTATTGAATGGCTATTGAGGCTTGGCTAGAATGTAAGGGTGTTTCAAATTTGACTGTGATATGCATGTCTGTTTCTGAAAATTCAGAATGCTTGATTTTCTGCCTCTTAGCTGTGCCACATTCAGTGGATGGCACAAATAGTTTCTGCCTCTTTGCATTCTCCTTGAGATGAATCTAATCCTTTGTTTGGCAATTGGGATGGGGAAATATACAAGGTCCGGGATGGGGAAATAAAAAGTTTGGGAGGGGTGGATTGAGAGGAAATGAGAAATGGACATTTGTTGCCCATCCTGCTCGCCGGCGGCTTCCACCTGTGATTGGCGGCCGTCGACCCCTTTCCGTTCCGATTGGTGTTCGCTGTGTGCGCCCGCCAGCAGCATCCTATTTTTGGTTACTATCCCGGCGATCGGCACCTTGCTAACGAGACCGACAGCTAACAGGCATGCAGATGAAGTGGCGATGCGGAGCTATGTCAGCTCCACAGTGTCGGCTTCGTCAACATTGGGCACCACAGACATTATTTTTAGCTGAACCGAGCGTGCCTTGCTCGGGCTTGGCAGCGGTCGCCTGCTGTGATTTAGCTCCTTTATTCAGGACCACCGTCAATCATTCCTTGTGGCTGATTGTTTCGTTTTTGGCTTCTGCTTGCTGCTTGCTTCATTTTTGGCTCACAGCTCTTGAATTTGCGTTCGCTCGCTGCTTGCTTCGTTTTAGGCTCCACTGGATATAGAACAAATGCCAGGCGCAGTTTCGTCATAAAAAAGGTATCCTATTCCCTAACCCAGCACAAACAATGGAGTGGGAAATAAATTTATTTTCCTAACCCCAACCTGCCCCATCATATCCCAGCACATGTCCATTTCCCCAACTCAATATGTATCCAAACACCACCTTAGTTCTTTGAATGCATTACCACCAAAGCTAACAGCCCATATGATTAAGATGCCCTTGTCTGATTGATCACGTGTTGCTAATGCATCGCCTACTACATGTACTCATTTGGCATATCAATCAATTCGAGTCTAGGATTATGTGGCTGTGGCCATAATTATACATTAAAATAGTTTTATAAATAAAATAAATGTTCTAGTAACTTACAATTTGCAAAGCATTTGTCAGCATTTATCCTTTTGTATTATTCATGTATTGTCACATTTCATCACCTTGTTCTTTTCACTGGACCTAGTAGAGTACCTTTTTTGCTATTTTATTTATCATTGTTGCTGAGGTCATGAAAAGCAGTTATAGTATGTATATGAATTGTGCATGGTATCTACAATAATCAAATAGTTGTTTTGTGGCTTGTACTATGACCGGCATTTTATCGTTCCCATTAGGACAAGCTGATTAGAAGAAATTTGTAGTAATTGGCATGCCCTAGTGTCAAGAATAAGAATTCTGAAGGGAGTGGTCACAAACAGTTAGTACTTCAGCTAGTGCAAGTTACTCCCTCCCTCCTGTTGTCACATTTTAGAAGCAAATTTAGATGCAAGTTATTCCCTCCCTTTTCATTTTGTTGTCTTCAGCTAGTGCAAATTTGCACCTCAGTATTATGTGAATTGATATGTATGGGCATGTGATTTGGGCACTTCTTCTGCGGATTTTCTTCATTTGTTTGTACTACATTTTCTGCATCTGTATTACTATGTTGTACTGATCTGCTGATGTCTGATTTGTTTCAGGATTTGCTACTCCGCTATAACAGGAATGGTGTTTGGGTCAGACTTCTGCTAGTTTTTCGGTTTTTCCACCAGAAGGTTCCAATAACACTTGTTTCACTCAGAAGAGACTGATGGGATGTATTTAGATTTTCAAATTTTGCGACCTAAAGTATGCTAGTTGTCTTATTCTGCAAGTGATGTTATGAATTTCCTTGAGTGACATGGGATTCAGTTTTAGCTTGAAGTCTGTTCGTTTTCTGGCATTCCCTCTTGGTTCAATACCTTTTCCTTCTTGTTTGGAACGGGCTAATGATAATCACGTTCATATGTAAAAAAAAATCTGATTCTAACGTTTATGCTGAATTTGAAAGACAAGATAATTGTCTTTAAACTAGCCTCACTGGATCGAAGTCGAAGCTTATCATAAACTTAAGAGGAAATTCCTTGTGAGCGAAAAAACTTCCAATCCCCTATAAGCCACTGGAAAAGCCCCTTTCCCTTAACTGATTATCATTAGCCCGTTCCTCCTGTTTGTAGGCGGAAATGATGAATTTACCCTCACATTTCTTCCTCCTCCTGTTCAGCCGTCTCCGCCGTACTTGTGGCAAAATCCTCCACCAACGCATCAATATGGACGTGCAGTGCAGCCGCTCAGCCATGTGTAGCCGCTCAGCCATGTGTCGGTGAAGTAGATCATGCGGGCGTCCATTGGTGCAACCAATTTGGATAGGCTGCTGCCACTTGTGTCGTGTGGGCACTGCCACCCTTCAAGCTCCGTTGGTCAAGCCACGAGGGTGCTGTTGCCAAAGCTTGATGCAGGCATCGTTCAGCCAGGGGCACTATATCTCTGCTGCGCCATTCGTCATTTGCAGGACGAGCCACCGCCGCTGTCGAAGGATGTCTCATCTGGAACCGCAGACATGCAGCTGTCTTAGCCGTGAAGCAGTGGCGTGCACCACTGCTGCAACCATCAGGAAGACGTCCGTCGGGTTGATCTCTCTGCGTCCTCATGGATGAGTTGACATGGCTAGGCACGGTCGCACGGACGACGTCCTAACGCTACATCCTCTGCTCTGCTATGGTGGAGACGGCGCTCGCGGCTCCCAAATCCCAGGCGAGAAAAAGACTTTGATGGTGGCGAGCTATTATCTTAGACCCGGCCTTCGTCATATAAATGCTCCACCCCTCTTCTGATTTTACTAGTGTGGAATCAAGGTTAAGTACATGCACGTGGCTCTTAAGGGTAACAAAATTGATCCAGTGGCACAGAAGGGAAATGAAAATTTTCAGTGGCTCATAAGGGATTAGAAGTTTTTTTTCAGTGGCTCACAAAGAATTTCCTCTAAACTTAACGTGAGCACATCCAACTTCTTTACAATGCGCTTTCTCAATATAGCTCTAAAAGAGCATACATGTTGGAATAAATAGTAGCAAGGCCGTCGGCATCTGCAGCAGCATTACAAATACAGCCAACACGCAGGTGCTCTAAGAGTTTCAAAATTTACCACAGCCCTGGAAATGGATGGCGTGATTATTCATCGTCAAGCATTATAGTATCCACATCCTTATCGTCTCCTTCAGAATGATCACCTGATTGTGACTCTGACACTGATGATTCATCGTCCTCTTGTGCATTATGAAACACATCGAACAGGAGTGACCGTATTCCCTCCCGAAGCCCTGAAGCATTTTTAGGTTGGAACCATTTGCATCCAAACTAAGAATCAGATAGGGAATTAGTAGTCAGGACTCAGCATTCAAAGGTACTATCCATAAATTAACGGGGAGATTTGGTTTGTACCATGCAAAGTTCTTCTCTTGTCAACCTCTGTGGTGCCTCTTGAATAAACCTATCAATGTAATAAAGCATAAAAAGGCCACAATCATACTCATTCTGCTGACGTGGAACCTAGCAAGTGAAATTAAGTTAGTATTAGAAAATAAAAAAAGTTTAGCTATTGTAGAGCCATCGAAAACAATTGAACTATTATCATAGAAACTGAAGCTTCTTACCAGAACCTTTTCCTTCTCTATATTTCTTGGAAGACGCTCCCATGTCTTCCTTGAAAATGGAATGTCATAAGAAGAATCTTTCTGTAGATGGCACCATTCTGCTTCAAGGAAACTGTGATAATAGTAAAACTCATGAAAGTTGCAGAAAAACTGACACGAGGTTGGCAGTCAGAGAATTGAGTTTCCAAGCTTTCTAACACCGCAAATTAGATTCACTCCAGAAATCTGAAGAGGCTAAAAAACAAACTCTCATCTTGTAATGAGTGAGAATACATACCGCCTGACTATGTCAAAAAGCTTTTGACTGGGATGAAGCCCTAACGAATCCAAATGAAGTATTACTGGGCCTGACTCTGTCTCTTTTGTAGGCATGCAAACAATGATCAAGCTCCAGTGCATCCTAAATTGCAGCATTATAAGGTAATTGCCTTAAAATGTGAAACAGACTCCCAATCACAGAGGTGATCCTATTCGCTAGAAGCGGATCAACAGTTCCAGTTTCATACTTACATTTCATGAATGGGCAAAATTACGTATGCTTTCTTAAAAATATCTACGCTTTTCCACCATCTCCGTAGCTTGCTGAACTGTAAGTCACTATCTCCCTGGAGGACAGATCAGTCAGTGATGCTCAAATTTAGGTATGTGAATGAGGAAAAATAACACCAAATACAAAAGGACTAAAAGAAATAAAGGAGTGTTAGTTCCCTCCAGTATTCAGCATAGAAAAGAGCTTTAAATTAACTAGTGAAACTCGTGGATTCAGCATCCAAACTACGTTGGACCACTTAGCTATAAAAAGTATGACAAAAACTCATACTAGGTAGCACAAAAACCACAAGTATTCTTATGTTTTATGTACCATGCTACTTCCACATTAAGCTAACTCATGAAAAATAAAAGACACAAAATCAAACTGTGGAAGGGCACAGATTGAGTCCACTAACCCTATCACAATCTGTCCAGAAGTTCCTTTTATCCTCAGATGAGATCTTTAGAGTCAATACAAATCAATATTCAATTTCTAGTGTGAGTACACTCTACAATAATCACCTGAGTGTCAATTAATTGATTGGAAGAATGTGCCAGTAATCATTACAAGCAAATGGTATACCAAGAAAACTATTGTGACATTGACCTTAATAAAATAAAAAAGATATATCCTTGAAAAAATGAATGAAATCAAAACATCATTTATTAGGGACAGAGGGAGTACCATTGCGGATAGTGCTTCTTCAAGTTTGCAATAGAAATATGTATTGAACATGTACAAGTCTTCACGAGGTCTTGAACTTTTTAGATACCTGACGTGATAGTTAGGATAGACAGATAATTATTAGATATATACGGCAGAGATCAACGAATTTTCATAACAAATGAAAATAACAGTTCTGGAAAGTCTAAGGTGCCTTGAAAAGCCATGGATAACTTTTATTAAGCAATGAAGCCATGAAAATGTTCATGAAGCAATTTGTGGGTACTAATTATTCTCTATGGTACCTCTCAGCAACAATGAATACGTGAACATACTGTGCTGTTTACAAGAAAAATAGCCCTAATAAATGAGAATTTTGAAAGAGCGGGCACCAACATTTTCCAAACAGGTCAGTCCAATAATACACGCAAAAGTACAGATGTGAAGGGAAATTGTTGAAAGATTACTTACTGGATGTAAAAGTTTATAATAGGTGATTTCAAATATTCTTCAGGTTCAAGGCATTTCATGTCAGAGTGAGTCAGCTCAACAGCTCCTGAATCAGTGCTATTCATAAAAGTAAAAATATTAGGTCGGAAGCGGATAATGTATCCATGCGTATATGTATCTCAATAATGATGCATGATTCCAACCTTGAAGGATAGTATATCTTTGATGCGTCCCTACAAAAGTGCAGTATTATTAGTGGAACACTATCATCACCATAAATTACTGTCTGCAACAAAATATTATTGGGTTACCATTTATCAGACATTTCAATATCAGTCAAATTAGCAGGCTGGGTATCATCATCAACATCCACATGAACCACATCCTGAAACGAACAATATAGTTGTAGTGGTAAAGTTGGTCATCCTTTCCCAATAACATTTGCAAACAGGATCGAACGAATTGACTATAAAATCAATCAAGCATAAAGTATAAACTAATATATACTATAATACATGAGTTAGTACAAAAAGATATGTGGCATATGTATCTTGCTCTATTTCTTCTCTCATTTCTGTTCTTTTCTTTCCTTTTTATGCCAAATAACTCAGTAATTTAGCCCATTGGATTTCTAGTTGAATCAAATACTGGAAATGGATAGAACCAAGGTGCACTTGAACTAACATGGTTTGATCAGAAATGCTGAACATGTGAGGCATGTTGCAGATTGAGTTTAAAGCTGATAGGATTTCCTATTTTCCATTCCAAGGTTTGTCTGAATTTGGAGGTTCAGCGGAAACGAACATGGGAAGAAAAAAGGAACAGTAAGAATACAAAAAATATGATGATAGGCAAAAACAAATGATGGCATATTTACCCTTTTAAGCTTAAAATATGGAGAAGCCTTCTTTTTAGAGCAGACCCGCCTGCAGATCAATATCTTTATTTGGTGAGAGGAATATAACTTGGTTTATAAGATAGATATTACTCCCGAAATCTAGTAAGATGCTACTTCATTCCTTGAATAAATTGGAAACATATGGCAGTGTTATTTATATAAGGGTATAGATTCCATCAGGTTAATCCACACCGCTATCCAAGAGGCAATATAAAAGGATATGCAGGTCATGGCAACACTGTCAAACTAATTGACAATATATTGCCTGACTCACACAGCTAAGAGTGACAAGTTACAATATAGCAATGAAGATAAATGTATGTGACACACGTAGTTGCAATATGCCATGAAATGTAACATTGCAGTCTCCACAACTATAGCAGCATTTGGAAAACCAAACAAAAGCAGACTTGCTACCTAGTACAAAACCAAAGAATAAAGATAGGCACCAAAATATACACAATTTTGCAATGGTTGTTGAGTGACATAAGTTTGAGAAAAGATCAGTTCTATTTTGGAAGTAGTGTTCTTGGTCAGTATAGAGAAAATGTACCCAACACGACAACAAGAGAAAACGGAGGATGAGTAAATTCGTAAATCCAAATAAACAGAAATGTAAGTTAACAGGACCAAAATGAAATGATCATTTAAAAGAAGTGATCTGAAAGGACATAACAGCCATCTTTTTTATATAATGATACAAAACTCTCCTGCATGTACGAGAGAGAGAAAAAAGGACATAACAACAAAGCAAGTTGTGCATCAAGTACAAAGTTAAACATATGCCATTGACAAAACAACACTAACTGACGGAACAAATATACAATGAAAAAATCAGGGACACGCAAATCGATGTGCATACCTCTTGTCACTGTCACTACCAAATGTGACATCTTCTGCAAGCTTGTTCCAACTGCCCTTTGAATCATAAATATTACTTTTCTGTCGTCTGTTACAGCTCCGTAAAGGTGCCTTCCTTGTTCCTTCAGTACTGCCATTGTACATTTTTAAACTTTTAGCAGTACTTTTGGGACGAAGTTCACTAGTTTTCTGTTGATGACTCGCTGAAGTTTTTGCCAAATGACCGTTTTTATTTGGGTAAGCATGTTTGTGTTGACTAATAGGTATCTGCATATTAGAGAATGCTACTCCATTAACCTGTATACCGGAAAGGTAGTGAAAACATTTGCTTAAATATAGATCATAATCACAAAATATCTGAAAACAATATATAACAAAAGGTAGTGGAACTACAATTGCACACCTGGACAAGGGTCTTAATTTTAGAAGTAGAACGTGGGCTTCTATGGTACCTCTTATAATTATTATCAGAGATGTCATCATCGCTATCTGCAAAAGAAAGAACAATACAATGGTGAGCGTTCGTAAACAAAAATAAACTTATTGACAGGAAGCTACAAAAGGGAGAATGCTGGAGTAGCCAACAGTAAATGCCTTCTTAAACAAACAACAGAATACCTAACAATTAAATATCATTGTTCATATCAGCTGAACTATGCAACAAAGAAATGATTCAAGATTTTATCCATCAGGTAATCAGTATGATTTAATTAAACTCATGATCTATCATGACCAAATAAGGATTTCAAGAGTTTATGAATCCACAGCAATCCATAATGCACAAGCTATTGTTGACCTTTTCGACAGAATATCTGGAGTCAAAATCACTTCTTCCATCCCCTGAAAGAAAGCAAGGGAAGATGTAATTATATCAAACCTACCCACTTCTTTTTCCTATTATTTAGGATGGCATCACTTATGTGTTTGGGGGCTTGGACATATCTAAGAGGTTGCTCACTTAGCCTGACATGCATCTTTAGTTCTTTAGTATTTACCCACACTATGTTAGCTATTCGAGCAGGCAGGGCTGACTAGTAAAACCAAAACAATGTGTATCTAAATAGGATGGTGCTTATGTTATATTTCTTTGGCTACTGTTTAAGAGTCGAATCTAAAATATGTACTACAAATACAAACTAACGCATCCAGCTTGTAGAAAAGAAAATTCTTCCTGTCAGCTTAAAATTTATGAAGTTGCAGATAATAAAAAATCATTATCCAAGCAAAGTCATGTAGAATTATGATGACTTCGTCATCCAAATAACACCACATGTTCAAGAACATAAACAAACGCCAATTTACCAAGGCGGAACTGGGACAATGTGTTTATCTTACCTTATTACTAATGGCATGCAGTCACAAGGACCAATACCAACACAGCCTCATCAAAAGAAAAAAAAGTAACAAACCAACAAATGCATGAATCTTACTGAAGGAAAAGGGATCAGTGCAGCCATCAGCAACCTTAGTCTGCTGAACCCGAACTGTGTCTTCCTGCAACAATAATAATAGTAAAAAAGAGTTGGCAAATTTGAATGATGAAAAAATACCATAGGGGCCCGAAACAACAATGCAAAATCCACATTTTTCTCACCTTCCTCTTACTGACTATTTCACGGCGCTCAAGCTCCTTCTCTATCCTGTTCATGCGAATCCGCATCTTCTCGCCTCCGTCACGCGTCGCCGCCAGTAAACCCCGCTCGTAGCGCCAGCGCTTGATCTTCTCCCTCAGTTGTGAATCGCTGAAGTTCTTGAATTCCGCCTCGATTCCTTCATCTCCGGCGAAACCGTCGTCGCTGATGGCAGGCGCCGCCGCCGGGTGATGACGTGTGACAGGCGAAGAGGAGCCCACGAACTCCACCTCCGGCGCGGGGTGGGACATCACTTCTTCCCAGTCGATGCGGATACCTTTCGAGAAAGCCATTGCCGTCGCCGCCGCCGGGCGGCTGGAAGGGAAAGGATTCCGTTCCGTTGATCGAAGAGGCGGGGAAGGTTTTACGGCCAGCTGTGTGAGTGCGCCGCTATGTGGCACGGTGGGGCCGCGGGGGAGGACCCGGAGGAGACCAAAAGGAGAAAGAGACTCAAAAGTCTGGAATTCGATTTCCTTATCCAGATGTCAATAATACTCTTCTACCGCTGATTTCTCCATGAGGTTATCGATGAAGGGGAGATCTTCCTGCCGGATACCAGGACGAAGCGAGGGACCTCAGTGGTTAGGGTTCTTGCGCCGCATTACCCGCACAATCCAAAACACTGAGGGTGAGTTTGGTTGGAGGGCAAAGCTTGAGGTTGTTCCTTTTTGTTTGGTACTCCATCTGTTTCAAAATATAAACATTTGTTGACTTTTCAAAAATATATTTGACCGTTTATCTTATTGAAAAATGTAAAAATAATATATTACATTTTAAATATAATTAACAATAAATCAAAATATAAAAAGATAATCAATATTTTTACAAATTTTTTAAATAAGATGAATGATGAAACGCAATTTTGAAAAATCAATAAATACTTATATTTTAGAACGGAGGTAGTAGAATTGATAGAGCGGTCAAGTTTTTTTTGTTTGGTATGATGTATGGGGCGACCAAATTTTTTGTTTGGTCGGTGGATGATGGATGAGCTAGATTGGTCACCAATTCCATACAAAGGTGAGCTTACCTCCATAAGTTAGCACAACTCACAACAGCACATATTATCCAACATGAATAAAAAGTAAAAGGTTACATACAGATAATGAACAACCACAAAATTAATAGTTCTAATTAATCATTGCATAGCACGTCTTTATAGTCATAACAAGCAATTCTAAACCATGCATGAAGCACACAACATCTAATTAGCAACTATTAGCCCATAGTACACCGTTTTCATGGAATGAACTAACAAGTTAACAAAATAAGGATTACATCCATCAATTGAGCTAATTCATGATCTAATTTCCACGATAGTGCTCACTAACAAACTTGGCAAACTCACTGAGCTTGGCATCAAAGGGCCTATGCATGAATGCTCTAGCTTTACTTGGATTCTCAACGAAGTAGTCAAAGTAATCTGAAACATGTGTGTCATCAGAGCCAGGAAGATTCTGCAAGGTTGCATACAAATCATGTGGCACATCTGTAGCAGCAGTAGCAGACTTTAGTATAGCATTGGATAAAAATTCACATCCAAACTTGAAAGCACCAATCAGCCCACCATCATCTTCGTTGTGACTTATCTTCACTCTCTTTGGTTTTGGAGCAGAAGATGTTGCAACATTATCATTAGGTGTAGCAGCAGCACCACTCATATCTACTGTATCATCAACTTCTTCAGTCTCAGTTGTCTCTAATGGTTCACTTGATCCCTTTGCAATATTTTTCGATTGCTAGACTATTGCTAATTATAGTGAACATCTCAGCGTAATACTCAATTGGTTTGTTCAAGAATTCATCAGTTTTGTGAGCCTACAAAATAGCAAGCAATATGATTATAAAATAAGTTGATATCATATATCAATTAAAACAGCAAGACATCAATTGTTTCATATTCTCTTTTAGCGATTTCACTAAATACCAGGATTTCCTACTAGTTAAGCACGTCAAACTCCTTTTCTTCAGATTTCATAACCAAGAGGATTATGTCAAACAAATCCAAGTGAAAAACTCTGCACAACAAAACATTATTTGGTCTGTTGTGTCACAAACTTGAGATGCAAGGATAGGCGCCTGAAGAAGATGTATATATATAAAAAAAGAGAATTCTTTCTTATGTTATTATTATAAAAAATGGTTCTTTATTAGTTAAAAATATTTGAAGTTTCTTATGTCATATCCATCTAAAGTTACGATTCCTCTAGTGTTAGGTTTGTTTGTTTGGCCATCTAAATAATGTTAAATTGCATATGTAAATAAGATATTGCTCCTAGAATAACACATATGTTGTTTGAGAAAGATCATAACATGCAATTTTTTAATGTGGCACTCACATATTGGTACAAGTATTCGCCTCTATAAACATCGGCACTTGCAACACTTTTATGAGAGTCCCGAAATAGTGAGCTAGCTTGATCTAAGGCCAGTCTCGGTGAGGAGTGTCATCACACAATTATCAAAAAAAAATTCTTAAGAACTGTATCGGTGGAGAGTCATGATGGTAACACTCATCTCTCATCCCATGACACTCCCTCTCTTCTCTCTCATGCCATGTCGATAAATTTAATGCTCATGACACTACCATGACACTCTCATTGAGATTGGCCTAAGGGGATACCACAAGCGCCCCAATGACTAAGGGGATACCACCGAAAAAATAATTAGTCATAAATACAAAACTTACGTTAAGTCTGAAATTTAAATTCAGAAAGCATTAGTTCCATCATAATGAACCTAACTATTTGAGCTATGCTCATTTTGCCCATAACATGCAATTTCTTTAAAAAAAACAAAAGCGAGATGTCAATGCATGTATGAGCAATAAATTACAATGATATTCTTAGAGAAAAGTCTATTTTAATCTCTTTAATATTTCACTTAGTCTATTTTACTCTAAAAAAACTTTTACTCAATTTACTCTCCCAAATAATTCAAGTTACTACAATCTACTTCGGTTTTATCTTTTTGTTTTTCTTTGTACGATTTGAATTTCAAACTAAATTTTGTTAGATACTATCAATACCAATATAACATAATATATTGTATATTTTTCATAAATATTTTCTATACAATTTCAGAACTATATAGTTAAGCTAATATTATACCTTTCCACCGTACGCTTACATTTCGTTTAGCATACGTTTCTATGGCATGTATCATTTTGCAAAATTTGAGTACTAAATTCAAAAATCATACAATAAGAAACAAAGAAAAAGTGCATAAGGGAGTAGATCGAACCAATTTGAATTGTTTGAAGGAGTAAATTGGGTCAAAACTTTGTTTGGGGAGTAAAGTGGACAAGACGAAGGAGTAAAATGAATTTTTTCCATATTCTAGTAAAAAAATAGCCATGTGCCAACATCCTCTACCGCCTTCTATAGCAATATACTAAATTGGGTATGTTCCAATGACAAAAAGAAATTGATTTAAGGTGATATTGAATGCATCAAAATTTAAGATCGACAAATAAAAAATCAAGTAAACTTTCAATAACATAGAAGGAATCCATAAAAAATAGTTGTTAGCATCATGAAAACAGATATAAGCTCTATTTTCAAGTTCTTCGGATGTATCAAATATTTATGCATGGCGCGACGAGGCCCTCTTAGGCTGACTCCAACAACGTTTTGCAAATCGAAGAGGCAAAACACAGTTTGCATCCAGCGCACAAGTACAATGAAGAGAAGGAAAAAAACGGGATCTCCAACAATGAGAGGAATTCGCTCACCGCTCGGCCCCGCCCGCTGCCTCCGCGGAGCCCGCCAGCCACCGTAGGCGCCGCGTGCTCGCTGGCCACCGCCGCGCCGCCCGCCGACTGTCGCCGGTCTCGCGTCCGCACGACCAAGCTTTGCACCTGCGTGCTGCAGGACGCCCCACCGCGCGTGACGCCGCCGCGGTCGCCCGAGCACACGTCGCCGCCCGCTCGCGCGAGCCCGCTACCCCGCTCGCGCAGCCGCTCGCCATGCGCCCGCCTCCTTCGCCTCCGCCACGCGCGTCGCCGCCGTCGGGCCTGCCTCCCTGCGCGCTCGCAACTCCGCACCGCTCCTCCTCCTCCCCATGCCGAGCACCTCCGCCGTTGTCGAGCCTCCTCCGCCTCCGCTACAAGCAAAGCCGATGTCGGGCCCACGCACCTCCTTCGCCTCACTGCGCGTGCAGCTGCTCACTCGTCTTGCCCTACTCGTGTGTCGCCGTTGCAGGACGCCACGGCGCTCGCCCTCCCACTCACGACCGCGCCCGCACCCGCCTCCTCGCTCCCACGTGTCGCTCGCTCGGCTTGCTCCTCGGATGCATTCGGAGGAGAGAGAGTATCCATTTTTACCTCACCTCTCTCCTCAAAGATAAAAATAGCTCCTCCATTGCCTCCTCTCGTTGGAGAAGCAAATGGTGTGAACGAGTAGCCTTTGGTTATCTATTTTTGCCTTTGCCTAGCAGCTGTTGGAGTCGGTCTTAGGGCAGCTCCAACGTTGTGTCTAAGAAGGTGCTTGAGAAAGATTCTATGATACAATAACACTAGATCAAGGGTGCTAGCTTGGCACAAGAGAGCACCAAAAGCTCAAATTTGCACTCGGTTGTTGTGAATAAAATGATATATTTTTTGTTGGGAGATTTTTTATCAAGCGAAAGAATCTAGGGTTAGTGAAAACTAATAAATTAGGTCAACTTTGTCAGTCTATCCTTAATATAGAAATTAAATTGAAAGGTTAAAAATAAGAAAAAGTATAATTTTGGAAGATTGGAAAACTTTTTAGATTAAAACTCTATCCGGCCGGGAGAAGGCGTGGCGGCGCGACGCCCCTTCCTCTATGTCGTCGCAGCCGGCCGGATCCGGTCGGAGGGGCGGCGGCACGGCTCCCCTGCTCTCCGTTGTCGCCATGACCGGATCCGGTCGGGATAAGTGGGGCGGCGCGGCCCCCTCGCTCTCCGTCGTCGCTGCGATCGGATCCGGCCGGCAGTGGCGCGGCACACGACTCCTCATCCCTCCATCGTTGTCATGGCCGGACCTGTCCGGGAGGAGGGGCGACGCCATGGGAGGCATGGACGGCCCGGCTGTCGTGTTTTTTAAAAAAATCAGGCGTTTTGCCCGATATTGTTGTCCTCCGATTTTTAATAACGTGGACG
>JAUNZO010002759.1:0-31690 GCA_031894775.1 Chloris gayana
TGGTGCCAGCGCCGATAGCAACTCGCGGTTGCTGCATGCGTCGGTTGAAACCGACGCAAGGAAGGGACAGGTGTGAGGTCTTACCGGCCGATTGTACTAGAAGAAGAAGATATTGGTTGGGTACGAATCGGGATTTGGATTGGGTTAGGCGCGCCGCGGAGGGGAGGGGATATGGAAGCAGGACGGATGGTGGCGGCCGGATGACCGACCGGTGACCGGTGGAAGTTGGAACGCACGACGCGGCACGAGTAGCAACCCCGAGTTGACTCGCTCTATGTTTATTGCGTGGACGGTTGTATGCTGGTCAGACTTATGGATAGACAGGGTTGGCCGTTTCAGCTACGATTAGATGTCCTTGTTCGGAGGATCATGAGTCCACGATGAATGTTCCTGGATCAAGGAAAGAGGTCACTTTCTGTACTGTGTGCATCTCAGCCAGTCAGAAAAATGGACCGCATCATGTTTTTTTTTAATTATTTAGAAAATGGAGGTGCATCAATAGTAGCCGAATGGCGGTTTCATTTCCTCCCTTCGAAAACATAAGACTGAACTTTCCTCTCAGGCAGCAACATAAAAGATCAGAAAGCACAGAATCAAGAAAAAGAAATCACCGAACCATATAGTTATTGGGCCGGCATTACCCTTTTGCTAGTAACTATGGGCCTTACGTTCAGGCCCAACTTATCGTAACTCCCAGCCTCTTCGCTATGGATCGGCCGTGAGCCCATAGTAGTTCAGATCTCAAAATGAGCCCATAACAGTCTGACCGCCGATACGGATATGCATATGCTCCTGTCCTCTCATTCCACTTTATCGCCTTTTCGGGTGTAATGAAGCGACATCCGCGTCAGGCTTCATCATGTAAAGATGTTCAGTACCAAGAACTGTTCGAAATTCAGAATTTGAAACGGATATTACAAAGTGTGATCAACATAGCACCAAATGAATCCGCAGTTTGAAACGATCGACAAACATAGCATGACTCCAAACAAGCTACGGACAGGCTTATTTCGCAGGAGGGGAATTAAACGTTGGTGAAATACGGACAGGCTTGGGGAAAGAGAACCATGTCGCAGTAGAAGTGAAACGCAGCGAGTCATATTTGTGAGCACGAAGTTCCACGTTTGCGTTCCCGAAAATGTATAAAAAGGAAAAGCGGCCTGAAACGGCACAAGCGCATCGAGCCAAGAAAGAGAACCTAGCGCCAGCTTTGCCGATGGCCGTGCTTGCGTGTCCTTGTCCGATGCGACCTGTCTCCCTGTCCATGCCTCGGTAACTGATCTCATCTGTTTCTTTCTCGCTCTCGTTGGGTCCCTCGTGGTAATGTACTGCCTCATTTTTTTCCTGCCTATGCGAAACTTGAATCACCATACAGAGTTTGTGGCATGAGCAGATGGAGTAGTATTGAACTACGGTATATATTGCTTTTTGGTTTCTGATAATAACAGAGGGCCCGTTCGTTTCCAGGCCTCTAAATATTAGGCAAGTCACGTAAAAGAGAATCTTACTATTTAATACTACTTTTATTAATTTAATGACAAAACCTATGTCACGACCCCCTCTAATTTGCGAGACGAATCTAATGGTCATAATTAATCTATGTTTTGCTACAGTGATACTACAGTAAACATCTTCTAATCACACCTTAATTACACTTGTTGGATTCAGTCTCGCGAATTAGATAGAAGTCTGCAATTAGTTTTGAGATTAGACTTTATTTAAGTACTTCCAAAATGATAAAATTCTCTTTGATGTGACCCTCTAAAAATTAGATGCCTGGAAACGAACGCACCCGAGTTTGTGGCATGAGCATAAAGTCGTTAACTCTTTCGTTAAGCAAAGTATCCTCCAAAACTAGTTTTCCCCTCGATGGCCCACACATTTCGAGCAAATCAGCAAAAGCATCGTGGAGTAAAAGGAGCATAGTATGGGGTCTTGCCCGTCACTTTGAAATGCATTTGGAGCTTCACTCCCAGGTGAGGGTAGAATGTTCTTAATGTAGTTAAACTTTATTACATTATACAAAGTCATTTTTTACCATAATCTCTTAGAGGAAAGAGGAGCAACCGATGCGTGGGGGCCACTACACCTGCGTGGTCCCGGTCCATGAAAGAATCTCCCCACCAGCAAACATTCCGCACTCGGCCGTCGCTCGTCGCCGGCAAACTCCTCGGCCTTCCGTTTCTGCTCCGGACCTGAGCCGCCCTTTGTTTAAACGCCCTTAATAGGATTTCATAATCCACGCCTCGCGTCCGCCCGCTGCCGTCACACACTTCACTGCCCCGCTCTGTTCTCTCTGCGCAGCACAGCAACGGCTGCGCCCGTCGTCAGCACGCGCCAGTCTCGTGTGTCGTGTCGTCTACAGGCCTCACCGCGCCCGGCCTCCCATACTCTTCTCCCCGCCTCATTCCCCTCAAACGGTCCAGCTGCAGCCGCCGCCGCCGCATAGCCATCCACGCATTTCAGCCGAAAGCAGAGGCGGCAGCCGTGACTGGTGCTCGGGCGGCAATGGCGCGGCGGCTTGACCTGGCGCTCCATGTGCTCCTCGTCCTGATGCTCGTCGGTGAGTCCACTCAACCTTCTTGAATGTGTTTCGATGGCTCCATGTGCTCCTCGTCCTGATGCTCGTTCTTGAATGTTTCGATGGCTCAGTTGCTCTCACTCGCCAGTAGTTGTATCACAATGTGTAGACTAGAAGATTCCTTGCTTGCTTGAGGAAGAGGGCTGATTCTTCTGCCTCTTTTGTCTGGATACGGAGCCGCATGTTCCCGAGCATTTTTGGGGAGGTGTTCTAGGAGTATCGCCCCACTTTTAATCTGTCCTCATGCTAGGCTTGTTTGTTTCCGTTGAGAACCAGAACTGAGGATTGATCACTGCATTTGAAAAATAGAAGGGGGAACTTTAGGATACGAATCGCTGCATCATTTTTTTTTTGCGATTCGTGTAATCGAGTCATCAAATGCACTATCGCAGGGCATTGTCGCGGCGGCAAGATTGGTGTTTGCTACGGGCGCAACGCCGACGACCTGCCGGCGCCGGACAAGGTGGCGCAGCTCATCGAGCAGCAGTCCATCAAGTACGTGCGCATCTACGACACCAACATCGACGTCATCAAGGCCTTCGCCAACACCAGCGTCGAGCTCATGGTGGGCGTGCCCAACTCCGACCTGCTCGCCTTCTCGCAGTACCAGTCCAACGTCGACACCTGGCTCAAGAACAGCATCATGCCCTACTACCCGGCCACCATGATCACCTACATCACCATGGGCGCCGAGGTCACCGAGAGCCCTGCCAACGTTTCTGCACTCGTCGTGCCCGCCATGCGCAATGTGCACACCGCGCTCAAGAAGGTTGGGCTGCACAAGAAGATCACCATATCCAGCACGCACTCGCTTGGGATACTGTCCCGGTCCTTCCCACCTTCAGCTGGAGCATTCAATAGCAGCTATGCCTACTTCTTGAAGCCTATGCTGGAGTTCCTTGTGGAGAATCAGGCGCCGTTCATGGTGGACTTGTACCCCTACTATGCGTACCAGAACTCACCGAGTAATGTGTCCCTGAACTATGCTCTGTTCTCGCCGGAGTCTCAGGCTGTGATTGACCCAAACACTGGGCTTGTTTACACAAACATGTTCGATGCTCAAGTTGATTCCATCTTCTTTGCGCTCATGGCTCTCAACTTCAAGACTCTGAAGATCATGATCACTGAATCAGGGTGGCCAAACAAGGGAGCATCCAAGGAGACGGGAGCGACTCCAGAAAATGCTCAGACTTACAATACCAATCTGATACGCCATGTGGTTAATGACAGCGGCACACCTGCAAAACCAGGGGAAGAAATTGATGTCTACATATTTTCCTTGTTCAATGAAAACAGGAAGCCTGGTATCGAATCAGAGAGGAACTGGGGACTGTATTTCCCTGACCAGAGCTCTATCTACAGTCTTGATTGGACTGGCCGAGGCAATGTGGATGTTATGACTGGGGCAAACATCACAAGTTCAAATGGGACCTGGTGTGTTGCTTCAGCTAATGCATCTGAAGCTGATCTACAGAATGGCCTGAACTGGGCATGTGGTCCGGGCAATGTGGACTGCTCTGCTATTCAGCCAAGCCAACCCTGCTACCAGCCTGACACTTTGGCTTCCCATGCGTCATATGCGTTCAATAGCTATTACCAGCAAAACGGAGCTAATGTCGTTGCCTGCGACTTCGGCGGTGCTGGAGTGCGAACAACCAAAGATCCAAGTAAGCATCCTATCTTTACTACACACATGATGATCACGATGATTTGCACAGATCAGGTTGATAATGCCCATCTATACATATGTAACTGTAATCCTATATCATGAGCATTTGTTCCCATTTCATTTACACCCTTTATTGTCAGTTTTATATATCCTATATTCTGCTTATGTCAGTAAAGTAATGTATAGTCTCTAAAGTGATGTTGGAATGATATTAAGCTGTCCAGATGGTATCATACTAATAGCATTCAGCAGTAATAGATAATTTCATTTTTGCTCTATTGATATCTTTCTGAAGAAATTCTAGTTCCAGCGTACTTGCACGTAATTGTGTCTTTGCATTGTCAAATTGTGGTATTCCAGTTTTCCCTATTGCATCTTTTTGCATAGTCCATTGGATTTAGGAATCCATGCATGGGCATTATCAATTCAGGTTGATTATTTTCAGGTAGCTAGTGTGCTTCGTGTGATGGTGTTTCCATGATTTTTAAGTATGAATCAGTGAAAGATTGATGGTAGGATGTTGGGATTAATTTATTTTTCTGGTCCACCTTGCTTGGCAAACTACTTCTGAATATGCTGCTAATACATTCGATATTATAAATTTGTTCCCTCACGCCATCACTAGGGTATTAGTCTATGAGCTGTCCTGAAATTTATTATGTCATTGCACAGTAGTAACATGCTTCTCCTACCAGTTTGATAAGCTTCTCATGCTTTATGTATTGCTTGCTTCCAGGTTATGACACTTGTGTATATTTGGCTGCCGGGTATGGCAATAACTCCCTCAATACTCTTCTTTGCTGTACTAATAGTTAGGAAACAATCCGACTAACTAAAATCTTATCTTCTATCTTGAAGCAGCAAGATGAGCACGACCAATTCAACATCTCTTCCAGCTCGGAGCAGCTCTAGTCCGCAACCATTGGCCAGACACATCGGGTCCTTGCTTTCCATGCTGATCGTCGCTATTGCTGCAGCTATGCTGTGATCTTTGAGGTGTGCTCCAGGTAGTCTTTTCGGAAGGAGGGTAGGAGGCTAATCGCCTTATGCTGGTAACAAGTGATGTACCGTTTTGCCATGAGTAGCGGCATAGTAGTAGGGATCCGATTATGTATTCAGTAGGAATTCTCTGAATTCTCCGGTCAGTTAAGATGTACATCGTCGCTCGGACAATATATATCAGCTGGCATTAAGAACCTGAAATCATCTGCTGGTGTCTTTCTCGTTCTCGGTGTATTTTCCATCATTGTGCATAACATTGCTAAACCTGGTTCTTGTCTGTCAAGTAGGCAAGTATGTGGGAATATGTTGCTGTCGGTGATCTTGTGGATTGTGGGGGCAGATGGACCATGAATTACTTGACGTGGGGGCTGGATTAAGGTGGGAAGTACTTTGCTAAATCTTTTGTGGATTGTGGAACAGCTGGACCATGAATGGATTGTGCAAAGGTAGTGTCAGTTGTCTGATAGGTCCAAGGGTTCATTATTATGCTACGTGTGTGTTTTGAACATTGATGCGCCCTTTTCAGCTGATAAATGCTTCTTCCCTATCACTCTATCAGTGATCTGTGGTACAATGCAGTAATACCCTATGCTATCAAAGTACCCCCAAGAATCCCCTTTGTGATTGTTCTCCACTTTCTCAACATGTAGCTTAATCATTCAGGGAAGAAAAAAAAAGGAAGGAGAATACATGAGTGATGTATCATGGGCTTGGAAAGCCCAGTACTGGCAGCTTGGCGAGTGCTTTCGGCCAGGGTGGGTGGGCATCGTGCAGACGGCTGGAAAGTAAGATTCGGATGGCCCGCCAGCCAGCCAGCGAGCGGTACGAGTTCCGGGCCCGGCGCACAGCCTACCTTGCACGTCGATCTCAGCTGGCCGTGGGGGACGCGACCAGTGGCGCGCAGCGCATCAAAGGAGGCGAAGTTGAAGGGCGAGCTAAAGATGGAACGGGTGGTTGGGACGGCACCGGTGGTGGCGACGATCCCGTTCAGCGCATCGCCGCGCGTTTGATCGCCCCCGCCATCTATATAAGCCACGCCCGTCCCCAGCCAGAGTTACGTGAGCAACATCAGCCGCAGCACCACCAGCGAGAGATCCTCCTCGACCTCGAACGCCCCTTGTGCGAGCAGAGATCCACCCGGCAAGATGTCGTGGCAGACTTACGTGGACGACCACCTGATGTGCGAGATTGAGGGACACCACCTCACCTCCGCCGCCATCATTGGGCACGACGGCACCGTCTGGGCTCAGAGCGCCGCCTTCCCGGCGGTAAGTGTCCTTTATTTGTTCCTTTCGTTTCTCGAATTCAATTTGCAACGGCTGATCGTGGCTGATGTTGCGTTCCTGTGCTCGTGATCTGGGAATGTTATCGCGATCGTCCAGTTCAAGCCTGAGGAGATGACCAACATCATGAAGGACTTCGACGAGCCCGGGTTCCTGGCCCCCACCGGCCTCTTCCTCGGCCCCACCAAGTACATGGTCATCCAGGGCGAGCCCGGCGCCGTCATCCGCGGAAAGAAGGTACGCACGGATCCATCGCCCGATATATGCAGGGATCGGAGGCAAATTGAGTTGTAACGTGCGCGGTATTTCATTTTCTGCAGGGATCAGGTGGTGTCACTGTGAAGAAGACTGGCCAGGCGCTTGTGATCGGCATCTACGACGAGCCAATGACCCCTGGACAGTGCAACATGGTGATCGAGAAGCTCGGCGACTACCTCGTAGAGCAAGGCCTGTAAATGGATCGCCCGCCCGTCCTCCGTCCAAGCACTCAACAGCAGAACACCACCACCATCACGCGAAGTAGTAGCCTCCACGCCTTGCTTTATTTGTTCGCTTCCACATTTTTTCCTGGCCGCGCCAGTCGCCGACCACCCAGAGAATTTCGTTTTCCTTGTTTTTTGGTGTCGCCGTGGCTAATAATTTTGTGATTTTTTCCCCTTGCTTTGGGTTGTCGTCTGAATTGTGAACCCGGAACAATATATATGTGATTGGTATCTTCTACTTGTAATACAAGAATACATATGTATTTTCGTTCAGATTCATCCAATTCTAAGGCATCGCGAAATACCCAATCTGTATCCGTCCTCTGAATGAGAAATTTTTGTCTTTATTATATGCTGTCATCAAATCGGGCTTTGGGATTTTGATCCATACCTATTGAAGTTAGTTGAGCACATATTGGGCCTTCGAGAGCCCAAAATCTGGTGTAATTACCGTCTGGGCTGAAACTGACTCGTTTATTCTGCGTGCATATGTTCCACGGCGTCATTTTTAGACAATGGAAATAAGATTAAGATCCCCTCAAACAAACAAAAAATAACGGGTCAGATTTCCTCTTCTCCTCCAACAGTTCTTCCTAAACATGGACCAAGAATACATCTTATTAGGCTACGTCAGCATTTGGGGCCACAACAACATTAATTCCATTGTAAATAAAAGGATTTGGGCACCAACATTCTTCCTGATTCTAGCTACAAATAAGGTGAAATTAGGGTGATAATAAATCTATGAATTGTTTTGAGGAGCTATTGAAGAACATTGTAACAGCCCATGTATTTTTGTATCTGTTCAAAAACTCGAATAAAATCGCATTTGGATAAAGTTTGGTTGAAGTTTGGTAAAGGAAAAATTCGAAAACGAAATTTTTTCGCACGTGGGCCGATTCCTTCGCCGCAGCCCAACTTCCTTCTCTTCCCCACCGCAGCCCAGCTCTTCTTCCTTTCCCCCTCCGCGCGGCCCGCGGCCCAGCAGCCCGACCGGGCCCAACTCCTGTTTTTCTTCTCCCCGGCGCCCATACCGCGCGCCGCGCACCCGTGAGCTCGCCCGTCGTTTTGCGCCGCCCACCCGCTCGACGTCGGCCGGCCCCGCGCTCGGAAGTCCGCCTGGATTCTAGCGGACCGCCCGCCGCCCCGTGCTCCCTCTCCCTCTTTTAAACCGGCCGAACCCCCAAACCCTAGACGCCGCCGCCTCCCCGCTCGCCACACCGCCGGCGCGACCCGCCACGCAGGTAAGCAACGCCGCCACAAACGGGTTCTCCTTTCGCCGCTCGTCCGATTGGCGCTCACCGCGGCGTGTTTCGCGCAGGATGGAGGAAGGACGGGGCAAGGGAAGTTAGGAGCCGCCGACTTCTCCACCGTCGCGCATCGCCGTCGTTCCCCCTCCGGTGAGCTCGAGCTCGTCCCTTCTTCCCCTTCGATCGAGCTTTATCCTCGTACTAACCCCCGAACTCTTGTCGCCTTGAAGCTCGGGAACGGCACCGGCGTAGTCACCACCCGAGCCCGGGCCACCATCGACGCCGCCGCCGCCTCCCTCCGTCGCGCGTCGCCGTCGGCCCTTCTCCGCCTCGCCCGTGAGCGAGCACAAGGACCGTGGTGAGCCACCGCCTCTTTTCCCCCTTCATTCCGTGGATTAGCCGCATTTTTCCCCTCCCGTCGGGCTCCGACCGCCGCACCGCCATGGCCTCCGGTGAGGGGCCGCCCGGAGCTAGCTCATGCTCCCCCGGCGGGTCGTAGAGCTCCGTAGAGCTTTCCCGTAGCTTGCGCTCGCGTTTGGGTGGGGATAGGGGCAAGTTGCGCATGGTTCCGTGGCCGTCTCCCCTTCCCGGCGGCGCAGCTCGTCGCCGGCGAGTCTCCGGCCGGTTCCGCGGCTCGGGGATGGGAGCACTTCAACCGCGAGAGCATGAGCTTCGTTCCCGTAACGCCAACTTACGAGCTCGGGCGTCCGTGGCGCCTTCCCCCTTGCGCCGCCGTGGAGCGTAGCTCCGGCGAGCTCCCGAGGCCGCTCCGTTGAGCGCTCGTCCTCGTGGCCGAGCCTCCGGTGCGCGGGACCGTGGGGAACATCGTAGTGGTCTCCGTTTGGCCGCCGGCGAGTGGTAGCGCCACCGCGACGCGATTCCGGCGAGCTCCCCGCCTCGGCCCGGCGGCGCCGCCCGTTCCGGTGGTGCCGGCGTGGCCAGCCACGTGGCGGAATTTCCGCCGATGTGGCGTCGACGTGGCAGATCTTCGCGCGGCGTGGCGCCTAGGTGGCGAGGATGTCACCGCTTGCGTGGCGTGATCATCTCGCCGATGTGGCGCCACGTAGCTTAGGAGTGCGGATGTGGCGCCGAGTTGTCGTCCCGCGTGGCATCGACTTGGCGCCGACGTGGTGCCCGCGTGTCGTGGAATATTCCGGAGAATATTCCATTTCTATTTGTTGAATTTTCCTGAATTTCCATAATTCGTTAATCTTCGGAAATTCATATCTTTTTACCGGAGCGTCGAAAAATGCGCGGTCGGTTGCGTTGGGTTCGTAGCGACGAGATCTACGCGTTAGTGTAGTTGTTAGCTATGTTCTAGTGTCGTAAATTCCGTCGTCCGTTTCGTTGCTCTCGTACTTTTCTCGTTTTGCGTGCCTAACCCGTTTCGTACGTTCCGTCCGCCGAGAGCTACGAGGAGTTCCCGCCCGTGCCGCAGCTTGAGGAGTTCCCGCCGAGAGCAGCCGTACGAGTACCCCGACCCGGCGTGGGACCGGCGTTTCGCAGGCAAGCCGCAATCCTTGACCACTCTTGCTCCTACTTAGCAATTGCATTAAATTGATCCATGCATGATAAATGGTTACTTGCACTTGTAGTTTACCTATGTCATACTATGCCATCTTTGCCACCGTTGCCATAGGTTGTTCTACCGTTATTCGCTTGCTTAGAATCCGCTTAGTTGCTTAATTGAACCCCATGATGACTATACATGCTTTTTGTGTAAAATAAATTGTAGGTGTTTCTTAGGTGTCGAGTTTCGTACTAGATACCCCGTAGGACCTTTGCGGGGCGAGTGTAGGTGGTTAGGTGCTCGGGAGACTTTTGGGGAGTCTCTCGTTTGGAGAGCACCTGTTGCGGGCGCAGCTTGTGTAGGGGCCTTGGGTTATGGGGCCCCCGTTGTGGTGACACTTGTTGAGACCGTTGTTTTGAGGAGAGGGATGGTGACTCGCCCCGGCAGCATAAGGACCGGTTCCCGGTTGCTCGCTTCTTTGGTATACTAGCTTACCACGTGACCCGTATGGGCGAGCCGGATTGAGACGCTTAGCGGAGGACCGGTGGGCCCGCCGTGGTGCAGAGTTAGTGTTAGTGGGTTTTTGGAGCTTTGTCTCGACCCATGAGTAGAGGATATCCCACCCGGCCCGTGGTAGGCCTTTCACACCTTCAGGACCCTTTTCTGCGTTGTGGTTAGGGATCCCGGACCCGAGGGACGGGCGCCCGCGACCGATGCTTTGTTTATTGATCTTGTGAGTGTTGTCGTGCTTTAGCCACGACGGTGGCCGTAGTTATAGTACCTCTTCACGTGGGTACAGCTTGCTTACTCTCTCGCAGAGATATATAATCTATACGTATAGCCTAGCCCTCGGGTAAGGGGCAACACCATTGAGCGACACGCTTGATTAGCATTTACTACTTCTCCCCTCCGATAGGTTTTACTTCCGGCTTCGAGCCGTGGTCCAGTGGAGGTGTGTCGGACATAAAACTTGACCCTTGCAGGATTGTGTTGTTTCCTGCAAGGCCACTTATAAAATTTGACTAATAATAAATATGTGAATCACATAGACTTGAGGATTAATTGCTTTAGGTGCTAGCCCTTGCCTTCCCTTGATATATCCCAACATGCATACATTGTTGCTAGGTAGTTGCGGCTTGTTGAGTACGCGTAGTACTCACGGCTTTCCCCACTATGTTTTTCGTACGCCGACTCGGAGGATCCCGCCGTACCTACCGACGGAGCCGCCGGAGAGGAGTGACGTTCTCGCCTACACACGAGTGCTTGTGGGCTTTGGGTCTTCACCGCCGATCTACATGTGAGACGCTTCCGCTAGTTTCCTTCATGTTATCTCGTGCCTCGCGTGCCGCGTGTTTTGTATCCATGAGATTTGAGCACTAATTTGAGATGATGTACTTTGGAGATTCTATTATCTTGCCTTGCATTTATTCCTTCTTATGGTTTTTATGATGTTAACCGTATGGGATGTACGTGTCACACTCCCGGGAGTGACATAGAGGTACAAGGCACGGTTTTCACTAGCCGGTGAAAATCGGGTCGCTACAGCTTGGTATCGAGCCATACTTGTCTCGTAGGAACGAGAACCGTCGTTAGTAAACTCCCGCTTAAGGACATAATCTAGTATTCTAATCAGCTAAACTCCAATTCATCACACTTTGAAATCTCTCGTCGATCGAAGCTATCTATGCAAGATGGACTCGAATGGATAATGACCGTTATGTTTGTTTCGACAATTGTTCTAGCATACATCATAGTTTTATTTCAAGATTTGAAGATAATTCTTGAGTAACACTCTAACCTTGGATTTCGTCCCGACAGCAGATGCCGAGAGGAAGGGGTCTCCACGTGCAGCTTGAGCAGGCTGCGATGGACGGAGACGGCCAGCCCCCGCAGGTCGTGGGCGTGGTCGTGGTCGTGGCAGAGGTCGTGCAGCTCCCGCAGCAGCCGCGCGAGGCCGCGGTGCGAGAGGCCGTGGTCGTGGAGGAGGAGCCGTAGGTGCTCGTGGCCGTGGGCGTGGTCGCGGTGGAGAGGCACCACTCGACCCCGCGGCAGAGAGCCGCAGGCCGCCGGACAGCAGGAGGGTGCCGAGCAGCAGGAGGAGGCACCGGACCAGCCAGGAGGGTGCAGAGCAGCAGGAGGGTGCAGGGCAGCAGGAGGCACCACCGCCTCCCCCGTGCGTACTCTCGCCGACGTGATGGCGAACCGGACCCACATCCTTGGAGGTCCGATGCAGATGCTACAGCAGCAGCAGCAGCAGCAGCACCACGAGCAGATCTTGCAGCAGCAGCAGCAGCAGCAGCCACAGCACGCAGGCCGCGGCGCGTCCGACTTGAGGAAGGAGGCCTTCCGCAGCTGCAGCCGCAGACGTTCTCTCACCGCACCGATCCCTTGGACGCCGACAACTGGCTCAGGATCGTGTCCAAGCAGCTAGTGATGATGGAGTGCACCGACGCCGAGTGTGTGTCACTTGCTACTTACTTGCTCGTAGGTGCAGCCGCCGCGTGGTGGGACACTTACGTGACCAACCACGAGGATCCGTACAAGATCTCTTGGGATGAGTTTGAGCAGGAGTTCGTAGCTCAAGACATCCCCAAGGGAGTGATGGACAGGAAGGCGGCCGAGTTCCGTAACTTGAGGATGGGATCTATGAGTGTGCTCCGAGTACTACCACGAGTGGACTAAGCCGTCCCGCTACTCACCTCGTGACGTATCCACCGAGCAGGTCAAAAACTCTTATTCAATTTTGCATCTCAAATAGTCACTATCTACTTTTTCCAATGATTTCATACTTAGCACGTTCTATGTTGCTATCTCTTCATCTCATTTCCCTTCGTGGTTTTCTATCTTCCCCCTGAGCAGGACAAGATCTACTACTTCAAGCAGGGTCTCAAGGCCGAGATTGCTCTCCACGTGGCAGGGTGCTCTACCCCGAAGGAGCTTGTGGATAAGGCCATTGAGGTTGAGGATGGTCTTGAGAGGGTGAGACGCGCAGAGTCTCACAAGAGGACAGCCTGGTCGATGGACCGTTCCGGAGGGCAGCAGAGACCGAGGTTTGGTGGGCCACAAGCAGCAGTTCGCACGTCCACCGCAGGGACAGCTTTGGAGGTTCCGGACAGAGGCGCTTGCACCACAGGGGCAGCAGTACTCAGCGTGCTCCAAAGACCACAGCGAGTCAGTGGTGGAGGCCCCCGAGCAGTGGGATGTCCTTCGCCAACAAGTGCTTCCAGTGTGGGCAGCCGGGACACAAGTACTACGCGTGTCCCAACTTGGGTCGAGAGCTCCTACCACCTTCACCACACCGAGGCCGGCAGCACAGCCACACAGCAGCAGCAGCTCCGCAGCTGCTCCCCGTCCCGTGCGGCCGGCAGCCTAGGCAGCCGCCGCAGCAGAGCGCTTCCCGTGCTAGGCTTCACCACGTCACCGCAGAGGACGCACAGCAGGCCCCCGACGTTGTGCTTGGTGAGTTCTTGGTTGAGTCTTGTTTAGCTTCCGTTCTTTTCGATACCGGTGCGACTAGATCGTTTATCTCGTCCGCGTTCGTTACGAAGCTTAAGATTCCTACCGTCTTGCTTGGGTCTCCCGTTGTCACCACTTCACCACTTGGGGTAGCCAAGTGTCACTTGGGTTGCGAGAGGAGTTCGGATTGTGATTGAGGGAGAGCGATTCTTGGCAGATCTAATTCTTTTGCCTTCGAGTGGTATTGAGGTGATCTTGGGTATGGATCGGTTGACCAGGAACAAGGGTGTGATCCAAGTGTGAGGAGAGGATAGTGACCTTGGTGAGTCACCGTGGGTTACTCGTGAGGTTCACCCCCATAGCGCCTCGTTTGCCGCAGCAGCTTTGTCACTTGGAGGGTTTACCTTTGGAGCAGATTCCCGTGGTTTGTGAGTATCCCGAGGTCTTCCCCGACGATCCGCCAGGGCATCCGCCAGATTGGGACGTTGAGTTTGTGATTGATCTTCTCCCGGCACGGCCCCTATTGCTAAGAGGCCGTATCGGATGTCCGCCGATGAGTTGGTCCTCCCGAAGGAGGAGATTGATGATCTCGTTGAGGAAGGGGTTCATTCGCCCAAGTGCCTCACCTTGGGGATCCCCCGTTCTGTTTGTGAAGAAGAAGGATGGTACCGACAGGATGTGTGTTGACTATCGTTCCTTGAACGAGGTCACCATCAAGAATAAGTACCCCTTGCCGCGGATTGATGATTTGTTTGATCAGCCGAAGGGTGCCAAGTATTTCTCCTCTATTGATTCGAGATCCGGCTATCATCAAATGAAAATCCGCGAGTGTGACATTCCTAAGACCGCCTTCGTGAGTAGGTATGGATCTTTGTTACCGTCTTGTCAATTCTATTTGTTATCTACCATGCCTAATCATCCCTCCGTGAAACTTGCTTCTTGTCTTTCCCGATCGGTACGGGCGGTTTGAGTTCACCGTTGCTTCCTTTGGCTTGACTAATGCCCCACCTTACTTCATGAACATGATGAACAAGGTCTTCATGGCGTAGTTGGATAAGTTTGTGGTGGTTTTCATTGATGACATTCTCGTGTACTCAAAGTCCGCCGAAGAGCATGCACATCACTTGAGGGTTGTCTTGGAGAGGTCGAAGGAGAATCGCTTGTATGCCAAGTTCAGCAAGTGCAGGTTCCGGCTTGAGGAGGTGGCTTTCCTAGGGCATGTCATCAATGCCAAGGGAGTGTGTGTGGATCCCGGGAAGGTTCGGACAGGTTGTGAGTTGGCCGTCACCGCAGTGTGTCAAGGATGTGAGGAAATTCTTGGGGATGGCTGGATACTACCGTCGCTTTGTTGAGGATTTCTCTCGGATAGCTCGCCCCATGACGGAGCTCTTGCAGGATAATGTCACCTTTGAGTGGACCCCACAGCGAGAGAGGAGCTTTCAGGAGCTCAAGACTAGGTTGACCACCGCACCTCGTACTCACCTTGCCGGATCTTAGTCGGACTTCCGGTGTACCGTGATGCTTCCACTCGTGGGATTGGTTGTGTGCTCATGCGGAACGGGAAGGTTGTGGCTTATGCTTCGAGGCGCTTGAAGAAGCACGAGCAAGCACTACCCCACTCATGATCTTGAGCTTGCAGCGGTTGTTCATGCGTTGAAGATTTGGAGGCACTATCTCATTAGTGGCGGATGTGAGATTTTCACGGATCACAAGAGTCTCAAGTATATCTTCACGCAGTCCGAGCTGAACATGAGGCAGAGGAGATGGCTTGAGTTGATAAAGGATTATGATTTGAGCATCAACTATCACCCTGGCAAGGCAAATGTTGTTGCGGATGCGCCGAGTCGCAAAGCCTATTGCACTAGTATCATGACGAGTCGGTCCGAGGTGTTTGAGGAGATGATGAGGGATGGAGTGGAGCTCATTCCCGAGGACTATCTCCACGAGTTGAGGATCACCAACCGTCTTGGGGATCGGATCAAGGAGAAGCGTAAGGATGACAGTTTGGTGGCTTCGATCAAAACTAAGATGGCAAGTGGATAAGGCTCCCGGCTTTAGGGTGGATGATGATGGTGTACTTTGGTACAAGGATCGGATTGTGGTTCCCGGAGGTGCAGGGATTCGAGATGAGATCTTGCGAGAGGCTCATCGTTCTCGCTACTCGATCCACCCGGGGAACACAAAGATGTATGAGGATCTCCGTACCGAGTTTTGGTGGGAAGGCATGAAGAGGGACATTGCTCGGCTTGTGGGGATGTGTGATATCCGCAGGAGAGTCAAGGCAGAGCATCGGAAGCCAGCCGGTTTGCTCAAGCCTCTTGAGATTCCTAAGTGGAAGTGGGAAAACATCAGCATGGATTTCATTAATGGTTTGCCTCGCTCGCGGAAGGGCCATGATTCCATTTGGGTGATTGTGGATCGTTTCTCCAAGGCGGCTCACTTCATTGCCGTCAATACCAAGTACAATGTGGAGCAGCTTGCCCGTCTCTACATTGACAACATTCTCGAGGCTACATGGTGCCCCACTCACCATAGTGTCCGATCGTGGTCCTCGGCTTGTGGCTAAGTTCGGAGGAGTTTGCATGCTTCAATGGGCACTAGATCGGACTACAAGCACAGCGTATCACCCTCGGACGGATGGTCGGACCGAGAGGGTGAACCGGACCTTGGAGGATATGTTGAGAGCTTGTGTGCTCACCTACAAGCAAGAGTTGGGAGGACAGACTGTCGTTTGCTGAGTTCTCTTACAACAACAGCTACTGTGCAAGTATCTGGATGTCTTTCTCTCTTTGTCTCTTCACTTCTTCACTTCCTTTTTCCTTATGATCTCTACCTTCTACCAGGCTAGCATCAAGATGTCGCCAAATGAGCTCTTGTATGGGAGGAAGTGCAGGACACCTCTCATGTGGTCGAGGTTGGAGAGAGGTCCTTCTATGGCCCGGATCTTGTTAGAGAGGCCGAGGAGAAGGTTGAGCAGGTCGAGAGCATATCCGTGTTGCCCAGAGCAGGCATGTAAGAGCTACGCAGATAAGAGGAGGAGACCTTTGGAGTTCTTTGTGGATGACTTTGTCTATCTCAAGGTCTCTCCGCTTCGTGGGACGCGCAGATTCCACGTGCGTGGCAAGTTGGCACCGAGGTTCATTGGACCGTTCGTAGTGGTGAGGAGGATTGGAGATCTCGCCTATCGCCTTGAGTTGTCGGGACACCTTGCCGGAGTGCATGATGTGTTCCATGTTTCGCAGCTCAAGAAGTGCTTGCGTGTGCCGGAGGAGCAGGTGTCTACCGATGTGTTGGATATTCAGGACGGTTTGGAGTACTTGGAGTACCCCGTAAGGATCTTGGATAGGGCCTACAAGGAGACGAGGAGTCGCAGGATCCGGCTTCGCAAGGTTCGTGGAGTAACCACACCGAGCGTGAGGCCACTTGGGAGATGGAGGACAACTTGAGGAAGGACTTCCCGCACTTGTTTGAGGATGAGGAGTGAAATCTCGAGGACGAGATTCTTGTAAGGGGGGAGTCCGTAACAGCCCATGTATTTTTGTATCCGTTCAAAAACTCGAATAAAATCGCATTTGGATAAAGTTTGGTTGAAGTTTGGTAAAGGAAAAATTCGAAAACGAAATTTTTTCGCACGTGGGCCGATTCCTTCGCCGCAGCCCAACTTCCTTCTCTTCCCCACCGCAGCCCAGCCTCTTCTTCCTTTCCCCTCCGCGCGGCCCGTGCCCGAAGAGCCCGACCGGGCCCAACTCCTGTTTTTCTTCTCCCCGGCGCCCATACCGCGCGCCGCGCACCCGTGAGCTCGCCCGTCGTTTTGCGCCGCCCACCCGCTCGACGTCGCCCGGCCCCGCGCTCGGAAGTCCGCTCGGATTCTAGCGGACCGCCCGCCGCCCCGTGCTCCCTCTCCTCTTTTAAACCGGCCGAACCCCCAAACCCTAGACGCCGCCGCCTCCCTGCTCGCCACACCGCCGGCGCGACCCGCCACGCAGGTAAGCAACGCCGCCACAAACGGGTTCTCCTTTCGCCGCTCGTCCGATTGGCGCTCACCGCGGCGTGTTTCGCGCAGGATGGAGGAAGGACGGGGCAAGGGAAGTTAGGAGCCGCCGACTTCTCCACCGTCGCGCATCGCCGTCGTTCCCCCTCCGGTGAGCTCGAGCTCGTCCCTTCTTCCCCTTCGATCGAGCTTTATCCTCGTACTAACCCCCGAACTCTTGTCGCCTTGAAGCTCGGGAACGGCACCGGCGTAGTCACCACCCGAGCCCGGGCCACCATCGACGCCGCCGCCGCCTCCCTCCGTCGCGCGTCGCCGTCGGCCCTTCTCCGCCTCGCCCGTGAGCAGCACAAGGACCGTGGTGAGCCACCGCCTCTTTTCCCCCTTCATTCCGTGGATTAGCCGCATTTTTCCCCTCCCGTCGGGCTCCGACCGCCGCACCGCCATGGCCTCCGGCGAGGGGCCGCCCGGAGCTAGCTCATGCTCCCTCGGCGGGTCGTAGAGCTCCGTAGAGCTTTCCCGCAGCTTGCGCTCGCGTTTGGGTGGGGATAGGGGCAAGTTGCGCATGGTTCCGTGGCCGTCTCCCCCTTCCCGGCGGCGCAGCTCGTCGCCGGCAGGTCTCCGGCCGGTTCCGCGGCTCGGGGATGGGAGCACTTCAACCGCGAGAGCATGAGCTTCGTTCCCGTAACGCCAACTTACGAGCTCGGGCGTCCGTGGCGCCTTCCCGCTTGCGCCGCCGTGGAGCGTAGCTCCGGCGAGCTCCCGAGGCCGCTCCGTTGAGCGCTCGTCCTCGTGGCCGAGCCTCCGGTGCGCGGGACCGTGGGGAACATCGTAGTGGTCTCCGTTTGGCCGCCGGCGAGTGGTAGCGCCACCGCGACGCGATTCCGGCAGCTCCCCGCCCGGCTCGGCGGCGCCGCCCGTTCCGGTGGTGCCGGCGTGGCCAGCCACGTGGCGGAATTTCCGCCGATGTGGCGTCGACGTGGCAGATCTTCTGCGGGCGTGGCGCCTAGGTGGCGGCCGAGGTGGCGAGGATGTCGCCGCTTGCGTGGCGTGATCATCTCGCCGATGTGGCGCCACGTAGCTTAGGAGTGCGGATGTGGCGCCGAGTTGTCGTCCCGCGTGGCATCGACTTGGCGCCGACGTGGTGCCCGCGTGTCGTGGAATATTCCAGAGAATATTCCATTTCTATTTGTTGAATTTTCCTGAATTTCCATAATTCGTTAATCTTCGGAAATTCATATCTTTTTACCGGAGCGTCGAAAAATACGCGGTCGATTGCGTTGGGTTCGTAGCGACGAGATCTACGCGTTAGTGTAGTTGTTAGCTATGTTCTAGTGTCATAAATTCCGTCGTCCGTTTCGTTGCTCTCGTACTTTTCTCGTTTTGCGTGCCTAACCCGTTTCGTACGTTCCGTCCGCCGAGAGCTACGAGGAGTTCCCGCCCGTGCCGCAGTTTGAGGAGTTCCCGCCGGAGCAGCCGTACGAGTACCCCGACCCGGCGTGGGACCGGCGTTTCGCAGGCAAGCCGCAATCCTTGACCACTCTTGCTCCTACTTAGCAATTGCATTAAATTGATCCATGCATGATAAATGGTTACTTGCACTTGTAGTTTACCTATGCCATACTATGCCATCTTTGCCACTGTTGCCATAGGTTGTTCTACCGTTATTCGCTTGCTTAGAATCCGCTTAGTTGCTTAATTGAACCCCATGATGACTATACATGCTTTTTGTGTAAAATAAATTGTAGGTGTTTCTTAGGTGTCGAGTTTCGTACTAGATACCCCGTAGGACCTTTGCGGGGCGAGTGTAGGTGGTTAGGTGCTGGGAGACTTTTGGGGAGTCTCTGTTTGGAGAGCACCCGTTGCGGGCGCAGCTTGTGTAGGGGCCTTGGGTTATGGGGCCCTCGTTGTGGTGACACTTGTTGAGACCGTTGTTTTGAGGAGAGGGATGGTGACTCGCCCCGCAAGCATAAGGACCGGTTCCCGGTTGCTCGCTCTTTGGTATACTAGCTTACCACGTGACCCGTATGGGCGAGCTGGATTGAGACGCTTAGCGGAGGACCGGTGGGCCCGCCGTGGTGCGAGTTAGTGTTAGTGGGTTTTTGGAGCTTTGTCTCGACCCATGAGTAGAGGATATCCCACCGGCCCGTGGTAGGCCTTTCACACCTTCAGGACCCTTTTCTCGCGTTGTGGTTAGGGATCCTGGACACCGAGGGACGGGCGCCGCGCGCCGATGCTTTGTTTATTGATCTTGTGAGTGTTGCTCGTGCTTTAGCCACGACGGTGGCTGTAGTTATAGTACCTCTTCACGTGGGTACAGCTTGCTTACTCTCTCGCAGAGATATATAATCTATACGTATAGCCTAGCCCTCGGGTAAGGGGGCAACACCATTGAGCGACACGCTTGATTAGCATTTACTACTTCTCCTCTCGATAGGTTTTACTTCCGGCTTCGAGCCGTGGTCCGGTGGAGGTGTGCTGGACATAAAACTTGACCCTTGCAGGATTGTGTTGTTTCCTGCAAGGCCACTTATAAAATTTGACTAATAATAAATATGTGAATCACATAGACTTGAGGATTAATTGCTTTAGGTGCTAGCCCTTGCCTTCCCTTGATATATCCCAACATGCATACATTGTTGCTAGGTAGTTGCGGCTTGTTGAGTACGCGTAGTACTCACGGCTTTCCCCACTATGTTTTTCGACGCCGACTCGGAGGATCCCGCCGTACCTACCGACGGAGCCGCCGGAGAGGAGTGACGTTCTCGCCTACACACGAGTGCTTGTGGGCTTTGGGTCTTCACCGCCGATCTACACGTGAGACGCTTCCGCTAGTTTCCTTCATGTTATCTCGTGGCTCGCGTGCCGCGTGTTTTGTATCCATGAGATTTGAGCACTAATTTGAGATGATGTACTTTGGAGATTCTATTATCTTGCCTTGCATTTATTCCTTCTTATGGTTTTTATGATGTTAACTCGTATGGGATGTACGTGTCACACTCCCGGGAGTGACATAGAGGTACAAGGCACGGTTTTCACTAGCCGGTGAAAATCGGGTCGCTACAAACATTCTTTTAGATTAAACCCCATTAATTTAGTTTAGGGAGAGTTTATGAGACTCTCTTGGAGAAGCTCTAAAGTCTTCCGGACCCGGTTAATGACAGTAGCTCTAATTATTCAAAGGGTCAAAAGGTTTTTGAGGCCCTCATGGGTACTCGAGAGAAAAAATGTAAAACTCACATCCAACCCCGACTTCATAGGGCCTCACCATAGATCAAATTCCCATCCCCAGCTCGGGCATATGCCCCTTTAACCTTATTTGTAGGCCATGAAATTTAGGAAGCATATAGTTAGTGTTAGTGACGACCATGGGCTCAATCATGTTTGATGATGTTCATTTATATTCTTTGAATTCATAGTCAATGGTGGCATATTATTCTAATGGGAGCAAGATATAACACGCACACATATACTTAATCTCCATTACTATATCACTAGGGATATTTATCTTATTTTTATAAGAAAATTATACTCTCTACTCAAAACACAAGTCGTTTTTTTACATTTACACGGCTTCAAAATACAACATTGAGTACTACTTTTTTGTTATAAAATATGGTACAAATACAACATTGAGTACCTTTTTGAAAGTAGACTTCGAGACAAATATACCTATGCCATTTTCAAATTTTAGGCATAAGAACCATATTTTCCATCAAAGTTTAAAATGTTTCAATCATTAGGATGATCTTAAAAAAATTTGTTTTGTGTGTATGCAGGGAGTATTGAGTTACCACTATTTGAGCCATAAGGTTGGCATGCACGGTGGTGCTTTGCGCCGAGTCCGGAAGGACCGAGATGCGATGCTTTTTCCGTGAATCAAGTTGATCTTTGTTTAAGAGTACAGAGTACTTCCTCTTGTGCGTGGCATGCAAGTTGGCGCATGCATTACAGTGCTTGTTGATTCGAATGGTACAATTGGCAGCCAGATATTGTTTAGTACAAATGGCAGTCGAGTTCTGGAAGCTCTGGGCACATGCCTGCTCTGCAGCGGTGCAGAGCGAGGCAAACCGCATCCAAGTTGTGATCGTCTGCCGCCGGTTGTTGCTGCTATTCTGTGTTAACCGGGACAAAATCTGTTTACCAGATCGTGTGTTAGTTGCGGTGACAGTTATCGTCAGCTCCATAATTCAGCAAGTCCTGTGTTAGTGGTACTCTCTTTCATTGTTATTATTAGAACGAAGTAAGTAAGGTTCATAATTTCAGGGACGCTGCAACTGGGACGTCGTTTCAGACTAATCTCAGAAACCAAGCCGGAACAGGGGCATGAGTCTGACCTGAATACCCACCCATCCATTTTCAGCGTCCAGGCTAAGCGACGGTGGCTTCGCTTGCATGCACAGATGCACGATCACCAACTTGCACCGATCCGTTGGCCCGTCGTAGTTCAATTCACTGCATCCAGAATGGTACGGGAGAGTGTAGCCGTCCAGAGCAACCAGGCCGAGCAACGAGATGATCTCCTCGGATCGGCCGCGACCAGCCGGTGCAAACCACCTCGGTACCACTCCCCCTGCAACTGCAACTGCAACAACGACCACCCCCACCCGCCGATCCGTCCTGCTGACACCCAACCGCCGCGCACGGGTCCAAGCGCGGCCGGCCGGCGGCCACCAGTCCACTCCATCGCCGGGTCAAAGCGGCCCCGGACCGGCCGGACACATGCGTGCGCGGCCCACATGCCGAGGACGTACTGGTCCCGCCGCACGCGCGGGGCCCTCCGTCCAATTCCGACGAGCCCGGGGGTGCACGATGGCCGTCAGCGCGCGACGAGTCACCCGTATCTCGCTGCGGATCCTATCTCGGCGCGCGGCGCGCGCACGAGCTGCACGCACGGCCATTGGATGCTTAGAATTAATAGAGCTCTCTGTGTACCGGCCAGTGGGCGTTCGGTGCGTGCACTGCATCAGGAGCGAGCGCATCGCGAAGTGAATCCGGCGATGCCTGCGTCGGACTGCTCGCGCGGTGAGTCAGCCCGGTCGCGGCCGTGTCGGTTGGCCTGCCGTTAAAACCGTTGCTCGTACGCGCAACTTGCCTGCAACATGCAGTTTGCTTCGGGTTTACCAGCAGCTCTGCGTTACAGTATCTTGGGTTTCAGTTTCGCTAGCTTGACCCTTGGATTCTTTTCAAGTCACTGTATCCGGCCTCGATTTCCCACTGCTGATGGATATTGATGTAGAGTACCGTAGTAACAAAACAAAGTAGCATGAGGAGTGTATGTACCACTCCATCCATTTTCTGAAAAATGCAGGTGAATCGTGCGTTTTTTTACTACTCGCGTCATCATGCTGTTAGCCTGTTTCGCATTGTTGACCTTACTAATCCGCAGCTGTAAAAAGAGGAGTGTTTTTTTTATATAGTGTATTTACATCTCAAACAATGTTATCAGTGCCTAACATTATTGTCATTGGATACTGGAATAGTAGTGATAGGAAATGAGAGCTCGGTGTATCCACTGCATCCCGAATGAATCTGCGCGTCGGATTGCCCGCGTGGTGACTCAACCTGGTCGCGTGTGTGTCGGTTGGTTGGCCAGCCGTTAAAACCGTTGCAACTTGCCTGCAAAATATTACCACCACCACTGGTCCCAGCTCCGCTTATTTGCAGTATTGGGTTCTGCAATGAGATTTCAGTTGCGCCCCGATTCTTGGATTCTAAATTCCAGTACAGGTACAACTTTGTAGTATGTCACATAAATTTGACAGAATTGACTTGACCTCGTAGAAGAGTTATTGTTCTATGCCTACTAGCATGATCTGTTGGTAGTGCCACAAATCCACAACAGTGTAGAGGACTGTGAAACGCTATGGAAACTAGAGTAGCCTGAACAAATGATGCGAATTGCAGCTTCAGTTTAGAGAACTACCACGCTGTCATTTTGCAGTTTTGGTAAACCTTACTAATTCAGCGGACGTACAATGTCGACGCAACTGATCATTGGCTAACCTCGTAGTTTTCTGCAGAAAGGATCCGATGATTGGCAGATCATTAGTGATACTGTGTTTGCTGATGATACTGAACATGCCGGTCACTTCATACTGCGGTTGCTGATGATACTGAACATGCCGGTCACTTCAGTCCAGGACCTGCCAGATAGGATGTGTCCGCATCCAAGGAGGCCTGCTTTTAAGTCCGGACAAGGACAGAGATCGGATTAGGTTCCGCATAGCGATACGCCATGTGAGCGCCATCTCTGACTGTCACTTCACGGCACTATCCCCTCTTTTTTCTGAAAGAGAGGTAGAGAAAGTGAGGAACGCAACATGGCCGGCCGGAGAAAGTATCGTGAGCTAGATAGGACCGAAAAACGGTTGCAAACTGATCGGCACAGGCCTGGTGGTAAATTAAATGCCAAACCAGCTGCAGCAGTACACTGATTGAGTGAGCACGTACAAGGGCCCCCAGAGCTCGCATAAACACCGATCGATCGGTGAGACGTTCGCGTCATTCATGTGTAGTACGGTACGGGTGCCTCGAACAAGAAAAAGGGTCCTGCCGCTGGTCCTTAGACCGGCGGGCGGCCGGGAGCCAGTGAGCGAGCGCGAGCCCTTCACCAGTCCGCGCCCTCGCCCACTGATCCGTCCGTGCGTGTCGGAGCATGCACCGCACCGCGGCGTGGAGCTGTTTTGCTTGCCCCAAAACAGTGCGCTTGTGCCCACACCTCTCGCTGATTGGCCAACTTGCCCCATCATCTCATTCGACGCCATAGCATGTACGCATGTGAAGGTGTCTATGGCTCGGACGCGGATTACTTCCGTATGGACCAGGCGCAAGCACGATCGGGTGCGTAGAAGGTCCAATCCGGTGCCGGTAAGAGGTGCACCTCGATCAGGACCGGCACCCGGTCGAGTGCACGGTACACTGGCTGGCTGGATTAGTGTAAAGAACCTCTTCCTCACTACCGGAAATCGCGTAGTTGCCGTGTGCCTGCGGCACACGGCGAAGAGCCCCTAGCACACGGCGAAACATTTGCCGTAGGTGGCGCACGGCGAACGCCCGACGGCGAATGCGCCTGACGGCAAAGCCACCTTCGCCGTGTGCTAGAGCTCGAGCACACGGCGAAGTGTTTGCCGTGTGCCACGCGTAGCACACGGCGAAAATAACAGAGCCGTCAAATTTTTTGCCGTGTGCCAACGGGTCCACACACGGCAAAACAAATCATTTTGCCGTGTGCTGCCAGTGTGGCACACGGCAAAAAATTTGGCCTTTGCCGTGTGCCGCTAGGGTGGCACACGGTAAACAAACAAGCTTTGCCGTGTGCCCGTGGAGCAGCACACGGCAAACACATGGTCTCTTTGCCGTGTGCCACTCCCGGCACACGGCAAAGTGACCAAACTGAATTGCCAGTTCGGTCATTTTGCCGTGTGTCGATCCCGTGGCACACGGCAAAATGACCATCAGCTTTCATTTTTTTTCTGTTTTTTTAGCCCCGGTCACCTCAAATAACATTTCAAACAACACATATATCAAACACATCACAAATACATCGCATAATCATCAATTCCTCACATATGTCATCGCACGACACACATATCACAAATAAAACACAAATATCATCCGTTTGTGTCATAACAACACAAATATCGCCACAAACATCACATAACGTTCATACACCGTCCACGAGTACAACAAACCTTGATTCACGGATGTGGGTCGAAAGGTGGTGGCTCGAACGGTGGCACTTGTGGGAACAACCGTTGCGGGGGCAACGTAGGTGACATGTTCACCGAGGCATTCGATGCCGCCGATAGGTTCTCGCAAACGGTAGAAAAGTTTGTAAACCATGAAATAGACATTTTAGTTAAGATTCTAAGTTTCTAATTGTCGAAATGAATGAACAAGGTTCCAAAGTAGATTACCCGAGGAGTGACTGGAAACATATGAGACATAGTTGGAGGCGGTGGCGGTGGTCGTCTCGCTGCCAACTCAGCTTGCATTTGGGCAATGTAAGCAAACAAGTTGGCCATATCCCCCTGTTGTCGCGCCGATTCCTCCTGTCGCTGCCTTCTCTCTTCGGCGAGCTCCGCCTACAAAAGTTTCCATTGAACTGTTACAATGCGGTGATAATACGTGATTAGAAATTGAATAATTGTTTAGTGAAGCAGAAATAACCTCAAGTCTCTGCACTTGCAACTCTGCTACGGTCCGGCGTGGACGTATAGGCGGGGCAGTGGCTGGGTCCCTCGCCCGAATCTGCGAGAGGGTGGGGCAACTCGCTCGTGTCCACGAGTGCCGTCGCCTATGATCAACCGGCCATGCTTCTTGCCTCCTCCCGCCCTCATGGCCACCTCAGCATCAATAGGGTGGACGGTCGGATCCCACTCCGAGCCATAGAGTTGCTTACCCACCTCCGTATATGCGAGTGATACGGGAGTAGACGGAGGGGTTGCTATAAGCCGAAGGAGGGTTTTCGGGGTCGTAGCTGGCCCGAGTAGCCTTTTTCCGGTGGGCCATAGCCCAGCCCACGAACTCGGGACACTCGGCGCCTCCATGTGACCAGGACTCGCAAACAAAATAACAAGTTCATTAGTATTTATGCATAATTATGAGATAAAACAAATAAATGACTCGCATACCCATCGAGCCCCGTACTCCTCGTTGCTAAGGCTGCCTTGGTGGTGAGATGGACCAGGCATCAACGCACGCCGGGCTCGGCCGGCGTTGTGCATCTCCTCCCACTCGGGTGAGAACCACTTGTCCACTATGCGTTCCCAAGCACAAATCGTCATTACGACACCACGGCGCCGGCACCTACACGGGACGGATGAGAGACGTCAAAAAATCAAATGAAGCAATGCATTAAATCGGAGATAAATCTATATTTACCCGCAAGTATTACTCGCAAGTATTAAATCGTATCTTTTAGTGTGAAAGCGATATCCATTTACGTCATAGGCGTTGTACGACATTACCCTATATTCACATCCATTTGCTATCTGTCTCAGCTCGGCGATAATTGACGCATCATTTCGGCTCTTTTGTTTGAACCAAGAAATGAAATCCGGCATTCCACGACCCGCGCCCTTTTTAAGAAGGGCATCAACATCATGAGGAGTCGGTGCCCTATTTCTCTCGCGTAATTGTTGAGTAAATTCTCTATACAAAAGAAAATCGAGAGAAGTTAGATGCATATTAGTGACTATCTCGTTAAAAATACTATAGTGCAATATCAACTTACTCGTAAGTATGGTTGCACTTCGTAAAGGTTGGTCAACACATACAACATGATAGTGCGGAACTCTTCATGTTTCAAGGTCTTAGGAGTCCCACCACTTGCACTTCCAAGTTGCCCTATGAATAGGCTGAGATTGCAATCATTTTCGTTGGCATTGTAGCGAGGGAGTGGATTGTGCACGCTTGGAAGGGTCTCGAGCATAGTATTTTGATGTGAAGTTTGACACCTCTTCACTACGGTATGCCTCTGCCATGGAGGCTTCAATTTTGCACTTGTTTTTACATTTGGTTCGAAGAACCTTTAATTGTCTCTCGATTGAATAGCACCAACGACCATGCACGAGTCCACACATTCGTGCCTCATGCGGGAGATGCAAAATCATATGCTCCATCGGATTAAAAAATCCGGGGGAAAGATCTTCTCCAGCTTACAAAGCAACACGGGAGCCATTTTTTCCATTTCTGCTATCACGATTCGAGATAACTCCTTAGCACAAAGGGTGCGAAAAAAATAGCTTAACTCGCAAGCACTAGCCACACATGGTCGGGAAGATAACCTCGAACCATGAGCTGGAAGAAGGCGTTCAATCCATATGTGGTAGTCATGACTCTTCATCCCATTGACTCGCATAGTACTTATGTTCACACCCCTCCTCAAATTCGCTGCATACCCATCGGGGAACATTAAAGTTTTCATCCATTCTAATACTTCCTTTCTTTGGTACCTCTTTAATACAAAATCGGCTGGAGGCTTTTTCCATCTTTTGCCGTCTTTAGGAGACGGAATGTCGAGCTTTGGTCTATTGCATAAGCTAGCTTGATCCAATCTAGCCTTAACGTTGTCCTTAGTCTTACCAAGAATGTCCATGATTGTAACCCAAAGTGCCTCGGCGACATTCTTTTCAGTATGCATCATATCTAAAATATGTGGAAGAAGAATGTCAATCATATACGGCAGCCTCCACGGACCCGAAATCCGAGTCCATGCATGCTCCTCACCATATCCTTCAAAACCACCACCGACCTTTTCCTTAAGCGCGTTTAATTGCTCAAGAATTTCGGCACTGTCAATATATGTGGCGGGGGTTCTTCAACCACCACACCTTTTGTAAAGTTCTTTTTGTCCCGTCCGAATGGATGACCCATAGTAAGGAACTGTCGGTGTTTGTCAAAAGCAACGTACTTGCCACCATTCGTCAACCAAAAGAATTTGACAACCGACTTGCATACCGGGCATGGAAACCTCCCGTGAACACACCAGTCGGAAAAATTCCATATGCCGGATGGTCATGCATGGAGTACATGTACCACACTTTCATTTTAAAGTTCCTCTTTCTAGCCCCGTCGTATGTCCATACCCCAACATTCCAAGCATCAAGCAACTCATCGATCAAAGGCTCCATGTACACACTCATTTTAGTCCCTGGATGTCCAGGAATTATCAACGACAAGAATATGGTTTGTGCCTTAAACATGATGCCGGGAGGGAGATTGAGAGGGATAACAAACACCGGCCAACAAGTGTATGGGGCGGATGACATTCCATAAGGATTGAATCCATCCGTCGCCGATGCAACCCGTACATTACGAGGATCCTCGGCTTCTTCGGGATGTTGCTCGTCAAAATACTTCCATGATTCACCATCGGCTGGATGTATCATATTCTCGGGACGGTATCGTTTGCCTTCTTTGTGCCATGTCATCTGTTTTGCAGTCTCTTCGGTCATGTAAAGGCGTTGAATCCTCGGTACGAATGGAAGGTACCGTAGGATTTTCACGAGGATTTTGAGCTGCCTCTTATGACCATCACCAGAATCTACCTCAATGAACCTGGAGGAATTACATTTAGGACAATAATTTTTTTTCGAGTTATCTTTCCTGAATAAGACGCATCCGTTTGGACAGACATGTATCCGCTCGTACGGCATCTTAAGTGCACGAAGGAGCTTTTGTGACTCATACATGTTGCGCGGCAGATTGTGACCACTCGGAAGCGAGGCTACCAAAAACCGTCAACATATTATCAAAGCCGTCTCGATCGATGCCAAGCTGAGATTTTAAAGCCATTAGTCGTCCGACGAGCATCCAGCTTGAGAAACATCCGTATGGTCGTGAAATGGTTTCTGTGCCGAAGACAACATGTCGTAATAGGCTTTTGCGGTAGGCTCGGCGGCTCTTCCCCAACATGGCTAGGTCCTTCATCAAAGTGGGCATGATGAAAATCATCTAACATGTCTCCGCACCCGGCATCGAGAATCATATTCTGCGATGCGTTGCCTAACGACCTCGTCCCTAGCTCGATGGGCTTCACCATGGCAGATCCAACGGGTGTAGTTAGCCATAAACCCATTGTTGCAAATGTGTTGACCCATTTTCAATTGTGTTTGATATGTCTTGTTCTCACACCGGCACATGGGCACATTGCTCTACCCTGTCCCGATTGAAATGCTTTTTTCAAGAATTCATGGACCTTGTAAATGAACTCATTCGTATAGTCACGCTTACCCCGCCATCCCGTGTACATCCAATCACGACTATCCATCCTTTAACATAGCGCAACGGGTGTTATAGAAATCATATACAACTACGCGATACGTAGCATGCCCTAATAGGTAAAGATAGGTCCTAATCCCACCCGAGGATGTGTAGATGGGTAAGCTTCCATGCTCCACCCCTATCCGAAACAGAATTTCGACAGACACCTCCCCGCTGTTCTCCAAATACACGTCCTATTAAGGAGATTGTGTATCCGGAGAACAACAGGGGTGATGCCGAAACTCTGTCTCGGATACGATGGAGCATGGAAACTAACTCCATCTACACATCCACGGGCTGTCCAAAAACGTGGACAATTCGAAACAGATACGGTCGTTCATATGCAAACAAATACATATTTTCAACCGTATCTTTTTCGAACGGGAGACGCCTAACTAGGTTACGCGACCTAAGAACAAAATATGAAAGGAGGGGTCGTGTTGTCTCACCTTAGTATGCAGCGAAGCAACGAGTCAAGGACAGCGCCTCTCTTGAAAGCTTCTCTGCAAAAAGTATAAAACAAATATTAATGACCAATAAAAATTTCGGCAGCACCTACCCTAAACATTAAGGATTCCAAAACCTGCAAACAAAGCGGCGGCACGATGGCCGACAAGCACAAACAATTCTAACTCAATATAGATAGGGACTCAATTCTAACTCAATATAGACGATCCATCATCTAACATCTAACAATTGTTATATTGCATATCTAACATCGAAAGCCAAGATCCGACATCGAACCAAAACCCACCTTAGACGAACCGTAGGAGCAAACCTATGGGCGAGGGCAGGGTGACGACGCAGAGCACGGACACCGACCGCGACGGGGCGGGCGGGTGCCGAGGCAGGGCACACGGCGCGCGCGAGGCCGGGGCTCGGGCCGCGTGGCGTGGCGTCGGACGCGGCGCGGGGCTCGGGCCGCGTGGCGCGGCGTCGGGCGCGGAGCGGGGCGCGGGGCACAGGCCGCGTGGCGCGGCGTCGGGCGCGGCGCGGGCACGGGGCCGGGGCTCGGGCCGCGGCTCGAGCGCGGCGTCGGGCGCGGCGTCCGGGGCTCGGGCCGCGGCGTTTGGCGCGGCGTCGGGCGCGGCGTTGGGCGCGGCGGGCGCGCGGCGTCGGGCGCGGCGTCGGCAGGCCGCGGCGTCGGGCGAGCCGCGGCGTCGGGCGGGCCACGGCGGGACGCGGAGCCGCGGCGCGGCGCAGGCGGACGCCGGGCGGGCGTCGGGCGTGGGATGCTGCGGGCGGGGCGGCAGACGGCGGGCGGGGCGCGGCGCGAGACGCCGCGGGCGGCGAGACGGCGAGCGCGGCGCGGGGCTGGCAGAGATAGTGTGAGAGAGAGAGAGCGGAAATGGTGCCGTTGAACGGTTAAGTGCCGACAAGTTCGCCGTGTGCCCCGATCCACGGCACACGGCGAACACACCTTTCGCCGTGTGCCCGGATCCACGGCACACGGCGAACACTCCTTTCGCCGTGTGCCGGATCCACGGCACACGGCGAACACGAGCTTCGCCGTGTGCCCTTCGCCGCAGACACACGGCAAACATTTTATATCCAAATATTTTTTCCTCTAAAATAGTATCCAAATTTGTTGTAATACCAATATAAGACCCAAATGAAATGCATATTGATTACTCACGCACAAAAAACTATTATTTCATGTAATTATCATTGATATTAAATTGATACAAGTTAACATGTATACATTAAAATTAAAATATTAGTTCATAAAATATCCAAATATTAGTGTGAGTCATTTTTTGTTTTCTGTCATGTATATAAGAAAGTTTCGAACATCATTTACTATTACAACTTGTATTTGCATGTATATGAACTTCTCTTATCTTTTTAAATGTGTATGGAAGATCATCGGGAAGTGTTGACGTTGTAAACATCGTCCATGACAAACTGCGTAAAAACAACTCAACTAATTGTGACATATATGGTATATGCTAAAATGATGTTCCGACAAATTTCATAAATTTTAGACATCGTTTGAATTTTTTAGAATTTAAGTAGTATTTCACCACACGATGATTCTAATATGTTGTGAAATAAGATTTTCAAAATTTCATTAAAGGCAACACAAATTGTCTTATCTTATCATCCATATCAGGAATATCATTTTGCTCAAGCATTTTCTCTATTATTTCATGCGCTTTCAGTTCAAATTTTATTTATTCTAGAAAAATCTTATAATCAAAATACATTGGGTAAATATAGAAAAAATGGTAAGATATGATCCAAATTAAAACATAGTGTACCAAGCCATGTAAATAAAGTAGGAAAAAAAGTTGTGGAGGTAAAATGCAAAAAATATACAATGGTTTGCCGTGTGCCCATGTGCAGCACACGGTGAAATGACCACTTCGCCGTGTGCCCTGCCAACGGCACACGGCGAAGGTTCCTTTTGCCGTGTGCCCCTCGTTAGGCACACGGCGAAGGTGGGCTCCTAACGACACCTTTCACACGTCGTTTGCTGTCGTTTCCTTTGCCGTGTGTTCCACGGTTGGCGCACGGCAGAGTTCTCGTTTGCCGTGTGCTTCTTCCGTGGCACACGGCGAAGGATGGGGCGCCGTGTGGCTTTTCTTTGCCGTGTGTCTGCTCCTATGACACACGGCAGAAGTCTTGTTCGCCGTGTGCCCGACGGAAAGCTCACGGCGAACTTGCTGGCACACGGCGAAATCTTGTTTTCCGGTAGTG
>JAUNZO010002760.1:0-226115 GCA_031894775.1 Chloris gayana
AATACCATGCGGATATAAAACATGATTGTTCCAAAGTAGTACATCTGATCCGTAGAGAAAAATGATCCCAAATCTCATAAACAGGTTTCAAATGCACTGTGGCAGATGTCTGAGAAAACAAACTGTTCTGAATCTCGCAAGAAGAAGTTTCTCACATGACAACTCCATCAGAAAATCGGCCTCCGCCCGAGCACGCCACTTGCTCTGAATCACACAAGCCTTGCATGCCGAATTTATCACTTGGAGCCCGGCGCCAAACGCTTGAGAAACTCGTCGAACGCCAGCCGCGACGGTCCGCCGTCCGTAAGTGCCTCCGCGGCCTTCTCCTTGGCCACGACCAGCCTCTCACGCAGCCTCGCGCCCTCATCCGACTCCATCACCAGCCTCACCTTCGCCTCCACCTCCTCTGCTTTCACCACTCCCTCGTCGTACCCTTCTACCACCACTCCCACCTTCATCTCCTCGACGATGAACACCTTGTTCAGACTCTGTTCCGCGTACTGCGGCCAGCACAGCAGCGGCACCCCGCCGCGACGCCCTCCAGCGTCGAGTTCCACCCGCAGTGCGTCACGAACGCGCCGGTGGACGCGTGGCGCAGCACCTGCGCCTGCGGCACCCACGAGGCCACCACCAGCCCCCTGCCCCGCGTCCGCTCCAGGAACCCGTCCGGGAGCAGCGCCGCCAGGTCCGGCTCCGGCCACGGCTCGAAGAACCTGCTCGGGTCTGGCGGGCTCCGCACGACCCACAGGAACCGGTGGCTCCGACGCCTCCAGCCCGCGGGCGATCTCTCTCAGCTGCGGCGCCGGGAACGCGCTCATGCTGCCGAAACAGAGGAACACCACGCTGCGGTCGGGCTGCGCGTCCAGCCACGCCAGGCACGTGTGGCGCTCCGATTGGACGGGTCGGTCCCCTTCCACCGGAGCGGCCACCAGCGGCCCGACGCAGTAGACCGGCGGCGTCGGGCGGTCGGGGACGCACGCGCCGTCACGGAGCGCCGTCACGGCCCGGGCTTCCAGCCACTCGAACGTGTTGAGCAGCACGCCGCTGGCCTCCGCGACGCGCGCGAGCAGCTCCATCCTCACCTTGTACGACTGGCCCTCCCTGTCGCGCAGAGTGGTCGGCATGTCCGAGGCCGGGATCGGCGGGAGGCCCGGGAACTGGAGGGGCTCCTTGCCCATGTCGCCGATGGATTTGGTCGTCTTGGAGAGGTAGTAAGGTAGATGGAGGAACGCCGCGAGAGAGCTGGCGGAGGAGGTGCAGAAGACGTACGCGGGGACGCGGAGCTCGGCAGCGACGTCGACGGCGTGGGTGCAGAAGACATCGACGACGAGCGCGGCGACGGACGGCGGCGATTGGAGGAGGGCGCGGAGGGAGGGCGCGCACAGGCGGAACGTGTCGATCATGCGGACGAAGGGGATCGGGTCGGGATCCGGGTAGTCAGGGGGCGGGAGGAGGTGGAAGGTGATGGACGGGTTGGCCTCAGCGAGGCTGGCCACGGTGGGCGCGGCGGCGACGCCCATGGACGCGCGGCCCGGCCAGGTCGGGACAGCGATGGTGGCGGCGAGGCCGCGGCGGAGGAAGAGCTTGGCAAGCTCCACCATCGGGGTCAGGTGGCCCACGCCCAGGCTGGCGAACAGCACCACGCGGCGGCCGGAGTCTTCCATTGGTCGGTCTCTCTCAGACGTGCTGGTTTGTGGAGCCGTCAACGTTCTCGCATCGGTGCCGTCTCGTAAGAACTCTGAAGGGCGGGTATCAGTGTGACGTATGCAGAATTTCTTTAACAAAAGGTACGCACATGATTTGCCAACACTAGTAGTTTAGTAGCCCAACATATTATACCAAGTCCTCAAGTGGTTAGGGTCAATTTGATACACTTAAAATTGTTTAAACGCTTCTCACGGATAACGACACCCGACCACAGTTTCGTCGATGATTAGAGCATTCTTTCCTGCGTTTGCAGCGTTCCAGTGCGAAACCCTTCTACTAACTCCGCCAACTGTACTTGATCGACCTGGGGGCACTGAACAGCTCGATTAGAACTTTGAATGTTCCAGAAATGCAGAAAGCACAGCAAGAACGAACGTGCATCTTCTCCTGCCTTTGCAGAGAATTGCGAACGGGTTGACCTTCCCAATCAGCCTGTGGTATCAGATCAAACGGAGAACGACAACCTGGGGCCACGCAGCGGGAGTCAATTTGTGTGAGCGACACCTGACTGCTTGGTCCATTTATTTGTGCAGTCCAGAGTTCTAGCGACGGCAGACTGGCAAAGTCAAGCGGCCTTGTTTGCCCCGGGTCGTTGCGACGAACACGTATGCTGCGTACGGCGGCCCGCCACAACGGGACTTTGGGTGACAGGAATCCACCGTATAAGACCCGCGAGACTCAGCGTCAAAACTTCCCACTTCCAATTCCACACTCGCCATTTCCCAAATAAGCCGGGCTTAATCTGCAGGCATCCGAAATCCATCTCCATGGAGAGCACGGGGCCACGCAACGGCAACGCCAGCGCCGCAGACGGCAAGTACGAGCCGACGAGGCCGCTCGCCGCCCCGTCCCCGGCCGTCCACCCGACCACGACCGACGACGACGCGGAGGCCGCGACCACCGGCCGCTGGCGCTCCGCGCAGTACCTCCGCCGCCGCCGGTGCGCGCTCTGGTGCTGCGGCTGCTTCGCCACCACCATCGTCCTCCTCGGCATCGTCGCCCTCGTTCTCGCCCTCACCGTGTTCCGGGTCAAGGACCCGATCCTCACCATGAACCGCGTCACGCTGGAGGGCATCGACGGCGACCTGGGCACGCCTTCCCACCCGGTGTCCGTGAACGCCACGCTCACCGCCGACGTCTCCATCGAGAACCCGAACGTGGCGTCCTTCAGCTTCGCGCAGAGCGAGACCGACTTCTACTACGCCGGGGAGACCGTCGGCGTGGCGTACGCGCCCGCCGGCGAGGTCGGCGCCGGCCGCACCGTGCGCATGAACGTCACGCTCGATGTGCTCGCCGACCGCGTCTCGCCCAACGTCAACGCCACGGACCTCATCTTCGGCCAGGACTACAACATCACCAGCTACACGGAGATCACCGGCAGGGTGAACGTGCTCGGCATCTACAAGAGGGACCTCGACATCAAGATGCACTGCTCCATCACGCTCGAGGTGGGGGCGTTCACCACTGTGCAGAGTAAAGCCACGGACTGCGTTGCGAACGTCAGCTGATGGGTCAGCTGGTCGTTTGCGTAGTTTAGCTCCATATTTGGATTCATATATATGTAATGTCACTTTTAGTTTTGGACTTGCCTTTCTTCTCTTCACCATTTCTATATAGTAGTAGCAAATAATACTAATAGATTGCCGTGTGTAATTACAATTTTAAGTGAAAAATCTGGTATATAATACTACTCTCGTGAACCTCAACAACTGTGTTTTATGTGCTTTCTTTTGGAAGATTACCTACAACTATAAGTTCCGGCTACATTTGATCAAATTAAGAGTGTCCCGGCTTCTATATAATTCGACAGGACAAGAACCGAACAACTAATCGGTGTGATAGCGATCGGTAGGCTAACAACCATGCGCTTTCCATTCGTAGTTCTTTTACTGATGTCACATGTTCCCTTTCATAGGTTTATTGTTGACATAATCTTTCTCAGAGATTATGGCCTGCTTCATTTTTATTCTTACATTCAAAAGAGGAAAACAAAACTCTAAAGGGCAGTGAAGCGACATTTGGAGTACTAAGCATATAGGCCGTTTACGGGCCACAATGAGAATAGGCCTCACATGTGGGCTCCTTTGTGTTCGGGTGGTCTAGGATTCTCGGAGACTTCGGCGGCCATCATTTTTGTCTGGAACTGGAACAGCCACCGAAAAAAATGCAGGCAAGCTTTTATACTACTGTGAGGACCAGTTTTTTGGGCCATACAGCGCCTCCTACAGTCCTACGAGCAAGAGCGTCATGTTGAAGTAAAGTCTCAGCCAATTCCCAATTTTCTGTAGTCCGTCTATGAATGTCTATTAGATGATCTGATCTAAAAAGCTACTGAGTGTATGCAGTGGCTAGGACGACAAGATCGCTTTACATATGATCTGATCTGAATTGGCATGTTTCACCAATTGTTTTATCCGATTAGTTTGTCCTCTTTAAATGACACAGCTGCACTCAATTTTTTTCTTTGATATATACTAGCAGTATCATAGAGCCGTTACAGTGCAAGTACTCCCTAATTGGCACACAGCCATCCTGCCGACCGTTCCGGGCTTCCTGCCCCTTGTGAAGTTATGATGCCCTGCCAAGTGCCAACACAGTTCCATGTGCGCCCAGCACCGGCATATACGGCGCCACCGTCCCTGCTACTGCTGCTCATCGTACATGATGTAAACCGCGTATTGTGCACTGGAGCTGGAGGTAGCCAAGGCCATCGATACATGTATGCAGTAGGCCTGTACGCCCAATTGCCGGCATCCTTATCCTTCGTGCTCCCCCTTTCTCCAGTGTGATAATGCCAGCCCAGCCACTTTTCTTCCAATTTCAGTTCGTGTCATACACAGCGAGTCCGACAGTATCACTACCTGTTCACTCACCAAGTTCCAGCAACAGATGGAGTAGCGAATACGTAATAAACATGTAGTGCAATAGGTAGATACTACTCCGAAACGGTAACAAACACGAATCGCTATAAGATCCACGTGAAGATAAACAATCATATTGGTCAATGAGGGAGAAGTTCAAGCATACTGATTACAAATCGGGAGCACATGGCACGTGAGCTAGAATGCAGAGGATTTGTATTCAGCTAACATCTGATCAAAGCAGTTATACAAATATACGAATACGTCAAACCACTCAACAACAAAATCCACAAGAATAGTCGATTATTCAACTACAGCTGCATTAGCTATAAACAGCACCAGATAATTCCTTTGGAAATGGTAATTTTTGTGGGTGCTTTTATATTGGTTTATCAACTTTGCACAGAGTACACACGATAAAAAGAAGCAAGAAGTCCTTCCATGTAAACATGAGAAACGGATTAAGAAGTAGTACTCCCACAAAAACGCATCACCCTCTTGACTAGTTCTAGAATACTATCAAAGTGGACCCAAATACCCAATTAAGGTACTTCCAAGCCACAAGCAAATTCAAATGGCAAGATATGTTGACAGGCTAACAGTCGTACAATAAGAGACAGGGAACTAGCACGGCGCAATTGAATGTGTACCAAAAAGATTTTTCCTTGTCATTATTGCGAGGGGAGAAAAATCAAGCACAATACTTGTAGTAGGTGTGTTTTTGTTTTGGAGGTTTCACCAATTTTCAATTCGGATAAAAATGCTAAGTGTCCAATCTTATTGTCCTGCCCACCCGCAGTTTGATTAAACTTGGATGATGAAATAGCAATTGATTTCATGTTAACTCATGTTAGAAGGATTAAAGTCATAAGTAGAACACGAATTAATAGATATTCAGGTAATTGATGAACAAAATGTGTGCAGTAGTCCTGCCCAGTTATCAAATTAGAACAGAAGTTCACAAAGAAAGAAAAAATCTACTTGATGGAACTTGAATTTGATCTTCAAAGGCGTAACTATGGTGATGAAATAACGAGTGCAAAGTTTTCTTGTAGTGTTAAGTACTAATATAGTACCTAGATCATAGACTAAGAGATATCATCACTCATTTAACGCATGGCCACGGATGCTCCAACTTACCAACCATCGATATGTATAACATTATCGAGCACCAAGAAAATTCTGATATTGATAAGGGTCTTAATGAAGAATCTTTCACATACCTTGCTGCAGCCGACAGATTTGAGCATTACTTCTCATACAAAAATTCAACGGCATGAAATGCAAAAGTTTTTTTTCAAAGGTCTTGTTCCAAGGAACGAAAGGAAAAAAATACAGTACGGCATTTCATCCAGTGATAAAATTTATCATCATAGACCAATTCTCTACAGTCTGATCGATATTGCAACTGTTTCCATAGCAACATACAGTATACATTATCATCTACTAGTAAGTGTTGTGCATATTTAAACCAGGAACCAAGTAAGTAGTATATTTACACGATCCTTACTCCATCATCTAGTTCTACATTCAAAATTTACTTAATTTAATCATGATTACCAACCAAACAATTCCTTGAATATACTAAACAGTTAAACTGAAACCTCTCCCAAAGCCCATGAACAATCAAGCAAGACACTAAAAACTTTACATCCTTATAAACGTGAGGAGATATGATCGTACCACTATATTATAGAGAGTAGAGCACCGTGTCGTAGCAGTTGCGCGTCATCTCCTACGCCTCCGGTCGGCGGCGTACTGCGAGAGCGGAACGAGCTCCGACAGTGGCGTCGCAAGCGGCGTGGCGGTGGGCGTCGGGATGGGCGAGGACCTGCAGACGGGGCACGACCCGTTACGCCGCAGCCAGGCGTCGAGGCAGGCGACGTGAAATCGGTGCCGGCACTCGGGCATCACGCGCAGCATCTCGCCATCCCTGTACTCGCTGAGGCAGATGGAGCACATGGCGTCGGCATCCGCGCCCCTGCTGGAGAACGGTACCTTGGGGTAGGACGCGATGGCGGCGAGGTCGAGCCCGACCGGCGATGCCGCCGCGGCGGCGGACGAGGAATATGCCGCGTCGGGAGACTCGGAGCCCTCCGCGACGAAGAGCACGCGTGGGACGGTGATGGAGATGTGGCCGGAGCTGGATGCCGGCGTGACGGCGCCGGAGGGGTTCCCGGCCCAGTAGTCCCCGCCGCCGGCGTGGCGGCAGCAGAGGTAGGACGCGAGGAGGAGGGACGCGACCAGGACGAGGAAGCCGAGCGCGATGGCGATGGAGTAGCCGAGGCCGAGGTCCGAGAGCGAGGAGAGGAGGGACATGGCGGCGGCTCTGGCGGCGGCCGCAGTCGAGAGTCCGTCCTCTAGTGGCGCGCGCGCGGCGGAATGGCATTGGCGGAGCGCGCGCCGCACGGTGGCGGTGGTGATGGACCGTGTCGAGCCGACGCCACAGGAGTGGGGGCGGAGGGGAGTAAATGTGCGAGGTGGCGTGGTGATTTTTCTCGTTCCCCGCGCTGTCGCGAGGCTCAGATCTGGCGGGGTGGGTGCGCGGCTCGAGCGGCTGCATTTATTGCCGGGGATGAAGGGGACGGCGAGGAGTAATGGCGGGCGATGGTGATGGTCTGCTCTTTCTCGCTTCTGCTCGGCTCAGCCGCGGCCCGCGATGGTGCTGCTGCTGTTGCTGCCGGGGGAAGGAGAAGGACTTGTCAATTGTGGAGAGTGGGGTGGGAGGGAAACTTATGTTGGGGCTCTACCTTTTTGGGCGCGCTACTGAGACGAGTGGTCAGGCCTGTTCGTTTCCAGCTATATAAATTTCAGAGAGTCAAATCGAAGAGAATTTTATTATTTTGGAGATCTTAAATAAAGTTTAATCTCGAAACTAATTGCAGACCCCTATCTAATTCACGAGACGAATCCAACGAGGATAATTATGGTGTTATTAGAAGATGTTTACTGTAGCATCATTGTAGCTAAACATAGATTAATTAGGATCATTAGATTCGTCTCGCAAATTAGAGGGGGATCGCGACATAGGTTTTGTTATTAAATTAATAAAAATACTACTAAATAGTAAGATTCTCTTTGATGTGACAAGTATATAAATTTTAGAGGGTGGAAACGAACGGGGCCAGTCAGAGTGGGAGTCAATTTTTTGAAGATGTCCTGTCGTTTCATTTCATCATCTCTAGTGGAAAGTGGGATTCAAATCCTCTGCATTGGCAACTAGCCAATGCAGAGGGGCACTGTAGTGGCATTAGAGACTCCTTCCAGCTGTTTGATCAGAAATCAAAGTAGCATATGCATCGCTACAGTGAAAGACAGGAAAAAATAAAAATTCGTAACAGCAACAAGAACTACTGTGGCTACAGGAAATGGAACTGTTTGTGGCATTAGTTTACTGTAGTACTCACGAAATACTGTAGATCCTCTGCATTGAGTGAAGTAATGCAGAGGATATGTATCCTGGAAAGTGGATGTTTCAGTCCAAAGATTGCCTGTTTGTGACTTCACAGCTTGGAGGCTTGCTAGTTGCGGTGTTGCCGTGGATGCTTCAGGTGTGTCAGCATTCTCGCTAAATTTCAAGCCTATGGATACTAATCTTATTATTTAAAAGTATTAAATAATTTGTTAACTTATAAAACGAATTACAGTTTTTATACTAATTTACGATACAAATATAATGAGGTTAATTAAATTTGATTAGAAGACATAATAATATTACTTTAATATATATTGATTAATGCTTATTAGATTCATGTTTTAAATTAGCTAATGTATTGATATGTTTTATCATTAAATTGATCAAAATATTATAAATAATAAGATCTATTAATATGCAATCGCTAAATCTTAGAGAAGTCGAATCGAACACACTCTCAGTCACAGCACTCCGGACACCACCTATGATACATCTCTGCAAAGCTTCCCGCACTGCGATAGCTTATCCATCTCTGCAAAGGCACTATCGCCTCGAACTGACATCTCGTAACGTTTTGTCACAGGACTCTGAAATAGAACAAAATTAAATGAGATAGCAAAAAATAAATGAAAGAAAAAATACACGCCGTTGCCGGGGATCGAACCCGGGTCACCCGCGTGACAGGCGGGAATACTCACCACTATACTACAACGACTTTGATGCTGCATTTGTTAGTTACACGTTTAAAACTCAGCATCTTTCCATCAGCCACTAATCACTTCTTGCGCAATGAGCATCCGCACATCCCTGCAGCATATTCCCGGCTTCTGCCCTTGTTTCTACTACTAGATGGCGTGATCCGGGCCGCCAGACTCCACCTCCGTTTATTCACATCCATTGCTCCGCTCCACCCCACGAACCCATCCATCCCTCTCCGGCTCTCCGGTGTCCTCTGGCTTCATCTGCATGTTATCATACGGTCTCCTCTTCCAGCTTTATCTGCATGTCGTCATGGGTCAGGCGGGTCACTGGGTCGAGCTGAAGCAGGAAGGAACTTGTCTCTTGTCAGTTCGTCACCCCGACTGTGATTAATTACGTGAGTAGTAGTTTCTCCTTGTCCTCCTCGACCGTTTTCTCTCTTCGTTTCGAGTTTCAGCGATGCGTATCACTACCACCTGCTCTCCCTTTGCTCAATTACTAGTTCCAGTGTAGGCTCATCAATCTGACGTAGAGTTTATAGTTCAAAGGGATATATGTGGTTCATCGAGCAACATATTTAGGCCGTAGATTACTGTCGAAGTGTGCGGTTGATAGCTTAACAGTCAGATGCATGCACTTTCGGTTTCATTTGCTTATTTGGTACCAAACCATGGAGTGAGAAAGTTGATTTCATCTGGTTCAGCATTCGCACTACAGATGAGTGCAGATTGCAGTGCACTCGTTTCTTCAGAACATTTTGCAATTCCACCGAATTGGGCCAGAATGGCCGGACGTAGTTTAGGCCCAAAAATTTATTGTTTACAACTAAGGCACGCATATGCCATTCATTTTTTTTTTGGTGCTAGAAACAACAGTTTTTTAAGATCAGGAAATTGGTAGCGTCATTTTTTTTAACCTTTTTCGTGTTAGAAACTTTAAAACATTTATTTTGTTTTTCTACAAATTATACAGTACTAAAATGCGTCATGGTCATGATATAATCAAAGCATGGACGATGGCCTTGTCCTTTCCTCTTTGTCAATTCCAAGCGTGATGAATTCAAAAAAAACAAAACAAGCGTGACCGTTTCTAGTCTTCGAGAAACTTCTCTCACGGCTTTCCTCAGCCCACCTCAGCCTCAGGACCGCTCCCCGCCGACGGATGCCGGCAAAGAACCCGACTCATGCCACGTGTCGTGCAGTCCCGATGCTTTCCTCGCGATCTCCACCGTCTCTCACTTACGCCTGGGCCCTCGAGGACGTGCCTGCGATGACTCCGGCGCTTTCTGTTGTCCACACGCCTTCAAACTTAACGCTGAAGTACGCGTGTCCCGTCTACGCGCATCCACACCCGTATCTCACTAACAATGGGCCCGATTCTGTACTCTACAGCGTTGATTCGCCATTAAGGGAAGGACTAGGGGTAGGCGGAATCCCTTTCCGTGGGGACACATCCTGCGCGGACATATCTAACCGATATTCAAACGGCGCTGCTCGCATCTCAACGGCAGCGGCGTTCAAATGACGGTTCAGATCGTATCACTTGCCGTATATAGAGCGACCCTGCCTTTGCTACGTGCACCCGAAAGCTTTCGCGTGAGCAGACACAGCGCAGCAGCGAAGGGAAAGAACACACCAAGGAAGCTTGGGAAGTTTTCTTGGCGAAGCTGCAGCGGCGGCGGAGAAGAAGAGGAAGAGCCGCATGGCTGAACACAAGGAGGAGCCGGTTCCGGAGTCGCTGATGGACAAGATCTCTGACAAGTTCCACGGCGGGGACTCGTCGTCTTCATCAGACTCGGACGACGACAAGAAGAAGAAGGGGTCGTCGTCAGCATCGTCCGCAGCGGCGGACATGAAGGCCAAGATCTACCGCCTCTTCGGCCGCGAGAGGCCTGTCCACTCCGTCCTCGGAGGCGGCAAGCGTAAGTTTCCCGATTCGTGAAAGTTTCCTCCTACTTCAGCCCAGATCGGATCCGATCCGGTGCGTTTTTGCTCGCTTCTGCTAGTGGGGAGTGTTACCTAAATTTGCTGCTATTGTTAGTTCGCCATCCATTAATTGGCTGCTTTAGGGGTTAAAACTGGAAAGTTCTTGGTCCCGTGCTTTTGGGATCTATATTGCGTACTTGCGAAGCATTCGACAGTTCAGGGTTCGGTCTTACACCGTAGCATGAAAACGTCGCTAAATTTGATCGATCGATTATGGCGGTTGAGCGGCAGGGCCGCTTGTCGTTACTCTTAAACAGTTAAACCCTAAGATGCTTTGTTTGATCTGGAGGAACAGATCTGGATTATTTATTCGTCAGTTGCTTGGACTTATGTGATACTCTTGCACGCGCAGCTGCTGATCTCGTCCTATGGAGGAACAAGAAGATCTCCGGTGGGGTGCTCGCCGGTGCCACGGCCATTTGGCTCCTGTTCGAGATCATGGAGTACCATCTCCTCACCTTGCTGTGCCACTGCCTCATCCTATCCTTGGCCGTCCTCTTCCTGTGGTCCAACGCCTCCACTTTCATCAACAAGTGAGCTTCCCATTCGCAGTAACTATTAAGCTCATTCTGGATTGGACAATTTGGATTGGTCGTAATCTAGGCTCTTACTGTTTTTTCAGGTCTCCACCAAACATTCCTGAGGTTGAAATTCCAGAGGATGCAGCTGTTAACCTTGCACGCTCACTGAGGTATGAGATCAACAGGGGCTTTGCTACGCTGAGGGAGATTGGACATGGCCGTGATTTGAAGAAATTCCTGATTGTATGTTTACTTTTTCCTTTGATCTTCTGTGCCTAGGTTCAGAATTTCCTGATAATATGCTCATGTCCATTGCATGTTCTTTCCTTTTAGGTCATTGCAGGTCTCTGGCTTCTTTCAGTTCTTGGGAGCTGCTGCAACTTTCTGACATTGTGCTACATAGGTAATGATAGCATATTCCTACAGCTCTATACTAGTACTTCTCTAAATGATGGTGCAAGTTATTCAAGAACAATGTATTTGTCTGAGTGCAGTCTTTGTGGTGCTCTACACGGTGCCAGTTCTGTATGAGAAGTATGAGGACAAGGTTGATGCTTATGGTGAGAAGGCCATGATTGAGCTCAAGAAGTATTATGCCATTTTTTATGAGAAGTGCCTATCAAAGATCCCAAAGGGTCCTCTGAAAGATAAGAAGCACTAGATTGGTACTAAGGTACTTGTGATGAATTAGCGTATATGTTAATCAGTGGCACCTTTGCCTTTTGAAGGATGGTTCTGGGTCCTTGTGTCTCTAGTCGATAGTATATATCTGTATGGGCAACTCTAGCGTGACTGATAGTTGTGATCTTCTTATCTTTTGGGGTCATATCTGCTGAAAATTGTTGATCTTGTTTTTGGTTTCAACTTTCAGCATAGTTGCTCTATCTGGAAGCTTGAAAAATGTTACACTATTTATGAATATTTAAGTGAACTTTGTGATGTGATGCCTTTTGACCATTGCTAGGCTAAATGAGGTACAAATTTCTCATCTTTTGCCATGTCATTTCTGTATGCCATAATTACCATTTAGTATCTAGGCATGGTGTCTCTGGCCCATTCTCAAACAAAAAATCATGCACTGTTTGATAGTGAAGGTCCCAGCAGAGGCTTGATCTATATTGATGATAGCCCTCTAACATTGTAACCTTCACATATGGATTAAGCCATGTCGTACAATGCTTGAATGTTGTCCAATATATCATAGCATTTCAAACCCATGGCTACATCACGTGAAGCCCCAGATGAGATTTGGCCTCTTGCTTCAAACTATCATTTGAGCATTAAAATGCTGTCCTGCCTATATCAGCTATGTTTGGTGTATACCGTTGTGTTTAGCAAAAATGCTTCATATGTGCTTTGTAAGTTTTGTTTTCATGTGGCTGTTGGAAATATATAACTGAGCGGCTTGACAACGTTTCAAAACCACAAATACGTCATTAATGGCTGATTTTTCTGGCATGCCCTTGCGACTATTGTTTGTTAATCGTTGAAATGAGATTGCACACTTTTTGTTTGGTGCTTATTCACTCGTCAACTGATTGTATCTTGATATTGTGTTTACTGACTCTTGGATGCAGAAACTGAAAGACAGAATTTTCTTTTAAATAGAACTCCAACCTTTACCTTGTACAGCATATAGAATATCACGATGGTTTATAACATTGGTCTGCCTAGTCCAGTTTTGATCTTTGAATTTATAGCTCTATCGAGGTGAACAAAATCATGCAAACAACACCTCTTCTCGCAACATTGAACATGTGTATGGCCAACACTGCCATCGGTACTCGTGGTAGTGGTGCTGGCGGTTTATTAACATTGGGGATGTGCAAATGCTCCGCTCAGTGGCCTAAAGATCTCTTGCAATGGAGAATAGCATCCCTGATTGCAGTCTCATCTCCTAAATCACATACTTTACTGCTGCAGTGCTCAGCGCTCTGTGAATCGTCGTCTACCTTGCTTCGGCGAATACCTGACAGTATCTTTCGATGCAAAGGCACTAGGAATTTCAGGTACCTGAACGGATTCCACTTGTGCTGCTTCCAGCGCCTTCCAAATGACGGCAACCTGAGCTTGCTGCACCTGAAGACGGCCCCCTCCGACATGCTTGACGATCTTGCGATTTCTGCCACTCGATAACGGTAGCCGGAGGGCGAAGAATTCAGCGACGCCGGCCGACTCAGCTGCTGCCGCTTGCTTGCGGAGATCATCCTCCTCCTCTGGGACGAGTCCAGAGACAGAGACCGCAGGAGCACCGGCTGCTTGTGCCCGGCGACGCCGTCTTCCTCGCCTCCATCGCTTACCAGCTGCAGCGGGAGAAGCAGGCCGTTGAGGAACATCTGGTCGGCGTCGGTCATCTCCGCAGTGTGCTCTGGAAGTTGCGGCCGGAAGTCAAAGCTGCACTGCGAGGACGATGTGGGGTCTGTTCCGATGAAGGCCTCGGCGTTGCCGTGGTGGACGCGAGCACCAAGCTGGGGTTCTGGCTTGCTAGTCGGCCAGCTGTAGGAGAAGCTGCCGACGTCGGGGAGGGGATGTGAGGCAGTGTGATCCATTGGTTCGGGGATGCAGCTCTTGTGCTGGCCATATGCACGAGTAGGTGGCGCAGGGTGTTATATGCAATGGAAGGGGTACCCAGGTCAGAAGGAACAGATTAGCACCGGATGCAAAACTCTGTTGATAATTTGACATTGCTCGGCCTGGTCACTGTCGTGTGACATAATCCACAGCCCTTGACCCCTGAAGAATTTATTTGGGGCCCTTTCCTCGGACAAGCGACAAACGGGATTGTCGTTGCAGCGTCGCGCCCTGCAAGGAGCCACGGGTGGAATTTTTTGGCACCTCCCTTGTGAGCGTGCGTGAGAGATTCTGCGATGACCTCTATGATAACTACTGAGAATTTAGACACGTCGATGTTTGGCTGACGAGTTTTCAAGCTCGGCTGTTTGGAGAAGCAACTTAAAGTGCTTTGACCGATAGCGACTTGCCACCGGTTTACAGAGTCGGGCATTCCAGTTTGTATATGCGCTGGCCAACGTTTAGGTCGGAATCTGAGGGCCAGTGTTCCTGTTAGGCCCGAGAGGCTACAAGAACTGGAAAGTGAAAGGGTTCTCATGAACTCTGATGCACCTTGTTCACTGGATTTTGCTGGTGGTGTAATGCTGTTGTGACTTGTGATGGTACTCGTGGCAGGACAGGACAGCAGGAGGGAGCTATTGCAAGGTGTCTGCTCGGCCCGGAATGGGCTTATGAAATTGGACCGAATTTTCTTATCATATCTGGCCCAGACAGTAAAGCCATCTAACGAATGGGCTTTTAAAATTGGACCGAATTTTTTAGCATTTCTGGCCCAGATGGTAATAAAGCCATCTCTGGAATCTCCGGTTAACACAGACACTGGACACAGACTGACAGCAGACGGCAGCTCGCGACTCAACGACAAGTGTCGTCGACAAGTACGCCCAGCACCGCGCACAGCACAGGAGAGACGGAAGACTCCAGTGCGGCTCGCTGCCCAACCTGGTCGCCTCCCTCTTTCTTCCCGCCCTTCCATCAATCGCCTCCCACCCCACCGGCCACGTACACGACGTGGGTTCCTGCGCCGACCGCCCCCACCCGCCGCACGAATTCCCAGCCACCGCCCCACCCCTCCGCTCCTCCATATCTTCCCCGCTCCTCGACCTCGCATGCTCCTGCCCTTCTCAGTCATTCCTATCCTCGCGTTAAACCCAGCCTCTCCCCACCTCCATTCGAGACCGGCATTGAGTCGCCCGTTTCGCCATGTCGACCTCACCGGCTGCTGTGACCGTCTCCGTCGAATACGCCAAGTCCGGCCGCTCCACCTGCAAGGGCTGCGGCGAGGCCATCGCCTCCGGGGCGCTCCGCCTCGGCACCTCCACGCACGACCCCCGCGGCTTCGACAGCACCAAGTGGTACCACGTCGTCTGCTTCCCCGTGGCGTCGCACCCGCTCGGCCCGGTCGAGAGCATCAACGGATTCGACACGATTAAGGTTTGCTCATAGACTCGTTCGTCGTAACTCGTTCTGCGTACTGCTGGGGGTGGGTGTGGATTACTGATGTGTTTTTGTGGGGGCACCGGGATTGCAGGACGACGACCGCGAGGATTTGCGACAGCTGGAGAAGGTAATGTATCATCGACCTGTTGAAATGGATGGGCATTTATTATATGCTGCAATTTTACATATTGACAATGCTGCATTACCACGCCATATTGAAACGGCTGTTTCAGATAGGTAGCACTACTGCAGATCCCCAGCGCTCTGCTGCTTAGATGCTATTTTTAGTAGCAATGTAGAATACTGGAATGCTTTTGGCAAGAGATTACACAGCTTAAAGGATATTAACGGTGCAAAGCAGGATCTCAAATGAAGAATGGTATTAGTAGGTTGAAATTTTGTCCAGAGATATTTTTCCACTCCTCACCACCCTGCTTCTACGATGGTGCATATTTTTTTTTTGTCCTGGTTCAGTAATTAGTTAATCAACTCGTATTTGCAGTGAGGATACAATAAGTTAAAGTACTTTGGACTAACTTTTGATGTCTGCTTAAGTTACTTGGAGTTCTTGGTACTTATCTTTAATCATCAGCTAATGAATGCAACTCGTTTTCAGAACTGTAAGACAAACCAGACTGCTGCCAGATCATTAGATGAGCCAAGTCCGAAGAAAGTGAAGACTCAGGCGTCTCCTGCAAAGGAGGTGCCTGACAAGGCAAGCGTCTCTGTGGAATACGCGAAGTCTGGCCGCTCTACCTGTAAGGAATGCAATGAAAACATTGACAAAGGTGCCCTCCGCATTGGTGCATCTTTTCATGATCCCCGTGGCTTCGAAAACACCAAGTGGTACCATGTCTTCTGCTTCCCCACATCGTTGTACCCTGTATCTCCTGTGGAGCATCTGAAGGGATTTGATTCAGTTGAGGTTTGCACTTTTATATATCTATTATCTTTTGCATTTGTTCTCTATATGAAGGCTAATTTGTTGATTTGGGATGCACACAGGAACATGACCGTGAAAAGTTGCAGAAGTTGGAGAAGGTAACAATTCATAAGTACATTAAATCATTCTTGCTTTGAAGTATCTCATTCTATATTGTTTTGGGGTGGATTACTGATTTGTGGCATTGGGACTGCAGGATGGCGGTAGCGAGGAGTTGCGACAGCTGGAGGAGAAGGTAATACATCAGTAACTTGCTGAAATAGCTGACCATTTATGTTGCAGTTCTACATATTGACAATGTCCCTTGAACTATTGAAATGGCTGTTTCAGATAGGTAGCATTTATGCAGATTGCCAACGCTCTGCTTACAAGATACTATTTTAGTAGCAATTTAATTAGAATATTATGCGTCTTAAAGGAATGCCATTAATAATATACTAAGCATGATCTTAAAAAAGGAATGTTGTTAATAGGATTGATGTTTTTTTTTTCCAGAGGTTTTCGTCCCAAACATTTTCCAATCCCCATCACCCTGCTTATACAATGACGTGTATGGTTGATTACGTGTATCTTAAGTGCATAAATAGCAATAGCACGTGCCACTCAGGCATTCTCCTTTTCGAATGGGATCACTTTCATTTTTTAGATAATGGATCGAACGTTATCCAGCCTTGGCCTCAAAAGGCTATGGCCTCCAAATTACTCCATCGTAGCAGGTCTTCCTTCATTTTTTAGATAATGGATCAAACTTTGTTCAGCCTTGTCCTCAAAAGGCTATAGCCTCCAAATTACTACATCATAGCAGCTCTTCCCTATGCTGACTCAATGCCAATTTAGTTATTGTTTTTTTTTGTTTATCATGGTCCACTAAATTAATTGATCAACACATATTAGCAATGTGGGTACAGTACAAGGGGTTTTGAATAAAATTTTGTTGCATGTTCAAATTACTTGGAGTACCAGTTTTCTAATGAATGCAACTTATTTTCAGAATCATAAGACAGACCAGACTGCTGTCACTCCATTGGAGGAGCCAAGTCCAGAGAAAGTTAAGACTCAGGTGTCTTCCCCTTCAAAGGGGGCGTCAGATAAGGCAAGCGTCTCTGTCGAGTATGCTAAGTCTGGCCGCTCTACCTGTAAGGGATGCAATGAAAACATTGATAAAGGCGCTCTTCGCATTGGTGCTTCTTCTCATGACCCCCGTGGTTTTGACAACACCAAGTGGTACCATGTCAGTTGCTTCCCCACATCACTGTATCCAGTATTTCCCGTGGAGCATCTGAAGGGGTTTGATTCAATCGAGGTTCGTGCTTTTATATATTGGTAGCTTTTGCATTGTGTTCTCTGGATGAATGCTAATTTATTGATTTGAGATGCACACAGGATCATGACCGTGAAAAGTTGCAGAAGTTAGAGAAGGTAACATTTCTTCCAACTCGTTTAAATCATTTTTGCTATGAAATATTGGGCATATCAACACACTAGCTTGTATAGTTATGTAAATTAATATGAAAGGTTACGATCCATTTTTCGAAGAACATAGAAAGATAAAGGAGCATTTTACAGCGTTTGTCCCGTCAGTTAGAACACTTGGAGCTATAAAGATATGCTGCTTCTTTTATCTTATTTTGTTGCTCTTTTTTTGTTATTATATGTGACACATGGTGTGTTAGACTTAATTTCTTAGGCACTGCAGCTGATCAATTGACTGAGGCAAATCTGAAGAGTGGAATGGTTAGTATTGACGAGAAAACACGTTGGGTTTGATTTAGACAATTTTGATAATTTTTCCATACTTAAGTCAAAGCTGGGTTTGATTTAGACAATATTGACCAAATGCTTCCTTCCAAAACGAGAACTTCTGGTTTCCCCATAATGTCAATTTTGGTCGACTTTAATTTATAGGAGTATTTTTCTCCATTAGACTCTAGTGCCAAAACTCCAAAGCACCTCTGTTGTGACTTCTCTGCATTTTTTTGTTCTCTTCTAGGTTCAAAGCGGGGACTCTAAAGACGGTACTGAAAAGAATCTGGAAGAAGTGAAGGTGAATATCATATAACTTTGAACTCTCGCTAAATTGTATACAAGGTGTGCATAGAGAAATCCAAATCACTATTTGTCCATAACAACACGTGCTAGGTAACGATAAAAGAAGTTGAGAAAATCATTATTAGTTATTGCTATATGAGTTATTTAGTTCTTTTGGAAGCCTTGGTCTGGTTCCCAATTTAGTAACCACAACAATTGTTTTTAGAGTCATAAGAGAGGAGAGGCTTCAGCTGTTCCATTGGACGAGCCAAGTCCAAAGAAAGTGAAAGAGGCATCTGAAGAGGGAAGCGTCTCTGTTGAGTATGCAAAGTCCGGCCGCTCGACCTGCAAGGGCTGCAATGAGAATATTGCCAAAGGTGCCCTCCGTCTAGGGGCCTCTGCTCATGACCCCCGAGGCTTTGACAGTACCAAATGGTACCATGTTGCATGTTTCCCTACATCATCATACCCAGTATTTCCTGTGGAGAATCTGAAGGGATTTGATTCCATTGAGGTTTGTGCTTTTATATATTGGAACCTTATTTAATTTTGTCATATTTTTGGAGATTAATGTGTGGATTTTTGGAGTTGCAGAGCCAAGATCGTGAGAAGCTCCGACAGTTAAAAGAGGTAAAAGTTCTGCCATTTATACGGCCTGTATAAGCTTAATGTATCGCATAAGTGCCCTTTAAGTGATGCTTTTGTAAATTATTGGACATAGGAAGAGGAAAATAATTTTATGTTGTCTTGTTTATTAAAGCCATTGGAAAATCAAAATGATATCTTTTATATCTTGTTTAGATTGTCTCAAGGATCTGTTTTTATTTATGAAATGCTATTAGAATTTGTTTATTTGTAACTCTTACTTTGTTTCACTGATTTCATTTCCAGAATCACAAGAAAGAGGGCAATGTTGATCAGTCCAATGTGCCAAATTCGAAGGAAGAAATGCTCGGCCTTTGATTCAGCCTATAGTCCACTCTGGGAGATACACAAGCAGTACTGATGGTTGTAATCTGCTGATATTTGGAGTCATGTCTGCTGAAAACTGTTGTTCTTCTTTTTGGTTTCATCTTTAAGATTAGTTACTTATCTGGAAACATGAAAAGTATTACGCTACTTCTAAATATTAAGTACTAGTTGCAAGACAAGATAATCTATGGTCCATTTTCACAACGCGATCATTTAGTGTGGTCCCAGCAAGTGCTTGATAGATATGGTATTACTACAGATGATGCTTGTTTTTATAGATATGGTCGATGTGAGATTACAGTTTTGCTACTTGCGAGGGTATTTGTTCCACACGGTTTATTGTAACTGGAATTTAGTTGGGGCAGTTTGAAACTTGAAATGGTAAGAGATAATCTGAACGACACACTATTGGCCGTGGTACCCTTTCTGATCGAGTCCACATGGCAGCAGGAGTACAAAATTACCATGCGAGGACTATGCCCACCAGGATGCCCATGGCGGGTAGTAATTAGGCGACGTCTCTGGACTCTGGTGCTTATGAATTCAATGTGATATTATCGAAATGGAAGTACCATTGCATGCCTGAACCTTTATATGGTTGGATTCCACTTTGTGCTTCCTGGATTTTTCGGTTATATGTTAAACTAGCATAATGTACGTGCGGCACGCACGTGCTTCAGAAAATTTCTGTCAATAAAAAATACGAATATATTTGTTCTATAAATATTTTTAGGTACATTCTTGTGTCTGCACGTTCTTGTTTTGTCTACATCGATCATCAATAGGAGAAACTAAGAAAAGAAAAATAGTACCTTTTCGAGACCTTCAATTGAGGAAATCTTCAGCTAAGTAGCGCTGGTACAATCTATTTGGAAGCACCTCCTCCAGATAGGAGTTTTGAGTTCTTCAAATTGTTCCTTGCGATAGATACCTTGCATCAAACTATTTTAATTGATTCTTCCAGCAATAGTAGCCTTTGAAAAATAAAATTCAGTACATCAAAAGATACGTGGGCTGACAAAAATACAGATAGTCATGATGAAGGATGTGCTTCATAGCTAACCTATGGTACAACGGCAAGTAGGATGAATGGCTGCAATGGTGGCTAACTGCAATGGTGGCTAATCTAGCCTGCCTTTGTTTGCCCAATGACATGTGCTTATTTAAAGAAAATCTCACCTGAATGACCGCAGAAATGTTGAGCCATGTCATTTACAAAACGAAAGACTAATAATGAGAACAATTAAAATAATAGTAAATGAATAATTAGATAGTTTTCTCTCTCTGATAGAATCACTTGAACAACAACGTTGCAAATTCTTGAGTAGTTGAGTCTGGCACAGAAAGGTCTACAAATATAAATAACATTTCTACATTGATACAATGAATGCAGGTACGTTATTTACACTGCTAGCCTACAAGGCTGACATACGAGTTATAAATAGAATGATCAGCAGACCTGCATTCAGCATCGTCCTCTTGTCTTACTTTTTCAATGTTCATACGTTCATCTCGTGTTATTTTTCTTTGCTTCAGACATTGATAGGCCCTAAACTGCATTATCTTTCCACCAAAGAATGCTGAATCACCAGCTGTGTTCAAATAATCGACTCCACATTACGCCCGTGTTCCTGTGAGAGAATGAATTAACCAAATAAATTAAACTATGCGAGCATATTGAAACATAGATTATGGAAGAGCATAGGAAACTATAGAACCTTTTCACCTTCACGGCTTGGAATAGGTGCAAGATGATCCAGTCCACTGCTGCCTTTCCCTTGCAGTTGCACAACTCTGCTCCCCATCATCATCCCTTCCGCCAATACTGCTGGACATCGTTCATCGACGGTGACAAAGGCACATCTTGGAAAGCAGCATGTCAAAAAGTAGCGACATTAGACACTGATGATCAATGATTGAAAATCGTGGAACAAAACAAATCTAGAATATACGGGTGTTGCAATAGTGGCCGTTGATGGCAATCTGGTCCAGACGGAAGTGATATGGTGGTTGGTCTGATCGAGATCTCATGCTCTTGAAGCACATGGTCGAGGGATCACAGGACCTCTACGCCGCCAAGCAGATCCGTCGTCACGTGAATAACAGGTACGGGGGCTGGGGTTGAAGACGACCTTGAAGACCCATCTACACTCGTATATCTCGACGGCGACGATAGGTTAAGGAGGACGAAGATGGGATGGAGAGTGCGAGCCTGCCCCCGTCGGAGTCGACCAGACCAGCAAGCTGCCGATACCAGTGGCAATGCCGGGGCCGTAAGATGAAGTTGATCATGTTTAAGCAACTCGTCACCTTACCTAGGTATTACGACAATCGCTCCATTGAGATCGGCGGCGGCGCCATGGAACGTTTTTGCCTTGCCGTGACTATGAAAATATTCCTTTTTGTTTTACCGTAAAAAGGCAACGTGATCGGGATGAGATTTTTTTGCCATGAGACGTTTTGCCCGCGAGAGAGTTGAAACGAATCATGGGACCATGTGGGTACAGAGGTGGGTATGTTTGTTTCAAGTTAACAAAAAACCACAAAAAAAGTAGAATCTATCTAGAAACACCGTTTTCTTCTATCTTCCCCTATCCACTTCCACTAATCCTTACGAGGTGGGTCCGATGTGAGGGGTTCAGGGTATTATTCCTAGGTGAAAAAAGGTTTTAAAAGTTTTCGCTCCTTATAGTATAGATATGAGCATTTGCCAGTCATTGGATATCATTGCCCCCACTTTTATCTTAAGATTTGGACCGAGGCACCGAGCTTAACTAAATTGTGAAAAGAACATTTGTTCTCTCGAGTCATCAAGCTTACCGTACTCAATTCTGTAACGTGTCTTCTGAAATTTATGAGGTTACAGGTCTGATAGGTCTGAATGAAGAAGCAAGATAGGTCTGAATAAAGAAGCAAGCATTTTTAAATGTCTCGACTGAAATTGTTGTAAGAGGAACTGTTTGGACTTTAGCCCATCTACTACTTTCAGGCCCAGGCTCTCCCTTCCTACGACCCAACGTCCGGGCCTCTGTCACAAAGCAGCGGCAGGCGCATCGGCTTGGACTAGACGACAGCTCTCTCCCCCGACCGGCCAGCGGCCAACACAGCCAACACAGAGTCACAGACACCACCACCTGCACCGGCACCAGGGCTCGCTGCCCAACCCGGCCGGCTCCTCCCTCTCTCTGTTTCTTCCCGCCCTTCACCACTACCACCACCGGCACCAGGGTGTCGGGCTCCCACCTGCCACCACACCGTCGGTTCCAGCGCCGGCCGCCCCCACCCGAGGCCCGAAACCCTAGCCACCTCCCCCATCCCGCGCCCCCTTCTCCTCTCTTGCATCTCCCGCTTCCCCAGTCCCCACCTCGCATGCTCCTGCCCATCTCATTCCTCGCGCGAAATCCTATACTCCTCATCCTCCCCTCCGCCACCCGCGCCGCCTGCTTCGCCATGTCGACCTCCACGGCGGCGGCCACCATATCCGTCGAGTACGCCAAGTCCGGCCGCTCCACCTGCAAGGGGTGCAGTGCGACCATCGCCTCTGGGGCGCTCCGCCTTGGTGCCTCTTCGCGGGACCGGCGCGGCTACGACAGCACCAAGTGGTACCACGCCGCCTGCTTCTCCGCCTCGTCGCACCCGCTTGGCCCCGTCGAGGGCATCAGTGGTTTCGACGCCATTAAGGTTTGCGCCTTGGATGCCTTTGCTTTCGGTGCCGTTCGTATCTCAATCCTGTGCTGTTTTGTTGGGTTTATTGAAGCGTGGGGTTTTGGGACTGCAGGAGGATGACCGCGAGGAGTTGCGACAGTTAGAGAAGGTAATGCATTGTTCCTGTCATTCCTGTAAAAATAATATCTGTTCAACCTGGCAGCGCTTTTTGTAACGCTGTTGCACATAATTTGTTCAGCCAGGAAACATCTACAGACCCCCAACACCTTACTGGATGCATTTTTGTTTTCTTAGCAATGCAGAGTAGTTATGAAATAATTATGCTGAATTGCCATAGGTTTGCCTACTCCCAATAAAATTTTCCCACTCCCTACAACACCCTCATTCTCCTTTTTTGTGTAGAAACAATTTGAGTTACTGCTTATTTCCATTGGTTCGATTTGCTTCCTGCGCATAGGTGTTACCGTGCTACTAATGATATACAATTCTACTTCTAAACCACTATCTGCTTGTCTGTCACGCAATCTGTGCTAGATGAGGATAAAATAAATTTTTATATTAATAACTATTGTTGCTATATCAGTTTTTAGTTGATTGTTTCTCTGTAAATATCTTGAGCTCATTCCCAGTTTAGTTGACAGAACAGTTATATTTCAGAATTGTAAGAGAGGTAATGCATCAGTTGGTCCATTGGAGGAGCCAAGTCCAAAGAAAGTAAAACGGGTGTCTGAAAAGGCAACTGTCTCTGTTGAGTATGCAAAGTCTGGGCGCTCCACCTGCAAGGGCTGCAGTGAGAATATTGCCAAAGGTGCCCTTCGCCTCGGTGCCTCTGCTCATGACCCCCGAGGCTTTGATAGTACCAAATGGTATCATGTTGCTTGCTTTCCTGCCTCAACATACCCAATTTCTTGTGTGGAGAATCTGAAGGGATTTGATTCTATTAAGGTTTGTATTTGATTTATTGTAATTTTGAAACAAAAAAATTCTTTTGATGGAGAATAATGTATAGATTTGTTGGGAGATGCAGGCTGAGGATCGCGAGAAGTTGCAGGAGTTGGAGGTGGCAAACATTAAATCACTTGCTATTTGTTGATATTTTTTCTTTAAATTTCCAAATAAGTCAACTTTTAGGGCGACTTTCATCTTAAGAAGTTAGTGCCACGACTTGAACCTGGGTCGGTCGGGAGTTTGGGCTCTCATAGTACATCGCTCTAACCAGTCCCGCCAAGATAGTGTTGGTGGGTTTTGTTTATACACGGGCTCTAGGTGCTCGCTCTTCTTATGTGATCAAAGGAAGAGGAGAAAAAAATGATGTTTGCTTCTTTGTTCAAAACAGTTGGTCTAATAAAATGCTCTGCTGTCGCCTGTCAGATTATATTTTCCTGAATGTTTGGCTTTCAGTTTGAGAATCTTTTATTGGAGTTTTTTTTTGTGAGTTCTTACTTTTGTTTGATGATATCATTGCAGAATCAAAAGGAAAATGGCAATGTGGCTGATCAATCAAATGAGCCAAACCTGAAGAAAGAAATGGTGAATTTTCATTCACCATGTGCATCATGTAGATGATATTGGCACTTCTATAACGTTAATGTTGATGTGTCTTGTCCTAATTCCTAGTTACTTGCTTTCGTTTAGGTTGACAACATGGGGGACTCAAAAGAGTGTGCTGGAAAGTGTCTGGAAGAAGTAAAGGTGATGTGTGATCTTGATCATTTCTATGGATTCGACCTAAACCTTTGATAATAACTACATAGAATACAAATACATACAGTTAACTGCAGAACTAAAGAGTCAACTTTACTTTAAATCCTAGTTACTTGATTTTTCCCTTCTGCTCTCAGACAACATGGTAGATACAATTTGTTGCTTAAGTATAAGCAAATTGCCATATTTTTCTCAAAAAGTCGATGTGAAGCTCTGCCTTTTGAGTACAGCTCTTCTTTATCATATCCTAATCACAGTTGTCAGCGGGGAACCAAGGAACTGCTCCAGTTATATCTTTCTCGTCTTCTAATGTCGAAGACAAGTACCAGGTAGTCTTGTCATTCTTAACTTGTCCCATCTTGTGGCCACCATCACTGCCTTGTGATGGTCCCATATTTTGCCCTTTTTGTTTGGGTGCAAGTACAATATTCTACTCATTTGCTATGTATGCACCTTCCTAATGTTTGTTGATGCAGAACGCCACCCTTCCTGCTCATTGGAAGTGTTTTGATAAAGTTATCTTTCGTGAGAAGGTGTGTTGATATAGATTACATACACATACATTACTTCTACCAACTTTTCAGGATATAACTTACTTCTGATTCTCATGGTTAGGAAGCTGGCCTTCATGCTTCAGCTAAGATCGCTGCATTTGATTTCGATGGATGCCTTGCGAAAACTAATGTGAAAAGGTATTGTTTTATATTATAAGATACAGAATATTCTTTCATTATAAAATGGCATTCTATATATATCTGCTGCGGGTGTACTGTGAAAATTACATTCTCAAAATCCAATGGTATGTATGATGTACGATTGCTCACCAGTCACCACTGTCTATTGCTAGGAAAAGCTATGAAAATTCTATATTGAGTTAAAGAGCCTTGATTTCTAAGAGATTTGAAGTTTTCTCCATGTCTAGGACTTTCACCTTGATTTCTTTGACTAAGCAAGATCTTATTTCTTTGACTAAGAAGCAAGATCTTAATGATTTTAAGAAATATTGATACCAGATTGAACTAGAGTGCAGCCATGAAAAAAATTGTGATGGGCCTTTTTATGGCCTTCCGCATAATGATTAAGAGCCTACTCGTGGCATATTTTTATCCTAAGCTGATGATTTTTGCAAATGGAGTCTTTCAATTTCAGTGCTATATGTACCGTCTGCTGTTTCTATGATAATGTTACAGTTGGTAATTATCAATCTACTGCAAGTGCAGCATTGGTGCAGACAAGTGGTCTTTAATGCACAGCTCAATTCCAGAAAAGCTGCAAAAGCTGTACAATGATGGTTATAAGCTGGTTAGTTCACCAGCTCATTTGTTTCATCACTGGCTGATTAAGTATCATGTAGATGTAGCATGTTCATACAAGGGAGAAAAAGATGTCACTTATGCAACATATAATATCTTAATGCAAATAGCTATGTATTGCTTTTAATTTCAGTGGCACATCTTATTTTGAGAAATCATGCCAACTCTTATCTGCTGATTTAGGTCATATTCACAAACGAGTCAAACATTGAGCGCTGGAAGAATAAGAGGCAGGTAGCTATTGATTCCAAAGTTGGACGCCTTGATCAATTTATTGAGCGTGTTAAAGTCCCTGTTCAGGTATTCCTTAAAAGCATATATTTATGTGAATTCTTTGTCAAAGTGTATCCAGATACTTATTGGCACCCCTTGCACTACAAATTCATCAGTTGTTTTGATACTATGATAACTGGATTGGGAACTTTGCTGTAAGTCAGATCGGTCTAGAGCCTGGTTACAGTTGTGCTTTTGCAGTATCATGCTTAATTTTTAAGATGCTGTAGGAAACTGTTTTTAAATATTTTTTTTGGGGAGTCTAATTGACTAATTTAGTTAAGTCTGTTGTACAACTCTTGTTTCTCCTAAATATCTGTGTTTGCAACTTGGATAAACCAAAATCAGTTAGCCAACACTAAGATTCTGAATTCCTAGCGCACGTGATTATCTACCTCAACACCAGAGGGAGCCTTTAGCCCTCTGTAACACTCATAATATAGAACCTTGAAAATTCATTCTTTTATGTTGATAATATGGTTAGAATGTTTTTGATATTTGAGGATAATGTTGTGTGTATTGAATATGAATATATAATCACCAGGTCATTCCAATATATGGAAAACTTAGGTCTAGTACATTTTAGGAATGGCCTTAACTGACCTATGGTTCCAAATCTTTGAGAGACAGTATTGAAAGCACTGATATTCATTATTATTCTTGTAATAAAATTTATTTTTATTCTGTTTGAATTCCTGCCCCAAAGAAAAACTCTCTAGTCCAGGGTCCCCGAAGACTGAATTTACTCAGTTAGGGCACTATTTTGAGTGAGTTTGTGTTATCAGGTAATCCTTTGATGGATTTTTTTTTCCTTTGCCCCTTCAGGTTTTCATTGCTTGTGGTTTAGGCAAAGGGAATAGCACACCAGATGATCAGTACCGTAAGCCAAATCCTGGAATGTGGTGGTTGATGGCTCAGCATTTCAATTCTGGGGTCAAAATCGACATGGATCAGTAATCCATCTATCTCTGACGATATTTCAAAGTTCTAAAGCTACATTACCTTTGGCAAACTGACACAAAATAGAACTTTGATATAAAAATTTGAGGAATTGCACTTCTTTTGTGAATCCCATTTCACAGAAATGCACTCGTTGTTGTTTTCATCATATCAGAAACTTGTCTGCCTCACAAAGTTTCCCTATTTTTGTTTGCTATGGAGGTAGTTACCACTTACCACGTGGTCATGTGGGAGGGCTGACGTGTTAGGGGGATTGGACTGGTGTGGACATAACAAATTGTGCTGTCCCTGTTCAATTGAGCAATGTGTTTTAGGACACAATTTGTATGTGTTTGCACATATGCTTGCAAGTAGGGAATCTGAAGTAATTTCTTCATATATTTTGTCCTATAATCTTTTTGAAAGTCCTATATATAGTAAAAATAAATTACTTGCAGATCATGTACCGACTCTTGTTGCTTATTTGCAACTGTAGTCTGTACTTCTCCATATTGTACATGTTCGCTTAAAATGATGCTTGCAGATTGTGATATATTCTGATTGTACTTCATATTGTAAGATGTGCTGGGTTGATGTACTCACAACCTATTCTAGAACTCTATAAACCTTCTTCTGTCTGTGTGATGGTCGATACATGTGATCTATTCTAGAAAGAGGAAATCAGGGTGCTAAGTACATATACATAAAGAAGGGCTGCAAACCAGTTAATTAATCATGTGCCACTACTTAGGCTTGAATAAATTCTATTTGTGACAGGCATTTTTTTCTATCTTAGAGTTACCTTTTTGCATGAAAGTCAGTAAAATAACACACTTCATTTCCTCTAGTTGATGTAAAGTTATTCATAAGCTCCCCTTCTGACATTTGCCATGTTTCTTTCAGATCTTTCTATGTTGGAGATGCTGCCGGAAGAGAGAATGACCATAGCAATGCAGATAAAGACTTTGCTAAGGTATGGCTCAATCCTGACCATAGCAAGGCATTTTTCTAGTTCAACTCACACACTTTGAAATGCCTCTCACAGTTTTGCTTGTCTTCATACAAAATATTAGCATCCTAGTTACAAGGGGTAGGCAAAATAGTTAATAAGAAACTGAGATTTGTCTGTACCATGCCAACAAGGATTTTGATATGTTAAATGGTGAAATTAGATGGATGAATTTACTGCAGTATACTATTTTTGTGTTTTTAAACAAATCCAGCCTGTTCTAGTTATGTTTCAAACATGAAAAAAAACTTCAGCAAATACTACTAAGGGCTAACAGGCTAACAGGTGGGAGTACTGTGGCTCCTCAAGTTTAGTAGAAGTAGTACATTTCGGATTAATAATATTGTTGATGCTGGAGTATAGAAGTTTGAGGTTCTTACCATGGCAATAATTTGTGTGCTAGGAACTTCTCTTTTGTAATTTTGTAGGCCGGTTGCGACTGACTCATCTACAACATTCTTTTAGGATTGAGGAACATCATTACTTAGTGTGTTCAATTTATTGAAACATTGAAGCCTTGAAATTGAAGCAGTGTTGTGAAGTTGTTACAGTATTTGGTTACTTCTAAGCTAATATAAGTTGGTCTTACTTGTTATTTAACTTGTTTTGGATAACTGCTACTAGATGACAATTGGTGTATGACTATTGCAGGCCATTGGTTTGAAGTTCCACGTTCCTGAGGAGTACTTCGGCTGCTAAGAGTTATTTGTGACCACTAGGAGGCAAGTAGAATGGATATAATGAATCATATTGTAGCGTTCGGAATCTGAGAATATTATGGTTACTCTAGTGCAGTAAATTGCTCTGATAATTAAATGACTCTGGTTGCTCAGACTGCAGAATCAGCATAAATATGCGTGTTGTTAAGGGTAGATCACGTCATCGCAGTGAGGATTTGGATGGATGCTTCCCCGGTGCCCGAGTAACATTTCAGATTAATATTATCGCGACCCTTTCTTTTGTCCATGTGAGCACTGAGCAGATTAGGATACATCATGTCGAATATGAGCTGCAACCACCATTAGTGTCAGCTAGTATCGTGGTATTAGGCACTGGGGCTGTTTGTTTTACGAGGCTAAAGGGGACTAAAGGGTTAAAGTTAGTCTAAGTAAACGAACTTGTGAACTGAAAGAAGTTAAAGTTTAGCCTCAAGGCTAAAAGGTAGGGTAAAAGAGGGACTAAATTTTAGTTAAAAAAATAACTAAAATATTAACTAAATTTAGCGTGCAAGTGGATCCATCAGATAACGACACAGTTCACTGGAGCGGCAAAGGTTGCCGATCAAACAGTACGAACCGTGGAGCGGCAACCTTTGATGACAGTATAGATTCTCATCTTGACCTTTCCTTCCCTGCATGACTGGCGCGAAAGTAGACGAGTCGTCTCACAACAAAAGACTCGAAGCTGCCACGAGAAGCGCCCCAGTTCTAGCACATCGGTAAAAGCTCATGTGGCTTAAGAGCGGGCCCAACGCTGGGGACATTTGTTGGGTCACCTATGTCAGTGAAAGTTTCCCAACAAAACCACGTACGCGCTGCCAAATTGCTCGTTTCGCGCGGAATGCTCGGTGGGACGGTGACGTGACACTGGAGTTTGGTAGTGGGGGCATGGGGGGCAAGTTCAGATTTTCCTTTTTTACCCGAGATGAAGAAATATATTTACCTTTTTACCTTAGGATGCGAAGAAATATCAGTGCCGTCGATGCACACCAGGAAAGCATCGTTTCCCTGGGCTTCCTCCGCTATATATACGGCCACACGACGAAAGCGGCGGAGTCTCGTGCCCTCTGCCCTAATCTGATCATCAAACCCAACATTAGAGAGAGAGAGAGAGATCATCGGCGGAGATGGCGGTTGAGATCCAAGCCTACTGCCCGAACGGCTACATCGTGTCGTTTGAGGAGGACGAGATCGAGACGACGCTGACGGCCTCCGGCGCGGTCGTGACCTCGTGGGTGAGGGAGACCCGCCGTCTCCACCGCGACGGCCTCGTCGTGGGCCTCGACGTCGAGTGGCACCCAGCTCGCCCGCACGGTCCCGTCGCCCTGCTGCAGCTCTGCGCCGACCACCGCTGCCTCGTCTTCCAGATCCTCCGCGCGGATCACATCCCCGACTCGCTGGCCTGCTTCCTCGCCGACCCGCGCTTCACCTTCGTCGGCGTCGGCGTGGGCGTCGACGCGGCCAAGCTGCGGGCCGGGTACGGGCTGGAGGTGGCCAGCACGGCGGACCTGCGCTCCCTCGCCGCCACCGCCATGGGGAGGCCCGACCTGCGCCTCGCCGGGCTCAAGACGCTCGTGTGGGAGCTGATGGGCGTGCTGATGGAGAAGCCGCACCACGTCACCGTCAGCAACTGGGAAGCGCCCCAGCTGACGGACGACCAGTTCAAGTACGCCTGCGCCGACGCGTTCGCGTCCTACGAGGTCGGCCGCATTCTCTACTACGGCGACCAGTAGTACTGCAGGAGGGGCGGCATGGTGCCAGCCACCCCAGTTCACTGTTATTTGTACTTCATGCGTTACTGCGTTCGTTCGTGTCGTGAGGCGTTTCTCTGTTTCGCGTCGGTGTTAATCGGTGTTTAATTTTCAGTCGTGGCCTGTAAATTAATACTCTGGTTGAATTGTCGTGAACTGCTACCGTATGCTAGTACTACTAATGCTCTGCCTTATTTGTTACTATTGGATGTTGGTGTCTGAACTTTTGGACATGCATGTGCACTTGCCTTCGTCATTTGAGAGCTTGATGAATGTTGTGTGAATTCATTCCTTGGTGCAGCTGGAGCTCGCTGGCTTCGGCTGTGAGATTCATCGCCGACCCACAATCGTTGTTGTAAACGGACTCGGTCGTTTGTTTTGCTTCCAGCTGATCCTGAACCGCGCATCCTCTCCAGCGGAGCTTTGTCTAGGTGCGGGCAGGCGGTGCAGTCGACGAGCTCTCCACGGAGCAAGTAATCTTTCTACAATCGGGTCACGCTAGTACTCGTCTTCTGACAGTGTCCATTATTTACTTCCTATTCCAAATTACTTGTTGTTTTACACTTTTGACATAAGAATTAAGGATGTTCATATTATTTACTCCCTCTAATCTCAAATTACTTGTTGTTTTAAATCTTGACATAAGAATTAAGGATGTCCATTATTTACTTCCTTTATCTCAAATTACTTTGTTGTTTTAGAATTTTGACATAAGAATTAAGGAGAATAAGGTAGTTAGGTAGAAAACGAGAAAGATAGAGAGATCGAGATGTATTGTGAAGAGATAAAAATTGAGATACAAGAATAATAAATTAATTAAAAAATAGATATGGCTGAGGGGAGCCTTCTCATACAAGTATATATACTCCCTCCGTCCAAGAATATAAGGATTTGTTGACTTTTTGATTTCTCGTTTGACCATTCGTCTTATTAAAAATATTTATACAAATACAAGACTAAAGAAGATATACTTAAAACATACCTAAAAATAAAGTATATTGTAACAAAATAAATACTTTTTTAATAAATTTTTTTAAATAAGACGAATGATCAAACACTGATATCTAAAAATCAACAAATACTTATATTTCCGAGACGGAGGAGTCCTGTCATAGTGGAAAAAGTCAAGGCTCGAGAGGAAGAGCGACCATTGCTCCCCTCTTGTGCCTGCTGCATGACCGTCTAGTCTAGTTCTAGTCTTCTCAGACCGGTCACGTCCCACACGATCTCTACTCCGATCACTCTCGGTCACGACTCACGACGCTACGATCAATACGGATGCTTTGACTGAGTCCCTTACGAGGTGGACGCGCCACGATCAATCCGTTTCGTGCTCAAACTGCGGTGGTGACATACCATACCATGTCATGCAACTGAGACCGGCTGCGCTTCCTGATTCTCCCTTCTGCACATCAGGACCGTCGACGGAGACGGAACGACGCTCCAACGGAATCTCGGCCGCACATCAAAGGCGGTTCCTGTTTTGAACAACGAAAGCAAAGGCGGTTTCGGTGCCACCTTCCTCCGTGGTCGTTCCCGCCCATATATACGCGCTCCGTCCTCCCTCTCCTCAACTCAAACACACAACACCACCAATCAGAGCCGATCCCCGTCGCCGCGGCCGCGCCAACGAATTCAAACCACCCACCGACGATTCGACGAGAGCCGAGCTCGCCGGACCACCGTAAGGCGACGACGATGGCGACCCGGATGCAGGGCTTCCTCAACGACGGCACCTACGCGGTGGGCTTCAACGACTACATCGTCAGCACGGCGGTCACGGACAGGGGCGTCGTCGTGAAGAGGTGGCTCAACGACATCTACCGCATCCACCACCGCCGCCTCCACCGCCTCGTCGTCGGCCTCGACGTCGAGTGCCGCCCGCCGCCGCCGCCGCCCTCCTCCGCCGGCAGCGACGGCGACGCCGCGCCGCGCCCCGCCGCCAAGCCCTCCTCCGTCGGCACCGACGCCGCGCCCAAGCCCCGCCCTGCCGCGCCGGCCTCCACCGCCGGCACCGACGGCGACGCGGCGCCCAAGCCCGCGCCCCGCCCCGCCGCGGCGCCCGTCGCCGTGCTCCAGCTCTGCGTCGGCCGCCGCTGCCTCGTCTTCCAGATCCACAACGCCGACTACATCCCCGACATGCTCTTCGACTTCCTCGCCAACGACCGGTTCTACTTCGTCGGCGTCGGCGTGCACGAGGACGCGGCCAAGCTGCGGGCGCAGTACGGGCTGGAGGTTGCGCGCCCCAAGGACCTGCGCGGCCTCGCCGCCTACAAGCTCGGGATGCAGCAGCTGCGCGCCGCCGGGCTGCCGAAGCTGGCCTGGGAGGTGATGGGCGTGCAGATGCACAAGCCGTACCAGGTTCGCGTCAGCGACTGGGACGCGCGCCGCCTCACGCACGCGCAGATCATGTACGCCTGCGCCGACGCCTTCGTCTCCTTCGAGGTCGGACGCATGCTCTACGACGGCGAGTACTAGTTGGCCGTCTTCGTTAGGTGTCTCCTAGCTCGTGGTCTTAGCTTTTAATTCTTCGCTTAGGTTACCAATGTCTGCTGAGTGCATTCGTTGCAGTATTCAATTAATGTTCTATCGTCGTCTTTTGATACAATCTTTGTCCTGTTTATCCTCTGTTTTAATATATTTTTAACGGCATTATCTCTGCTGGCATGCGATTGCCACCACGTCTTAACTTCTTTGTTTCAAGTTATCCAAAAAAAAAAACACTGGTACGATCCATTTCAAAAATCGTCAATTGAGACCGTGTTCAATTCAAATCGTGTTACCAATACACATCACTGTTTGATTCCAAGGAGCACATCACGAGGGCTTCGTCACCATACAGGGTCCAGTAATCACTACTAGTATGCAGTGAGCAAAATCATTCAACTACTTCAACAACGTGCATGATACAAATAATACATGGATGCCTGATATACTAGCATACTGTTAATCAAGCAATGTCCCTCACATTACTCTTTTGAGAAGAACTCGTATGCGGTATGGTATTTGTCTAGTACGACATTATACAGTGGATGGATTGGCTCTAGCAAATTAGAGTACGGGCCAAGCACATGCTGCGGTAAGGGGCATGGATCAGAGTCGGTCATGGCACTGTGCTGGCAAACTGAGAGGCCACTGAGGCAGTAGCATGAGTGATAGTGATCTCTGTTCTTTCCAGGTTTGTCCCTCAGTCCTCCCTCCAGTACCTGCGATACAAAAGTGGTTGTAATTGTTAGTGTGGGGAAAAATCCTCCAACCCTAGAAGGGTGGGCTATGTACACTCCTAGATGGGCCTATTACATGGGCTACAATATACACCAACAGTAATTATTTAGGGTATCAAAATAACAGAATGAATATTCCGACATGGTACAGCAAAGTTTCTACTTCCGGGGAGGAACCCTCTCCATATCCAACTGAGCATTAAGTTTGATTTTTTTTTCACCTGTGCACATAGCAGGATGTATTGCTGCAGGGCAATGTTGTGGAACAGTGGACCAATTTGGTTGCTCCGTGTCATAAAATCAAAGCCAAACTTTGCGTAGTTCTCTGTTTCAAAGGAAAGCAAGCAAAATACATAACTATACATGATACAAAACAGGATCATTTTGTGATAACCTGTAAATTGATACAGAAATCAAGGCAGCGAGAATGATAATGTCATGTAAGAAGTTAGGCAGTTACATTATCCCCAACAGGTAGATCAAGGTTCTGGAGTTTATATAATAGCTGATCAAGTGATACCTGCTCTCTTACTCCTAACACTACAAATTTCCAATATTAGCTGCGACTATACATGACATATCCAACACTCCAAATGCCATACAAATCATCTTCAGGCTATAGAATTTGCAATGCAAGTAGTTCTAGAAAGTTAATAATTTCACTAGATATTTGGACCATATAGAAAACATCCCAAAATTTCCATTTCACAAGGAAAAAAATATTAAGCATAATTTTGTTCCAATGTAATACTTTTCCACTAAATATGACATTCTTACCTGAGGAAGATTTTTCTGAGTGCTGCACAGATGAGCTGGTGTCAGTGTCACAACCATCCTTGCCTGGCAGTTGTTTGCTGTAACATGATTTTAGTTGTTCATCAACAACCGTCATTAGCTTTTGCGTCAAAGCAACAGCACCTCCCTGTTAACATGAATATGGCATAAGAAACTGAGCATGACTCAGACAACAAAATACAGTAATCGCAGTTACCTGCCAAAAGGAGTAGCAACCATCAACCAATTTATTTGTTCGTCCTTGAAATCCACATTCCACACCTTGGCGAAAAGCTACCCAATCCTAGATAGAGAATCGCTGATGATAGTCAGTACTAAAACTCCATGGTATATTTGTTGAAGGAAAAGGATAATTTTATAAACCCAGCACCCAACAATTCACTTTGTCCATTTGAACCCCCAAACAAAATTTTGGCCCAATTTATACTGCAACTAGCCAACTAAATATTTTTTAATAATTCTTTAATAAATAGTGACAAAAGAAAACCACACATATATTGACCCCATGCAGTATAATAAGACCAAAGAACTAACTAAATTAAAAACGAGTTCAAACCAAATATGTTGGTTGCTAATAACAATAGTCAATAGAAACACGAGACATCACAATAGAAGTTGAAATGAATTGATCGCATGATAGGATTAGAGGTTGCCTTACAATCAAACTAGGCAAGTCGAGCTTCTCTGCCTCATTAAGCAGGATCAATGTAGCCAACCCACAAAAAGTGTACCTTAACAAAACAACTGTTACTTCAAGTTCTAAACAGATAATCAGAACATTCGCAGAAACTCAGAAACATACCCACCATGAGCTTCAGCATAAGGTTCCCCAGCAATACCACCTTCATAAGTTTGACACCTAGTGACACCAAGTATAAAATTACCCAATCATTCTATTCAAATGAACTTAAGAAACAATGCTTATATTGCAATAGTTTACGATCACATCAGCAAAAACATACCTGGCTATGTAATCCCCGACACCTTTTGCTAGTTCATCATCGAGAATGTTTACAAGGCTGGCAACCTTATTTCAGCAATAGGTGTTAGAAAGTTGCAAGAAAAAAAAACGTGAAGGGCAGCAGGAAACTCACCGATACTGCAGTATAGCTAGCACGGACATCAATTTCACCACATTCATGCATTCTGGCGCAAGAGATAGTAAACTAAGTGTCAGTGATCAGAGGCTGAAGGAGTTAAATATCAGCAGTAACATAATTCCTCCCATTACCTGAAAGCACCTGATGTATCTTTCACCCGAAGCATAAAATTGCGGAGATTTTCCCTGACAAACAAAATAGAAGCCACTAGACGAATGAGACAGACATAAAGCAAAATCTTATCTAAGAGCTACTATAGCTACTATAAGAATTACCTGTTTATCGATGATAGTGCTCTTTCACTCCCTATAGTCACAAGTGTATTTACTGCAGCATATGTTGTAGCAAGATGCGGCAACTGCAAGAAATAGAAGTGGCAAGCAAATGAATGGTGTAAGCACACTTGAATGAGCCACTAAAAACGAAACCATACTCAGTAGATCAAAACATCAACAAAGATTTACGGAGTACTCTGAAACTTTTGCACACTGTTGCAAAAAGCAAAAATAAATCATCAAACATAGATTAACCAGCTAGACACATCCTCCAGGAGAGCATAGCCTGTGCTCCCGTGCTCCCACTCTCGAAATACATTAAAAATTGCGTGAAACGTGCAAACAAAGATATACTTAGGTAGTGCATCTGTAATCATATAAATTTTGAAATGCAAGCAAATACTTGTGCAATATGCAGCAAGAAAGAGAAAATCATTTTTTTAGATGAGAAAATCAAATTCAATAGTTGCAGGTTGCACCATTCTTTTTGGACCCGCAATCCACTAAATGTTGATTTCTCTTATTGATTAGTACCCCCGGGACATTTTATTTGTTGCATCTAAAATTTTGCCAATAGTAGAGGACAACGTGAACTATCTATCCATATTTTTGTTGGAATTGTTTGTACAGTTTTTTTGTGCAACTTGAAAAACCCTTTTCTTGGGTGGGACCACCAGAGCACTTGACCAGGTGGGATTCTCCATCCTCCAGTTATATTAATATTTACAGCCAAAACATGGATAGACATTTCATATGAATAAATATTCACATAATTTCATCAAATGATAATGGGCAGTGGATGTTATTGTGTTTATACACATGAATATGTCAAGGGTGGAGTACACTAGTTAAGTAGTCTGTTTTAAAATATTTTCTAATATGATGCAAGAAAAGGTATATCTTCTCCCTGTATTCAGTGGGCATGCTAAGTTTGATGGACGCATTGCAAAAAAAATCTTATCTATCTACAAAACTATAGAAAAAAATTAACAGGCTAAAAACTATATCCAATAAAAAAGTGTTAGGCAATGCAAATAGATTTGAGGATGGAACAAACCTGTCCAGGACCCCCACCATACCCACCATCTTTGTCCTGAAACAGGCAATGATACAGAGAGCATATAAGTAGACCAAATGGCAATGGATACATAAATTTAGATAGGTGACTTCAGCAAAAATCTGCTTGACAATGATTTTATTATCCAGTATATATTTCACATTGACCCCCCAAAAACAATTTGCTAAGGAAAAAGACTAGTGACAAACTGAGACACGATGAAGTGAAAATATCTGTGCCATCTTTGTATAAAGAACTGTGTCATACTTAAATTGAAGCATACCAGCTTTCTAGTATAGTAGTCGTAGCATTCACTATCAGTGCAAACATATGGGTGGCTTCAAAACTACATGTAGACTGAGAGAACCTCTCAAGACATCTACTCCCACATTTGAACTGTGTCAATCTCTCATCACATTAATGAGTGAAAGAGTTGCCGATAAATATTTTAAGCATATATTATACTATAAAAGTTAATAGCATTAAACTACAAGGTGCAGCAAGGTCAATAGACAATTATAGCTCAGAATGACTAACAAACCTGACATCGAGCTAAAAAGTCCACAATATCATCCTCAAGATCATCATCAAGTACTTCGTCTAACAAAGCAAGTGCATGAACCATCCAATAGCACAGCCATGGTCGGCTGGAAAGATTAAGAACAGATGCAGGATAAATTTGCATAAGTGATACAAATTCAAACAGGATGCCCCATTTTTTCACAAAAAGGATGTCCCACAAAATAATTAAAAATGGATAAGCATTACTTGGCATCAAGCACATGAAAGCTTGGCCCGAGATGCCTCAGCCCTTTGGTCAGATACTCAATATGCTGATCACGCCACAACTCCAGCCTGCAGCAACAAAAAGCAGATCAACAGTCAAGGCTCAAGGTGGGGTAATCCTAATTCACAAGAGTCTATTAATGCCTAAAGATGATACCACACAAAACCTAGTTGTAAGTTTGCAACCAAACATTCCCCAAGTGTGCTAGTGCTATAGGTAAATTGTGATAATGAACTCGCCCTTTCAAGCTAATTAGTAATCACGAACAAAAAAGTGTAATTCCCAACCAAGACAGGCAATTAGTCCGCCTCCATGTAACTAGATCCGAAACGCTGCTACCAGTGGAATCACTAGCAGTAGCAAGTAGCTGGAGAGGAGTAATTAGAGAAGGATAAGATAAGAAGCGTCCTGGGAAGCCTCACATGATGGACCTTGTGTTGGGCTCGGCTCCGAAGAGGACGCGGTAGATGTCAACAACCTTGGCCTCCACGTTCATCTGCTCCACCTGCGTAACCGTGGGTCGGGGCAGTTCGTGGTCTGCCGCCGGGTCGCCTCCGGTGGGAGGCGTGGGCTGTCGAGAGGAATCCATGAGCGCGGCGGTTGCAGTCCGCGGGGTGCCGCCTTCGCCGCTTGGTTGCGCTCTCTCTTGCTGCGTCCTGCGACTGCGACTACCAGCTCGGTGCGGCCGCGCGGATCTTGTTCCTAGCGAAAGCCGAACCATTACCTTTGCCCGACTGCCCGTGGTGGCGTGGTGGCTGCTGGCTGCGATGCTGTGGAGTTTCGACGCGTACGCCCTCCGGGACCGGGAGGAATTTCGACGCGTCCGGCTCTAAGGCAGCCCGTTGGGCCGGCCCAGTTACGGAACTAGGCTATGTTACTCGGCCCAGGTGTACCACTGGCCCCAAACACCCGCGCACGGCCGAGACGCATCAGGGCAGCGAGCGATTCTGCTAGGCGGCTGGGGACAGCTCGGCCGCCGCCTCGCCATCGTGAGTGTTTTAGCCGGGAGAGCACACAGGGAGCAGCAGTAGAACGCGCAGGAGGTGCAGAGAGATGGCAGCCATGGTTGGAGCGCGCAGGGCGCTGCTCGCCGCCCGCTATTCCTCCCGCGGCGCGGTCGCCGCTGCCGCGCCCGTGCTCCCCTACCGTCGCGTGGATTCGCCGCTCAGGTACCTCGCGCTGCCTCGACGATGCGTTGATCCCGTATTGAGAGTCTTCGATTCTTTTACCAATCTTGTGTCTGTTGTAGCGTTAGGTGATCTCATCTACTGATTCAGTTTTCTCTCTGAACTTTTGCTGATGTACTAAGTGAGAGACCGATTTATCCCCTTTCCCGGGGAACTACGTTGGGGGAAGATTTCGGATTCCCCCTTTAGAATATGAAATGGAACATAGGACGCATACTCCCACTAATACCGCTTCAGAAGCAGCAATTTGTTCTTGTATGCCTGAAAGTGCTGGTTACTTTAATTCTTGGTCTTGTTTAGTTTTTTCTATCCACAATCCAACATAGGCCCTGTTTGCATCCTCTCAATTTATAATAAACTGGTTTTTATAAACTGAGAGTCCTCCAAACAGGGCAGTTTTTGTCCTGGTTTATAAAAACTAAACGTCCAGTTTATTATAAACTCATAATCTACTCCCCACCACCTAAAACCAGATTATGCCTAACAAAAGACCCACTATCCTTCACCCTTTTCAGATAATTACGGTGCCTGCCACTGAACAAGCGTGCCTGTTTTTAGAAATAAATGAGGAGCAGACAAGTCATTGGAGAGGAAAAAATTGGTTTATGTTTTTTAAAAAACTGGTCTCCAAACACCCCCATCTAGTTTATTATTAAAAACCAGTTTTTAATAACTGTGTTCATAAACCAGTTTTTAATAAACTAGAATGCATCCAAACAGGGCCATAAGAGTGGTATTAACCCATTCCTTCCTTCGTCCATTTCAGCGTCATGCCCATCAAATGTTTCCTATTGCGATTCAATAATCCTAATTATTTACTTTGCCGTGCAGTGTTCTTCTAGATGAAAGAGGTTATCTTCCAGTCTTTGCTTCTACATCGAAGCACCGGTAGCCTTGCATCTGAACGGTCTGATGAAGATGATCACCATGGGTGGGGAGTAAATAAGGCAGGGGGATACAGTGATCCCTATTCAACTCACTTCAACCACAAACTGCAAAGGGATCTCCCTTCGGCTGGTTCCTCAACAGGTGTTGATAGAAATAGGGGTGGGAATAGTGCAGGCAGTGTCAATGCACATTACGGAAGCAATTCAGAGCAACCTTATGGAAACAGTGGATCATATGGCTTTCGTCATCAGCCATATGATAATGCAAGAGTAGATAATGAGACACCTGGATATAATGTGAGGCAGTCTTGCGGAAGTAGTAGTGCATACAACCAGAAAAGCCATAGTGCTGGTTATCCAAATACTCATCAGCAGTACAATGGCATGGAAGCTAATAATCACCATCCTAATGGATATGATACATATAACATCCAAAATACCCAGAAGATCTATAGTAGAGAGGAAGCTACTACTGGGCAATATGGGTCTGATTCTTCAAGACAATCATTTCCAAACTCAATTGGAAGTGATCAGCAGGTCTTTATGCAACAAAAATATGATGATCACAGATCTAGTGGCAGTTATCCAGAAAGGTCAGGAAATCCAACCTCCCAGTATACAAATCCAACTAGTTCCCATATGGAACATGTTGCAGGGTTTCAGCTAGGCAACAGTGGTCATTTTGGATATAATGTTTCACAAGCATATCAAAGCCCTTGTTCCAATAGCAAGGCTGACACACACAGTAATCATCAAGGATATCCCATGAATCTGAACACAGGTGTGCAACACCACCCTCATGGAATTTATCGAGAAAAACAGTCATATAGTCAGCATCCTGCATCGTTTGAGAATCACATGAACAGCACACCATATCAAGATGGCACTTGTAATCAGTCACTACCTGGCAATCATTCAAATGATGGATCAACTTATGAAGTACCTAATGAAGGTACAATTGAAGAACTGGAGAAGTTTTGTGAAGACGGCAAAGTAAAAGAAGCTCTGGGGGTCCTGGATGTGCTACAGGCAAAGGGAACCGTACTAAATTATCCTCAATACTTTAAATTGATGCAAGCATGTGGTGATGCAATTGCTATCGCAGAAGCAAGAGTAATACACAGTAAGATATTTGAATCAACACTTTCTGTTGACACAGATGTTCAAAACGAAATTTTGGAGATGTATGCTAGATGTGGTTCAATGGAAGATGCAAAGAAGCTTTTCAGTACTATGGATCCTCGTAATTTGACTTCTTGGAACACTATGATCTCAGGTTTTGTACGTAATGGTCTTGGTGAAGAAGCTACTGATTTTTTCGATCATTTTAAGAAAACAGGGGATAAGCCAGACTCTACCATGTTCAAGCATATTTTCTTGGCCTGTGGAATTTTGGGTTCTGTTGATGAGGGAATGTTACATTTTGAATCAATGCAAAAGGATTTTGGTATAACTCCTACCATGGAACATTATGTCAGCATTGTTAGTATGCTTGGGCAGTCAGGTTACATTGCTGAAGCTCTTGAATATGTTGAACAGTTGCCTGTGGAACCAAGTATTGATGTCTGGGACAGTTTGATGAATATGTGCCGACTTAATGGTTTTTTAGAGCTTGGAGACCGTTGTGCCCAAATTGTAGAATGCTTGGATTCTTCTAGGCTGAATGAACAGTCTAAGATGGGTCTATTCCCTGTCAATGCTTCAGACCTTGCAAAGGAGAAAGAAAGGAAAAAGGCTAGTGCTGCTGAAGCTAGGAACAAGGTCCATGAATATAGAGCTGGAGATCGATCCCACCCGGAAACTCCTAAGATATACGAAGAGCTGAAGTACTTGGCGGCTCATATGAAGGAAGCTGGGTATATTGCTGATACTCGATTTGTGCTTCATGATGTTGATCAAGAAACTAAAGAGGATGCTTTGCTAGCTCATAGTGAGAGGCTTGCCGTCAGTTATGGTCTCATAACAAGCCCTATCCGTGCACCTATTCGGGTTATAAAGAATCTTCGTTCCTGTGGAGATTGCCATACAGCCTTGAAGATAATCTCAAAACTTGTTGGCCGTCTGATCATTGCAAGGGATGCAAAGAGGTTTCACCACTTCGAAAATGGCGTGTGCTCTTGCAATGACTATTGGTAGTCAAGATACTACAGGTCCACATTAGCGTCAATTTTGATCGGTGCAATGCCAATATAGGTTGTTTATATGTGTAAAGGTAGGTTATTGCCTATCTCTTACATCTAGTTAGCCACTAGTTTCATATCAGGGACATGCTGTATGTGTCCTGTGTGTAACACTGTGCCCTTTTAGCGTTCTACTTTGCAGTTCATGCCTTTAAACCTCGAGCATTCGTTTAATTGCTGATGTTCCTAGTTTTGTTACTTGTGACTGCTAAATATGCAGTACACTAGTTTAAGGTTTTCTTCTGACCACCCCCCCCCGCTCTGTTATCAAGTTGTTTAACCAAGCTAAGTTTGGCCAGCCTTGAAAAAATTCTTCAGCATTTGCTTCAAGGCTAAAGTTTGGTCCGCCCACGAAGTTGATAGGCGTGGACCAGTCATGGGTCTCTCCAATTTTATCTGGCCAGGCAGATGATGTATCAGCTGTCACGGGTTGCGCGATGTGCCCATTTTTTTCAAATCAGTTTCGAATGCTATTATCAAAGAAGAAAAAAATAAATGACATGTTGAGCTATAGTATGTCAGTCGTAGATTCTTGGTTTTGACAATATTTAATACTAGTTGATAACCCGCGCGATGCTGCCGGATTTATATAAATGTGTGAATTTAGTTGGAAATTTCTATTGTGTACGTTTTCTTTCCACAATGAAACTTGCAACTTGAATATGCAAAAAAGGGCAAAGTAATCTTATTTGTTTATATTTCTATAAAATGAGAATATCTGCGAACAAATTAAAACACTCTTGTCCAACTATAATTGTTTAAAATATGTAATCTTATTCATTTTATATTTCTCTGAGATGAAAAATATCTTAGAATAAATTAAAATACTCTTGTCCATAGAATTTTGTGGTCATAGACAACCTGAAATTGAATTAGTTATATGTGGGTTTAAACAGAAACATACATACATTGAAATTATTGTTCCATTATCTAAAAAGGATATTGGTAGTGAACTAAAGGTATCCTACCTTGACAATCTTAGAAGAAATAAGCATGTGATCCAAAATCATAGTTTACCAATACCTATAATAATTTTATTTGTGCGTTGGCTAGTTGGTAACTAATATTGAGACATCCTCTTACTAATTCACCCTAAATGAAAGCAAGATCGGATGTGGAGATGCATCAATCTTCTGGCAGGGTGAAGATCAAGAGGCATTGACGAATGAACGACCAATGTGCTGCTAAGGATGAAAGTTGTTGTCTTCCGCATTTGATGACAGCATAGCTGAATAGAAGAAGCTCTCCGTTGAAGGATCACCGTGATTCAATGGCTCGCGTATTCCTGCAATCCTGCCAAGCAATAAATTGCATGTTGCCTTGCTACCCCGAGGTGGCACTTGGTGTGTTGCTTGAGACTAGGGGCCCGTTCGTTTCCACCCTCTAAAATTTAGATACTGTCACATCAAAGAGAATCTTACTATTTAGTAGTACTTTTATTAATTTAATGATAAAACCTATGTCGCGACCCCCTCTAATTTGCGAGACGAATCTAATGATCCTAATTAATCTATGTTTTGCTACAGTGATGCTACAGTAAACATCTTCTAATAACACCATAATTACCCTCGTTGGATTCGTCTCGTGAATTAGATAGGGAGTCTGCAATTAGTTTCGAGGTTAGACTTTATTTAGTACTCCAAAATAATAAAATTCTCTTTGATTTGACCCCTCTAAAAATTAGATAGGGGGAAACGAACACACCCTAGGTGTAAGCTTAGATAGTCTTATCTACTTATATTTTAAAAGTGCAACCCACTCATGATCATTAACTTCTAATTCTCTGAAACCACAATGAGCCACGTTACTTGAAAAATTATAGCCATTGGATGCACCTAAGTCACTTACATCTATCCATCAATATCCCCCCGACCTCAACAATCAGTCCACTCAAGAAACCTTCTTAATAACTCTTAAAATATGAAACATTTTTCTCTGACTCGCTTCAATATTGAAACTGTTGTCATTAGGCCGACATTATTAAAAAGAAAAACGTTTTCATGTGGCATTTGTGAACTGATCCATCAGCTGGCTATAACTCCATCCGTTTTGCCTTTTCCCTTCCCTATTTAACACATGTTTAATCAAACACCATCCGTTTTGCTTTTCCTAAACCCATTAAACAAACACTTAACACAACGCTACGAATATATCTTCATTAATGTCCAGCCATTACCACACATTACCATCAGGAAGGCAAGACATTGGCAACTAGAAACTACAAATACTACAAGCTCATACAACATTGCGGCAATCCATTTTGTCTCCACCTATCCTCTATTCCTCTGTTCTCACAAACGTCATATTCAGACATAATCATCCAAAAACTATTTGACAAATAGCAGCAGGGACACACACTAGGAGCTGCCTACTGTTAGTTTCTTCCCCTAATACAACGCCATCCAATCTCCTTGCGATAGCAGAATACAGTTTTCATCTCTTCGGGTGAGGATGAAATGTTGACCAACATATTGCTCCAATACTACGCTTGCAAGCTGCCACCTATTCTTCTCCTAAGTACAATCTATTCATTTACAGTTAGAGTGTTGATAGCATTGAACTTACCTTCCCGTTAAAATAGTTTGCAAGAATGTATTTATTTTTCCACTTCTTTCTATTACACACTTTGGTTCAATATATGATGAGTTCCAGTTCTACAAAAAAGAAAAATCTCATCGTATCTCAATAACAGTGGCAGTGTGACATGGTGCGTTAACCTTATTTCATGCCTAAATCTTGATTTATCTCCCTTTAAATCACAACTGATATGTTTTTTACTTTTGTGTTCACTGGAGTAATCGATATAGACTATGTAGTCTCATGGTCCTCAAGTTTCAATATATTTTCTCCATCAAATTACTGAACCCTATCCTATTTGGATAACGTAATCTAAATTTTTTCTAGAGCCACAAATATTTCATTCATGTACTTGAAGTTTTCCTTATGTACATTATCCAATAGTACGAATCTTCCAGATTGTCATCCTTTTTTGTTGTTGTAAACCCATTCAAATTTATTATATATTTGTCTATCAAAATGTTCATTTTAAAAAGTACAATTTTTTGTTTTATAGGGATTATTTTATTATAAAATTATGATGCTGTTTTGTTACTTCATACTATAGAAGACATTGCAGTGAATAATATTTCCTATCACGCCACTGTTCATCTTATATATAGAAGTTGTAAAATAACCCGCATCAACGCGCGGGGTATCAACTAGTATATAACATAGCCGGCCCCATGTTCTATGTAAAAGAAGTGTCGCTGTTCAGTTTCCTTGCTCGTTAATGTGAATTAGGGAGTTGAAAAATTAAGCAGACGGAACATCTTAAGAGTTATTAAAAAGACTAATTTTGTGTATGCGACTGTTGAGATGCTAGCAAAATTGTTTTTCTCAGGCATGTGGAGAAAAACATTGCTATATTGATATCTTGGTAGTAGCAATAGTTTTTTTTCATGCATTTGTGGCAGTTTAGTGGCAGCAGAGATGGATGGATAGATGAAATCACATGGCAAGATCCAAAAATCACATGGCAAGATCTAAATGTGTAAATAGTTGAGATGATGTGTGTTCACGAGAGCTGAGAGAAATAGTAGCTAATGACTCTAATGGGTTGTATTTTTTAAAGATAAGTAGATTTAGCATTTTAACTCTCTTTGTGCATTTAGACGGGCGTTAAATCAAACTATCTTTCGGTTTAGCAATATATAAGGCATATGTCAATATTTTTGGAAAACTGTGTCAGCATTTTAACAAAAAATGTTGACTTAGTATATATAAAATATTGACGGAGTTTGATGAAAAAAATATTTTTAAACATTAAGAAATATTTATATTAAAACTTTTTTATAAAATTAATTCTAAATAATACATAGGTTCAAATGGATTTACGGTTTGAGAGAAAAATGTGTTTAAAGTTTTTCTTTTTCTTTCACCTCTCGCTTCCCTTCGATCAAAAGTTAACACGTGAACTGTGGCCCGCTATAGGAAATTCCAAGCAAACAGGTCCACTAGTCGTGCTATACACCAGGCCCACCGAGCTCCTCTTTGCTACAGTATTCCCAAATCTGCAAAGAGCCGAGAAGGGTTTTAGACGAAAAGAAACGCACCATAGATGGCGGCGGCGGCGGCTAGCGGCGCACGGCGAGCGCTCGGCGCGCTGCGCTCCGGTTCCCCGCCGACCCTCGCGGCAACGATCTCCCGCCAGTCCGTGGCTCGATCTCCGGAGCTGTCGGCCGCCTCTCTGCCGCGCGCCTCTCGCCGGCGGGTCGCGATCTCGAGGTAGCCTGGCGCTTACCATTCTCCAGCGAAGCATTTTGTTTTTGGCTGGCTCAGATTCTCTGTGCTCGTCGTGTCAGCAGGGTGCGGGTGGCAGCGCTTGGCGGCGTGCAGGGTTCGCTGATGCCGATGCACAGCGCTACGGCATCGGCGCTGCTCACCTCCATGCTCGGGCTTAAGCCTGGATCTTGGGGCTGGCTCTCAGAAGGTAAATTGATTTATTTCTGCTCGTTCTATCTCCATGAAACGAATGATGGATGCCATTTCTACTTGTAGATTGTTACAAAGTTGAAGGGAGCTCTCAGATTGAAATAAGATTTTTTGTTGCAATTTCCTTAAGTTCAGTACTTGGATTTCATGTTGGTTTCTGTTTAAAAGTTGTTATGCTGTGTAGGTACTTTATAGCTTAATTGCATTGTTCCTGCCTCTCGGTTGTATTGAATGACTATTGACGCTTGGCTAGAATGTAAGGGTGTTTCAAATTTGACTGTGATATGCATGTCTGTGTCTGAAATTGTATTCATAATGCTTGATTTTCTGCCTCTTAGCTGTGCCACACTCAGTGGATGGCACAAATAGTTTCTGCCTCTTTGCATTCTCCTTGAGATGAATCTAATCCTTAGTTTGGCAATTGGGATGGGGAAATATACAAGGTCCGGGATGGGGAAATAAAAAGCCCATATCCGGGCAGTCCTAACCCATTGGAGGGGTGGATTGAGAGAGGAAATGAGAGATGGACATTTGTTGCCCATCCTGCTCGCCGGCGGCTTCCACCTGCAATTGGTGGCCGTCGACCCCTTTCCGTTCCGATTGGTGTTCGCTGTGTGCGCCCGCCAGCAGCATCCTAGTTTTGGTTACTATCCCAGCGATTGACACCTTGCTAATGAGACCGACAGCTAACAGGCATGCAGATGAAGTGGCGATGCAGAGCTATGTGAGCTCCACAGTGTCGGCATTGTCAACATGCGGCACCACAGACATTATTTTTAGCTGAACCGAGCGTGCCTTGCTCGGCCTTGGCAGCGGTTGCCTGCTGTGAGTTGCTTGTAATCGTGCGCTGCCTTCAGCGATTCGAGTTTACTGCCTGCCCGATTCACGTTCGGCGAGAACCATTGCCAACAGCCAATGCCGCTTGTGGTCGTATGCTGCCCTCAAGCTCTCGAATTTGCTTCCGTTCACAGCTCCTTTATTCAGGACCACCGTCAATCATTCGTCGTGGCTGATTGTTTAGTTTTTGGCTTCTGCTTGCTGCTTGCTTCATTTTTGGCTCACAGCTCTTGAATTTGCTTTCGCTCGCTGCTTGCTTCGTTTTAGGCTCCACTGGATATAGAACAAATGCCACGGGCAGTTTTGTCATAAAAAAGGTATCCTATTCCCTAACCCAGCACATAACAAACAATGGAGTGGGAAATAAATTTATTTTCCTAACCCCAACCTGCCCCATCATATCCCAGCACATTTCCATTTCCCCAACTCAATATGTATCCAAACACCACCTTAGTTCTTTGAATGCATTACCACCAAAGCTAACAGCCCATATGATTAAGATGCCCTTGTCTGATTGATCACGTGTTGCTAATGCATCACCTACTACATGTACTCATTTGGCATATCAATCAATTCAAGTCTAGGATTATGTGGTTGTGGCCATAATTATACATTAAAATAGTTTTATAAACAAAAAAATGTTCTAGTAACTTACAATTTGCAAAGCATTTGTCAGCATTTATCCTTTTGTATTATTCATGTATTGTCACATTTCATCACCTTGTTCTTTTCACTGGACCTAGTAGAGTACCTTTTTTGCTATTTTATTTATCATTGTTGCTGAGGTCATGAAAAGCAGTTATAGTATGTATATGAATTGTGCATAGTATCTACAATAATCAAATAGTTGTTTTGTGGCTTGTACTATGACCGACATTTTATTGTTCCCATTAGGACAAGCTGATTAGAAGAAATTTGTAGTAATTGGCATGCCCTAGTGTCAAGAATAAGAATTCTGAAGGGAGTGGTCCCAAACAGTCAGTACTTCAGCTAGTGCAAGTTACTCCCTCCCTCCTATTGACACATTTTAGAAGCAAATTTAGATGCAAGTTATTCCCTCCCTTTTCATTTTGTTGTCTTCAGCTAGTACAAATTTGCACCTCAATATCATGTGAATTGATATGTATGGGCATGTGATTTGGGCACTTCTTCTGCGGATTTTCTGCATTTGTTGTACTACATTTTCTGCATATGTATTACTATGTTGTACTGATCTGCTGATGTCTGATTTGCTTCAGGATTTGCTACTCCGCTATAACAGGAATGGTGTTTGGGTCAGACTTCTGCTAGTTTTTCGGTTTTTTCCACTTGAAGGTTCCAATAACACTTGTTTCACTCAGAAGAGACTGATGGGATGTATTTAGATTTTCAAATTTTGCGACCTAAAGTATGCTAGTTGTCTTATTCTGCAAGTGATGTTATGAATTTCCTTGAATGACATGGGATTCAGTTTTAGCTTGAAGCCTGTTCATTTTCTGGCATTCCCTCTTGGTTCAATAACTTGTCCTTGTTTGGAACGGGCTAATGATAATCACGTTCATATGTAAAAAAAAAATCTGATTCTAACGTTTATGCTGAATTTGAAAGACAAGATAATTGTCTTTGAACTAGCCTCACTGGATCGAAGTCGAAGCTTATCATAAACTTGAGAGGAAATTCCTTGTGAGCCACCGAAAAAACTTCCAATCCCCTATAAGCCACTGGAAAAGTCCATTTCCCTTCCGTACCACTGGATGAACGTGATTATCATTAGCCCGTTCCTCCTATTTGCAGACGGAAATGACGAATTTACCATCACATTTCTTCCTCCTGTTCAGTTGTCTCCATTGTATGTGTGTGGCAAAATCCTCCACCGACGTATCAATATGGACGCGCGGTGCAGCCACTCAGCCATGTGTTGGCAAAGTACATTCAAACCAAGCGTGCGGACCACATCATGCAGACGTTGCAGACGTCGATTGGTGCAACCAATTTGGATAGGCTGCTGCCACTTGTGTCGTGTGGGCACTGCCGTCCTTCAAGCTCTGTTGGTCAAGCCAAGAGGGTGCTGTTGTCAAAGCTTGATGCAGGCATCGTTCAGCCAGGGGCACTATATCTCTGCTACGCCATTCGTTTGCAGGACGAGCCATCGCCATTGTCGAAGGATGTCCCATCTAGAACCGCAGACATGCAACTGTCTTAGCTGTGAAGCAGTGGCGTGCACCACTGCTGCAACCAACAGGAAGACGTCCGTCGGGTGTCCCAACGCTACATCCTCTCTGCTCTCTGCTAAGGTGGAGACGGCGCTCGCGGCTGCCAAATCCCAGGCGAGAAAATGACTTTGACAATGACTTTGACGGTGGCGAGCTATTATCTTAGACCCGGCCTTCGTCATATAAATGCTCCACCCCGCTTCTGATTTTACTAGTGTGGAATCAAGGTTCAGTACATGCACGTGGCTCTTAAGGTAACAAAATTGATCCAGTGGCACAGAAGGGAAATGAAAATTTTCAGTGGCTCATAAGGGATTAGAAGTTTTTTCAGTGGCCCACAAGGAATTTCCTCTAAACTTAACGTGAGCACATCCAACTTCTTTACAATGCGCTTTCTCAATATAGCTCTAAAAGAGCATACATGTTGGAATAAATAGTAGCAAGGCCGTCAGCATCCGCAGCAGCATTACAAATATAGCCAACACGCAGGTGCTCTAAGAGTTTCAAAATTCACCACAGCCCTGGAAATGGATGGCGTGATTATTCATCGTCAAGCATTATAGTATCCACATTCTTATCGTCTCCTTCAGAATGATCACCTGATTGTGACTCTGACACTGATGATTCATCGTCCTCTTGTGCATTATGAAACACATCGAACAGGAGTGACCGTATTCCCTCCCGAAGCCCTGAAGCATTTTTAGGTTGGAACCATTTGCATCCAAACTAAGAATCAGATAGGGAATTAGTAGTCAGGACTCAGCATTCAAAGGTACTATCCATAAATTAACGGGAGATTTGGTTTGTACCATGCAAAGTTCTTCTCTTGTCAACCTCTGCGGTGCCTCTTGAATAAACCTATCAATGTAATAAAGCATGAAAAGGCCACAATCATACTCATTCTGCTGACGTGGAACCTAGCAAGTGAAATTAAGTTAGTATTAGAAAATAAAAAAAGTTTAGCTATTTTAGAACCATTATCAGAGAAACTGAGGCTTCTTACCGGAACCTTTTCCTTCTCTATATTTCTTGGAAGACGCTCCCATGTCTTCCTTGAAAATGGAATGTCATAAGAAGAATCTTTCTGTAGATGGCACCATTCTGCTTCAAGGAAACTGTGATAATAGTAAAACTCATGAAAGTTGCAGAAAAACTGACACGAGGTTGGCAGTCAGAGAATTGGGTTTCCAAGCTTTCTAACAACGCATATTAGATTCACTCCAGAATTCTGAAGAGGCTAAAAAACAAATTCTCATCTTGTATTGAGTGAGAATACATACCGCCTGACTATGTCAAAAAGCTTTTGACTGGGATGAAGCCCTAACGAATCCAAATGAAGTATTATTGGGCCTGACTCTGTCTCTTTTGTAGGCATGCAAACAATGATTAAGCTCCAGTGCATCCTAAATTGCAGCATTATAAGGTAATTGCCTTAAAATGTGAAACAGACTCCCAATCACAGAGGTGATCCTATTTGCTAGAAGCGGATCAACAGTTCCAGTTTCATACTTACATTTCATGAATGGGCAAAATTACGTATGCTTTCTTAAAAATATCTACGCTTTTCCACCATCTCCGTAGCTTGCTGAACTGTATGTCACTATCTTCCTGGAGGACAGATCAGTCAGTGATGCTCAAATTTAGGTATGTGAATGAGGAAAAAATAACACCAACATACAAAGGGACTAAAAGAAATAAAGGAGTGTTAGTTCCCTCCAGTATTCAGCATAGAATAGAGCTTTAAATTAACTAGTGAAACTCGTGGATTCAGCATCCAAACTACGTTGGACCACTTAGCTATAAAAAGTATGACAAAAACTCATACTAGGTAGCACAAAAACCACAAGTATTCTTGTGTTTTATGTACCATGCTACTTCCACATTAAGCTAACTCATGAAAAACAAAAGACACAAAATCAAACTGTGGAAGGGCACAGATTGGGTCCACTAACCCTATCACAATCTGTCCAGAAGTTCCTTATCCTCAGATGAGATCTTTAGATTCAATACAAATGTCAATATTCAATTTCTAGTGTGAGTACACTCTACAATAATCACCTGAGTGTCAATTAATTGATTGGAAGAATGTGCCAGTAATCATTACAAGCAAATGGTATACCAAGAAAACTATTGTGACATTGACCTTAATAAAATAAAAAAGATATATCCTTGAAAAAATGAATGAAATCAAAACATCATTTATTTGGGACAGAGGGAGTACTATTGCGGATAGTGCTTCTTCAAGTTTGCAATAGAAATATGTATTGAACATGTACAAGTCTTCACGAGGTCTTGAACTTTTAAGATACCTGACGTGATAGTTAGGATAGACAGATAATTATTAGATATATACGGCAGAGATCAACGAATTTTCATAACAAATGAAAATAACAGTTCTGGAAAGTCTAAGGTGCCTTGAAAAGCCATGGATAACATTTTTTAAGCAATGAAGCCATGAAAAACTTCAATGTTCATGAAGCAATTTGTGGGTAATAATTATTCTCTATGGTACCTCTCAGCAACAATGAATATGTGAACATATTGTGCTGTTTACAAGAAAAGTAGCCCTAATAAATGAGAATTTTGAAAGAGCGGGCACCAGCATTTTCCAAACAAGTCAGTCCAATAATACACGCAAAAGTACAGACGTGAAGGGAAATTGTTGAAAGATTACTTACTGGATGTAAAAGTTTATAATAGGTGATTTCAAATATTCTTCAGGTTCAAGGCATTTCATGTCAGAGTGAGTCAGCTCAACAGCTCCTGAATCAGTGCTATTCATAAAAGTAAAAATATTAGCTCGGAAGGGGATAATGTATCCATGCGTATATGTATCTCAATAATGATGCATGATTCCAACCTTGAAGGATAGTATATCTTTGATGCGTCCCTACAAAAGTGCAGTATTATTAGTGGAACACTATCATCACCATAAATTACTGTCTGCAACAAAATATTATTGGGTTACCATTTATCAGACATTTCAATATCAGTCAAATTAGCAGGCTGGGTATCATCATCAACATCCACATGAACCACATCCTGAAATGAACAATATAGTTGTAGTGGTAAAGTTGGTCATCCTTTCCCAATAACATTTGCAAACAGGATCAAACGAATTGGCTATAAAATCAATCAAGCATAAAGTATAAACTAATATATACTATAATACATGAGTTAGTACAAAAAATATGTGGCATATGTATCTTGCTCTATTTCTTCTCTCATTTCTGTTCTTTTCTTTCCTTTTTATGCCAAATAACTCAGTAATTTAGCCCATTGGATTTCTAGTTGAATCAAATACTGGAAATGGATAGAACCAAGGTGCACTTGAACTAACATGGTTTGACCAGAAATGCTGAACATGTGAGGCATGTTGCAGATTGAGTTTATAGCTGATAGGATTTCCTATTTTCCATTCCAAGGTTTCTCTGAATTTGGAGGTTCAGCGGAAACGAGCATGGGAAGAAAAAAGGAACAGCAAGAATACAAAAAATATGATGATAGGCAAAAAAAAATGATGGTGTTGGGAAATCAGTGCTCCCTAGGCTAACACCGACCTCGTAGAAATGGTACCAAACTGGTGTGATACCACTTCTTCTGTGGACCCAAACCCAACACTCTAACTATATCGAGGAGACCTTCACCTTACTATGCTAACTTGGGAGACCAACTCTCTATAAAAGAGCTTAGCCTTTATTCATAACATACACTTGACACAAGACACAACATTCTTTGTGGTTACACACCACTACTATCAATCTAGGACTCACCATAACACTCCTAGACTCTAAGACACATCATGGCAACCTTTGCCATGCCTTCACATGTGGTGGCTTCTATGGCTCCATGGCATGGTACCTTGGAGGGTAGAGGGCACCCCTATTTATACTTATACATAGTCTCTAGGATGTTGCCACATGGCAACATTCCACACCCTTCTAGCCAAAATATCTAGCTCTAGAATATTCTCATCCTTATCCTAATATCTAGATATTTCTTACCCTACATAAATATCTAGTTTCTAGACTATTCTTTACTTTGCCATGAAGAAATACTTCTAGACTCTTCCATGGCAAATATCTTCTCTCTTGTGCTTTCCCAAATATTCTAGAATATTCCAAGTATTCATTGTCATAACTCAACACTCCCTCTCAATGCATACTTGCTTTTCCATTGGTTGCCATCTCTCGATTCTCCACTTGGCCAATGTCTCCCAAGTCACCTTCGGTTTCTCCATATCTCTCCTCAATTGTCTTCTTCAACACCAACGTAGCATTGCCTCCTTCCACACACGCTTTTGCAAGGCTTCGCATTCTCCTTCGCTCCTCGATGGAGGATCTGTTTCGGTGCCTATCACAACTTCTCATGCACTCTAGAAATCTGCCACCTCGATCGACGCCCGGCGTCAACTATGCTTGGTCCTGGACCAGCGTTCTCCACGATCCCAGATCGTGCTCTTCGGCAGATTCCCCTCTAGTGCCACTCGGTTCCACACCGAGCAATGTAAGCACCCTGTGCTTACCGGTTGCACCGACCAAGGTAAGTGCCCTGCACTTACAACGGACTCCTCCCTCTACGGACAGACCTCAAACCGCCCATGCATTACACTTGGTCCCGGACCAGTGTTCTTCACTTCACGAGTCCCGGATCGTGATCTTCGACTAGAGTCTCTAACATAAGTGCCTCGCACTTGCGGGAGACTCGTCCCTCTTTTGGCAGTCCCGGACCGCCCCTGCTCCGATACCAATTGTTGGGAAAATCGGTGTCCCTAGGTCGACACCGACTTCCTAGAAATTGTACCAAACCGGTGTGATACCACTTCTTCGTGGACCCAAACCCAACACTCTAACTATATCGAGGAGACCTTCACCTTACTATGCTAACTTGGGAGACAAACTCTCTATAAAAGAGCTTAGCCTTTATTCATAACATACACTTGACACAAGACACAACATTCTTTGTGGTTACACACCACTACTATCAATCTAGGACTCACCATAACACTCCTAGACTCTAAGACACATCATGGCAACCTTTGCCATGCCTTCACATGTGGTGGCTTCTATGGCTCCATGGCATGGTACCTTGGAGGGTAGAGGGCACCCCTATTTATACTTATACATAGTCTCTAGGATGTTGCCACATGGCAACATTCCACACCCTTCTAGCCAAAATATCTAGCTCTAGAATATTCTCATCCTTATCCTAATATCTAGATATTTCTTACCCTACATAAATATCTAGTTTCTAGACTATTCTTTACTTTGCCATGAAGAAATACTTCTAGACTCTTCCATGGCAAATATCTTCTCTCTTGTGCTTTCCCAAATATTCTAGAATATTCCAAGTATTCATTGTCATAACTCAACAGATGGCATATTTACCCTTTTAAGCTTAAAATATGGAGAAGCCTTCTTTTAGAGCAGACCCGCCTGCAGATCAATATCTTTATTTGGTCAGAGGAATATAACTTGGTTTATAAGATAGATATTACTCCCGAAATCTAGTAAGATGCTACTTCATTCCTTGAATAAATTGGAAACATATGGCAGTGTTATTTATATAAGGGTATAGATTCCATCAGGTTAATCCACACTGCTATCTAAGAGGCAATATAAAAGGATATGCAGGTCATGGGCCATGGCAACACTGTCAAACTAATTGACAATAAATTTGCCTGACTCACACAGCTAAGAGTAACAAGTTACAATATAGCAATGAAGATAAATGTATGTGACACACGTAGTTGCAATATGCCATGAAATGTAACATTGCAGTCTCCATAACTATAGCAGCATTTGGAAAACCAAACAAAAGCAGACTTGCTACCTAGTAAAAAACCAAAGAATAAAGATAGGCACCAAAATATACAAAATTTTGCGATTTGCAATGGTTGTTGAGTGACATAAGTTTGAGAAAAGATCAGTTCTATTTTGGAAGTAGTGTTCTTGGTCAGTATAGATAAAATGTACCCAACACGACAACAAGAGAAAACGGAGGATGAGTAAATTCGTAAATCCAAATAAACAGAAATATAAGTTAACAGGACCAAAATGAAATTATCATTTAAAAGAAGTGATCTGAAAGGACATAACAACCATCTTTTTCATATAATGATACAAAACTCTCTTGCATGTACGAGAGAGAGAAAAAAGGACATAACAACAAAGCAAGTTGTGCATCAAGTACAAAGTTAAATATATGCCATTGACAAAACAACACTAACTGACTGATCAAATATACAAGGAAAAAATCAGGGACATGCAGATGTGCATACCTCTTGTCACTGTCACTACCAAATGTGACATCTTCTGCAAGCTTGTTCCAACTGCCCTTTGAATCATAAATATTACTTTTCTGTCGTCTGTTACAGCTCCGTAAAGGTGCCTTCCTTGTTCTTTCAGTACTGCCATTGTACATTTTTAAACTTTTAGCAGTACTTTTGGGACGAAGTTCACTAGTTTTCTGTTGATGACCCGTTGAAGTTTTTGCCATATGTCCGTTTTTATTTGGGTAAGCATGTTTGTGTTGACTAATAGGTATTTGCATATTAGAGAATGCTACTCCATTAACCTGTATACCGGAAAGGTAGTGAAAACATTTGCTTAAATATAGATCATGATCACAAAATATCTGAAAACAATATATAACAAAAGGTAGTGGAATTACAATTACACACCTGGACAAGGGTCTTAATTTTAGAAGTAGAACGTGGGCTTCTATGGTACCTCTTATAATTATTATCAGAGATGTCATCATCGCTAGCTGCAAAAGAAAGAACAATACAATGGTGAGCTTTCGTAAACAAAAATAAACTTCTTGACAGGAAGCTACAGAAGGGAGAATGCTGGAGTAGCCAACAGTAAATGCCTTCTTAAACAAACAACAGAATACCTAACAATTAAATATCATTGTTCATATCAGCTGAACTATGCAACGAAGAAATGATTCAAGATTTTATCCATCAGGTAATCAGTATGATTTAATTAAACTCATGATCTATCATGACCAAATAAGGATTTCAAGAGTTTATGAATCCACAGCAATCCATAACGCACAAGCTATTGTTGACCTTTTCGACAGAATATCTAGAGTCAAAATCACTTCTTCCATCCCCTGAAAGAAAGCAAGGGAAGATGTAATTATATCAAACCTACCCACTTCTTTTTCCTATTATTTAGGATGGCATCACTTATGTGTTTGGGGGCTTGGACATATCTAAGAGGTTGCTCACTTAGCCTGACATGCATCTTTAGTTCTTTAGACTCTCCCCACACTATGTTAGCTATTCGAGCAGGCAGGGCTGACTAGTAAAACCAAAACAATGTGTATCTAAATAGGATGGGGCTTATGTTATATTTCTTTGGCTACTGTTTAAGAGTCGAATCTAAACATATGTACTACAAATACAAACTAACGCATCCAGCTTGTAGAAAAGAAAATTCTACCTGTCAGCTTAAAATTTATGAAGTTGCAGATAATAAAAAATCAATATCCAAGCAAAGTCATGTAGAACTATGATGACTTCGTCATCCAAATAACACCACACGTTCAAGAACATAAACAAACGCCAATTTACCAAGACGGAACTGGGACAATGTGTTTATCTTACCTTATTACTAATGGCATGCAGTCACAAGGACCAATACCAACACAGCCTCATCAAAAGAAAAAAAAAGTAACAAACCAACAAATGCATGAATCTTACTGAAGGAAAAGGGATCAGTGCAGCCATCAGAAAACTTAGCCCGAACTGTGTCTTCCTGCAACAATAATAAAAAAAAAAAGAGTTGGCAAATTTGAAGTATGATGAAAAAATACCAAAGGGGCCCGAAACAACAATGCAAAATCCACATTTTTCTCACCTTCCTCTTACTGACGATTTCACGGCGCTCAAGCTCCTTCTCTATCCTGTTCACGCAAATCCGCATCTTCTCGCCTCCGTCAGGCATCGCCGCCAGTAAACCCCGCTCGTAGCGCCAACGCTTGATCTTCTCCCTCAGTTGTGAATCGCTGAAGTTCTTGAATTCCGCCTCGATTCCTTCATCTCCGGCGAAACCGTCGTCGCTGATGGCAGGCGCCGCCGCCGGGTGATGACGTGTGACAGGCGAAGAGGAGCCCACGAACTCCACCTCCGGCGCGTGGTGGGACATCACTTCTTCCCAGTCGATGCGGATACCTTTCGAGAGAGCCATTGCCGCCGCCGCTGCCGCTGCCGCCGCCGCCGGGCGGCTGGAAGGGAAAGGATTCCGTTCCGTTGATCGAAGAGGCGGGGGAAGGTTTTACGGCCAGCTGTGTGAGTACGCCGCTATGTGGCGCGGTGGGGCCGCGGGGGAGGACCCGGAGGAGACCAAAAGGAAAAAGAGACTCAATAGTCTGGAATTCGATTTCCTCTTTTTTTTTGGAAACGAGATTTTACTCGACCTTTTCGAAGGTCAAAATAAGGTTTGGTTACTGGGGGTCCCAGTTTACAACTCTCAGCAAAAGTTCTTCAGAAACACAAGAGCTGTCGCAGACTCGCAGCAGCGACACAAGAACGCACTACAGAACATCAGATAAAACTAAAGCTCAACGATATCTGAAGTACTTCCCAACTCTTGACGCTCTCCGGCTCTGAGGTGGTTACTGATGTTGGCCAAAATCCCCTCCACTCTCTGTGCTTCCTCCTTCTTCAACAACATCTTCCATTTCTGCATAAGTGATATACCAGAAAAGATAACGTCAGTCGTCGCCGGGAATTTCTTCTCAATAGCCATCTTGTTTCTAATCTTCCATATCGCCCAAGTTAAACTTGCAAAGAGAAAAATTCCCAGTTTTTCTGGCATCTTAATTTTATAAGTCAACCAAGTTTCAAAAAGTCTGCTATGGAGGTCGGCGTTCGATCCCATCCGAACACATGTCTGATTGTACACCAAGCAAAACGAGCAATAGAGCATCTAAAGAAAATATGGTCTGTGGATTCTAGTCTACCACACAACACACAATTCTCACTACCTTTCCACCCTTTTTCTTTTAAACAAGGACCTGTTTGAAGCCTCTCATGTCTCATTTGCCACAAGAAGATTTTTACTTTGAGAGGGATCTTAGCTCTCCAAATTTTATTTGGAGTGGCACTCTCAACCCCTTGGAATGAGAGGAACCGATAAAGAGATTTGGTAGAGAAATTTTTGCTTTTGTCCAAAGCCCAACTAATGTTGTCCTCCTGATCATTTAAATTCACCCCATGTGACAATTCTACAAACTGGTTCCATTCCAGTTTTTCGATCTCTCCAAAGGTTCTCCTAAAATCTATTTGCCATTTTCCGGCTCTAAAACAATCCGCTACCTTACAGTCTGGTTCAGCACAAATCTGAAAAAGTCTAGGGAACTGAATCTTAAGTGGCACCATGCCCAACCAAATATCAAGCCAAAATATGGTATGCTTGCCATTATTCACCTCATAAACAGCCCCCGAGTGGAAAAGATGTTTCACTTTTTGAAGGCCCTGCCGAATTGTGAGCCTCCTTTGGTTTTGGCATCCATAAATACCCCATTATGCATATACTTATTCAGATGTCAATATTACTCTTCTACCGCTGATTTCTCCGTGAGGTTATTGATGAAGGGGAGATCTTCCTGCCGGATACTACGAAGCGAGGGACCTCACTGGTTAGGGTTCTTGCGCCGCATTACCCGCACAATCAAAACATTGAGGGTGAGTTTGGTTGGAGGGTAAAGCTTGATGAGAGATGGTGGCCAGCTTTTGGTTGAAGTTGTTTTTTTTTTGTTTGGTATTTCATATGTTCAAAAATGTAAGTATTTATTGACTTTTTAAAAATGTGTTTGACTCGTTTGTCTTATTAAAAAAATTATAAAAATAATACATTATATTTTAGATATATATATAACAATAAATTAAAATATAAAAAGATAATCAATATTTTTATAATTTTTTTGAATAAGACGAACGGTGAAACGTAATTTTGAAAAATCAATAAATGCTTACATTTTAGAACCGATGTAGTAGAATGGATAGAGCGATCAAATTTTTTGTTTAGTACTATGTATTGGGCCGACAAATTTTTTGTTTGGTTGATGGATGATGATGAGCTACATGTGGTCACCAATTCCATACAAAGGTGAGCTTACCTCCATAAGCTAGCACAACTCACAACAGCATATATTATCCAACATGAATAAAAAGTAAAAGGTTACATACAAATAATGAACAACCACAAAATTAATAGTTCTAATTAATCATTGCATAACGCGTCTTTGTAGTCATAACAAGCAATTCTAAACCATGCATGAAGCACACAACATCTAATTAGAAACTATTAGCCCATAGTACATCGTTTTCATGGGAACTAACAAGTTAACAAAATAAGGATTACATCCATCAATTGAGCTAATTCATGATCTAATTTCCACGATAGTGCTCACTAACAAACTTGGCAAACTCACTGAGCTTGGCATCAAAGGGCCTATGCATGAATGCTCTAGCTTTACTTGGATTCTTAAACAAGTAGTCAAAGTAATATGAAACATGTGTGTCATAAGAGCCAGAAAGATTCTGCAAGGTTGCATACAAATCATGTGGCACGTCTGTAGCAGCAGTAGCAGACTTTAGTATACCATTGGATAAAAATTCACATCCAAACTTGAAACAACAATCATCCCACCATCATCTTCGTTGTGACTTATCTTCACTCTCTTTGGTTTTGGAGCAGAAGATGTTGCAGCATTATCATTAGGTGTAGCAGCAGCACCACTGATATCATCAACTTCTTAGTCTCAGTTGTCTCTAATGGTTCACTTGATCCCTTTGCATATTTCTGATGGCTAGACTATTGCTAAATATAGTGAACATCTCAGCATAATACTCAATTGGTTTGTTCAAGAATTGATCAGTTTTGTAAGCCTACAAAATAGAAAGCAATATGATTAAAATAAGTTGATATCATATATCAATTAAAACAACAAGACATCAATTGTTTCATATTCTCTTTTCTGGAGCAGTTTCACAAAATACCAGGATTTCCTACTAGTTAAACACATCAAACTTCTTTTCTTCAGATTTCATAACCAAGAGGATTATGTCAAACAAATCCAAGTGAAAAACTCTGCACGACAAGACATTATTTAGTCTGTTGTGTCCGGGCCTAGGCTCGGCTGCCGTGTTTTTTTTTATTTCAGAATTTCAATAGTATCGGACGTTTTGGCCGATATTGTTGTCCTTCGATTTTTAATAACGTGGACGCGGTATCGGACAAAATGCCCGGTACTGCAGGCGTTTTTTACTCGATACTACAGGCCCTTATCCCAGTAGTGTAAGCAACTATCCCCCCCCCCCCCTTCCCCCTCCCCCTGTTTATTTTTTATACATGGCACGAGTTTCTTTATTTTCTCTAAGAAAGAAACAATTCGCTTTGGTTGACATGGCATGCTAATGGAGCAGCAGTACTCGTACAAAAGTAAACTTCCTGACAGGAAGCTACAAAAGGGAGAATGTTGGAGTAGCCAACACTAAACTCATACAAACATGAGAAGACCTAACAATTAAATATCACTGTTCGGTATCTAAGAGGTTGCTTACTTGGCCTGGTATGCATCTTTAGTTTACCCACTATGTTAGCTAGTATTCACTATTATACTCCCTTTGTTTCAAATTATAAAATGTTTTTGACTTTTAGACTTCATGTTTGACCGTTCCTCTTATTCAAAAATTTTGTGCAAATATTATTAATTTGATTATGATTTGTTTTATCATTAAAGATATTTCGTAAATGACTTATTTATTTGTATATTTGCACAAAATTTTTAAATAAGACGAAGCTGATCAAACATAATCTCTAAAAGTCAAAAACGTCTTATAATTTGAAACGGAGAGTATATCCCTATGCCATGTGGAATCTAAACATGTGTACCACAAACTAATGCATCCAGCTTCTAGAAAAGAGAATTTTACATGCATGTCAGCTAAAAAATTATGAAGTTGATAATAAAAAGTCAAGGGTATCAAGTAAAGTCATATAGAACACCAGGGGACCCGAAAGGCCGAAACAACAATGCAAAATCGACATTTTTTCTCACCTTCCTCTGGCTGACAATTTCACGGCGCTCAATCTCCTTCTCGAGCCTGTTCACACGAAACCACATCTTCTCGCCACCGTCAGGCATCATCGCAAGTAAACCTCGCATTTCATTGCAGCGCCAGCGCTTGATCTTCTCCCGCAGTTGTGTATCGCTGAAGTTCTTGAATTCCGCCTCGATCCCTTCTACAGCCTGTTCACACGGCATCACCCATCAGGGGGATTGGAGGAATGCAGAGTTGCAGACAACACCAAGCTAGGGACAAAATCGGATATTTTTTCTCACCACTTGTGAGGCTTTGTAGTGCCAGGCCGCAGGGCAGCTGTCTCAGGGTCAGGGACCCCTGACCCTGAGAAAGCTGCCCTGGGCCTGGCCACAAAGCCCACAAGTGCACAACCAAAAAGGTCATAGATAAACCTTTGGACCTAAACGTCGATAGCAAGGCTTCAGGTTGGGCTTATTAGGCGTGCACAGAGCAGAAGATAGGCCCATTCCCAGCCTGTGGATCGCATTCGCATCGCATGGCGCTACTGCGACTACAAGGTTCTTTCTTTTTCTTTTTTATTTTCTGAATGAAAATGCGACTGCAAGGTTCAGTGGCGGCGACTTGACCTTGTTGCAGTCAAGCTACCGACACGACGTACAAAACCACAAGTTGGAAGCTAGGTCATCTGTTCTCCTGCCTAGCTAACGCGGCAATTTCAAATATGCTCGGAGCAGCCGGTCAGCGCGCATGCATCATGGTTGCAACGTGGAGGCGCGCAGGCGGCGAGGACGACTTGGTCGCCGCGAGTGCCCTACAGGCTGTCAGTGGCTGCTCGAGTTCAAGTTGCATGTAATGTAATAACAGGATTAAAGAATGCCACGAGGTTTACACTTGATCACTAGTTTAAGCAGGTATATATTATGGCTTAGAGCGGCGTGTGGAAAAGATGGCATAATCCCTCCCATCTATCACTCACACGCACCTCCCATGCATCTGCATGCTGCAGCGCATCCGTGCTAGCTTGTCCATCTCTGCAGCTGCAGCTAGCTACAGTACAGTGCTGCCGAACTGTTGACTCGCGTGCTCGTATACGACCACTTGTTTAAATCGGAGAGGATCAGTGTGTCAGGCAGAGCGCGCATATATAGAAAATGAAGGTGTGATAGAGTAGTGGGACGTGTCCGTACATAAGGTGATCGGTTACGTAGTACCAATGATCCGGTGCCTAACTATCAAGTTGATTGCCTAGAATTAAACTTGCATTATATGTTTTCACAACCATTCCAAAAGACAAGCGTATGCATATGCTGCGTGCGAGCTGCCCACCTGACCTCCTGACGCGACGGGGGCGCTTGACATTTCTGCTTCTCCTCCTGCTTCGCTTCGGCACGTGTCCCTGTCATGTGTTGTTCCACGGTGCTTAGGCACTAGTCCTGTCCTACGTTAGTGAGTCGGCGTTGCCTAGCTTCGTATTCTCTGCAGGTCGATGTGTCCACCCGATCGGCACGGCTCAACCGATTATGCTTGACTGATAAATTCGCCGGCTAATTGGGGATGGAAACGAGTAGCAGAAAGTGGGCGTGGACGTGACAATTTATTGACACGGACGCATCTAGCAACACGTAGTTTAGCATAGCTACTACATAGGCGTGTACTTTCAGTAGTATCTCTTTTTCCCTCCTAGATATGAACGTAAGCAACAATTCCCCCAGCAGTTTCTTTTTATACATGGCACGACTTTATTTATTTATTATAAGAAACAAACAGTTCACTTTGGTTGACATGGCATGCTGCTAGTGGAGCAGCAGTACTCCTACTAGTGTACTATATTACGGCTGCAATTTTCCAGTGTTCCAAGATCGTCGCTCGGCACGGTTCCCGGGCCAAGGCAAGGCATAGTAGGTTATCACAAAGCCCATAGTTTCCAGCCTTGCGCAAGCCGAGCCAGTGGAGCTGATGGCCGCCGCGAAATATATTTTGCCTGATCCGCGTGGAGCAGGGCAAGGGATCCCATGGCCATGCGCACGGCGGGCAGGCAACAACCTGACGTCCTGACCTCAGCACGAACAAAATGATATAGGGGGTTGACCTCGCTTCTACCCGCACGCGTTGCCGGATTTGCCTCGGGCGCCAGCTCCATCTCCATTCCGGCGCTCGGCGGTGGTCACCGGTTAGTTATAGCGAGCGAGCGGGCCACGCCCAGAAATAGCGATTTCCTTGGAAGCTCGGACGCGGTTTCTGGTGCGGTTGCCCGGTCCTCGCTCGGGCAACTGGCATCCACTCTCCGGGTTGCTCCCGGCAAGCGGTGCCGGACCCGGGATACGCGCGCGGCACCACTCATCTCGCACCACCACAAAACGGTGGGATGGGAGTGCTGTGCCGGACGACGCCGCCGCCTCAGCTCAACTCCTGTACTCACAAGTCACAGCCAGCCGTGGCCGTCGCCTGGCTGGACGCCACCGACCAGGGCGGTGCATTTGTCTGGCCCGCGCCGGGCCGCCCTGCTTCTGCCTGCCCGTGCCTACACGCGGCACCCGGCGACGCTACCATGCCCCCATCGCTTTGTTCCCTCCTCCTCTGTTCTACTCGCAGTTTGTTAATCGAATTCCCTTTTGGACTCGTCGCATTCCCTCCTTTCCTCTGCTCGGGTCGGGTGCTTTGTACCTGCAGCGTGCACGCACAGCATGATTGTTGTTCATATGCTGCTGAGATTAACTAATAGACTGCCCGAACAACTATTCGATCGACTGCGTTTTAAATTCAGAGAAGAAAATCAGCTGCCGCGCTTTGTTTTCTAGTATGTCAAAAGGAATCGCGGCAAAGGTTGTTGGCGCGTAGCTGCGGCGGAGCTCAGCAAAAGATTGCGCGACCGCGACGTGGACGAATACGGGGAATATGTGCCAGAGGTACTGAAAAAGAGTGTTGTTCTTGACGAAAATGCTTCAATATATATCGTACTCCAAAAGGCACAAGAAAACGGTATTCCTTTCACACGAACACGATGCATGATGTCATCCTAGGACTGTCAACTTCCTCATCCGGCTAGAATCAAAATACATTTCTGCTAGGACATGTTCGTTTTTGGTCCTCTAAAATTTAGTACTGTCACATCAAAGATAATCTTACTATTTATGAATATTTTGATCAATTTAATGATAAAACTCATTTGACATATTGATGCTAATTTTCGAGATGAACCTAATGAGCTTAATTAATCTACGTTTTGCTAAAGTGATGCTACAAGTAACCGTCTTCTAATCACGACTTAATTAACCTCATTAGATTCGTCTTGTGAATTAGTCTAGGGACCTGTAATTTATTTTATAATTAAACTTTATTTAGTACTCTAAATAGTAAGATTCTTTTTTATGTGACAGCTAAATAGTTTGACTGCACAACAGCTCATCACAGAAAAAACATTTTACGCGCTTCTCTTAGCACTGCTACACTACTTTAGGTTTGTTGAGAGGAAGTGTGATTGTGGCACGGCTTATGCATAAAATGCTTACAGTGTTTATTATGTCAAAAATTCTTATAGTGCTTATTATACACGGTGCTGAGTCCGTTTGGCAAAACTGCTTATTCACAATCATAAACATTATAAGCTACGTTTTGCTGTTTCATTCAAAATACTTATGCTAGTACGAAATTGCAATTTACCTATATCATATAAACAATTTGCTATTTTGCTGTTTGGTATTTTAAGGTGTTTATTAAGCATAATCGGTTCCGATAAACACTTCTTAAGCCGTGCCAAACGCACAAAAAACTGCATTCTTTCCTCGAGAGCGTAAATAATCTCGATTATAGAGGTGCTTATAACAAAACGAACAATACTTATGCTACCGAGCTTGAGTAATCATGTGTGACTCATTGAAGAACGCGATACATTAAGTATTCGGATTCACCTCTTGCCAGAAAGATTTAAGAAATTTACGAACTCTCTGTACCTGAGAGTTCCTAGTAAAATAAATCTTTATTAGGTGGCCGCAGCCGGAAGACTTGCTGCGATAAAAAAAGGGCACTGGCATATTCCGATCAGGGCTTAGATACGAATGGTAATTTCAAATTGGATGGCTTATTTTTTGGCAGGGTGCTGGGTTGATGTCATTGGAATGGACGTAAACGGTACGGTGCGGGAACGAAAGGGAAGAGTGTAGCATGATTCTTTTGCTTGGAAATGGAGGATTGATTAGGCAGACGCAGACTTAGCTAGAGCGTCCATATCAACAGCAAAGCGTGCTGCAAGGGCGAGAGATGCGCGCAGTACGCCATACGGCCCAAACCAGCGAACACACCGTGACTCGCACAACCTGGTAAAGAATATCTTCAACATCTTCTAAATTGATTTATTTGTTAGATAGTATAAAAAAGATGAGAAGAAAAACAGGTTCTAACTCTTCTTCTTCCTCCTCCTATTTTATCGGAAGCCATCCTAGCATTTTAGCAAGCTAAGTTTGGTTAGGGTGCACCACACTCCATTCTATGGTTGGAGAAAAAAAGAATGAAATAATAACGTGACAGTCATGTATGTGTTATAGCGCGGAGGAAGTTTGAATATAAAGAGTCTACATTTACCTATTAATTTAGAACAACCTATTATTTTAAGTGCTTCTATTTTTTATAAAAGAGTAAAAAATATTAATTTAGAAATTTAGATACATTAACTTATTGGAGATGCTCTAACACCATTCTTACCTTGGAGACATAACAAATTAAAATGCGTTTCTAATAGGCATAAGCTGCAGCTGTGACATAAACTCATAGTACAAACTAACATTTTCTATGGTACGACCGGTTTAATATAATTGGTGGGTTACACCCATTAGTTTACCTAAAAAGAGATCTATCTACATCAACACAAGTTTATGCTTCTGATGATCATATCTTGTATTTTTGTGAGATAATTTACTGATTATATGGTTATGTTAATAATATAAAAACTAGAAACATAGAAGAATAAATTGTTGCTAGTGGACTTATATCTAAGAAGGAACATAGACGGAATGGACTTGTATTTTTTTGAAATGAACGTAGACACTCATATATATCATGTACAAGTACTCACCTTTATGAACTCACGCAAGCACATCGTACTCTTTTGAAAGACTGAACCGATTTGGTCTTGAAATTCACAAAGCCATCACTGGCTCCTTTGTCGTGGAGAAAGTAATCTTCAATTGAAAGAATAATTAGTCGTAAATACAACATCCGGGTTATAATACGACTGAGTTAGTTCCACCACAACCTTCTCAGCTAGAGTCAATTTGCACATTAAAAAATGATTTTTTATTTATTTATAGAGTGCCAATGCTAACATCAGCTCACAACAAAATTTACCCACGATCATATCTCCTGTACGTGTCAACATGCAAACACACACAAATATGGTTGTATCAAAAGAAAGTTAAAAAAATGCATCTTAAAAAGCTTTTACACCCATACATAGATTTTTATTTCAATTAAACAACTGTAAAGCCAGATGGTTTTTATGGAACAAGAATCCAACAAGGCAATTACTGACTCACAGGAGAATTCATCCGCACACTGCATGGAGCCCCTGAACCGTGGCAAGGTCAAATCGGGTAAAAGCAAACGGTCCACAACAAGAAACACCACGAAATCCAACTTGAAGCCATAAAAGCAACGCAGAATCCAAAAGATCCACCGCGGCTGGCCCCCACATTACCTCAAACGAAAAGAAGCCATGCTAGGCTGGACCCGATTTTTTAAAACACCACGTAGCCCACCACCATCCAGCCGAGCCTTAACCTCCACCGGTCGGATGCCGTAAACTAATCATCAATCTTCACCAACGCTACAGGATGAACTCTCCCGCGCGCAATTTGTGTCCGGCTAATTTGCCCCCGGAAACCACCACCCGCACCAAGGCAGGCAGCAGCTCCCGGCGGCGAGGCGGATGATGCATCCCTCCCACGGTTTCCACTGCCACTAGTCACTCACTACGGTGGCGGGTGCGGAGCCACTAGCGACAACCTGCACGAGAAATACCACCCGTTTTTTTAGATTTTCCGCCTCTCCCCTTCCCCCCAACTCAACTCCCGATGCCGCTCGCTGTACTGCTCGCTCTTCTCTCAGTCCAGCTATTCCCCATAGACTTCGCACCAACCCCTCGCACACACCACAGAGAGGAAAAACAATTCCTCTTTTTTTCGGAAAAAGGAGAGAGAGAAAATTATACTCCTCCTCCTCTACTGTCCAACCGCGGACACCAAGGCAGGCAGGAGACGAGCTCGGCCGCGTGCTGAGCTGAAGCTGCTGAGCCAAGGGGAAGGGAGACATCCAGCCGCCGCATTGCGTCGCATTGCGCGGGAGGAGGCGCTGCTGCCTTGGAGGCTCGGAGATCTTGGCGCGCGCAGCTGCAACCGCTGGTTGCTTTTGCTTCGGCGGCGCGCCCATTGGCGGCGTGATCTGGCGCGCGCCACTTGCTCGTGGCGGCCTGGATCTTGAGGCGCCCCCATCGCTGCCGCGAGCCTCCGGGGTCGGTCGGCTCGGTCGCCGCGGCGCGCGTCAGCCGCCGACACGGTGCGGCGGGCGGGAGATCTGGCCGTCGGCGTGGAGCTGCAGATCCCCTGCTTGCTTGCGCGCGAGTCGCTGCTGTGGAGGTTCTCGCCGGCGGTGCTGGCGATGGGCTACGGGTACGTGGATCCCTTCCTGCCGCCGCAGCAGGCGGCAGCGTCGGCGTACGTGCCGCAGCAGTCCTCAGTGTCGGTGTTCGTCGCGCCGCAGGGGAGTACGGCCAGCCACAGGCGCAGCCGGCGCCGAGGCCGCCGGGCTGCCCGTTCGGCTCCTCCGCCTCGGCCCCGCCCATGTCCTACCATTCCTTGCCGCCGGCGACGTCGGCTCCGCCGGTGACTAGCCCGCCGCCGGCATCGCCTCCGCCCGAGCCATTGCCGCCACCGCCATTGCCTCCGTCGCCGCCGCCGCCAGCATTGTCGCCTCCTCCTCCAGACGCGCCCCTCCGGCCCTTCCGCCGTCGCTGCCGCCGTCCCCGCCACCATCGCCGCCTCCGGTCGAGGTGAGCGCACCGCCTCCGCCGATGGCGACGGACCAGCCGCGCGTTCAGCCCCGAGTGTACCCGTCGCCACCGCCGCCTTCGCTTCCCTCGCCGCCGCCTCCTACCGTCTCGCCGCCAGGGCCGGCTCCATCTCTCCCACCGTCGCCGTCCCCTGCTCCAGCCGCACGAGCTCCGGCTCCGGCGCGGCATGCTGCCCACTCGCCTCCCCCGCCAAGAATTTCCTCCCCACCGCCCCCGCGCTATCACGGCAAGCCGCATTATGCACTGCCGCGCTCGCCTGGGAAGTCGCATTCCAACTCCACCCACGCAGCTAGTAGCAGCAGCAAGAACATAGAGATTTCGAGGGAGGCGGCCACGACCATTGTAGCACTTGCTGGTCTTGCAATGCTCAGCTTCATCGGCGCCACTATTTGGTTCGTCAAGAAGAAGCGCAGGCGGATAGAGCCTCCGGCACCACTGCCCACACAGCAGCCAGCACCTCCGCCGCCACCCAACTACATTCCCTCATCTGCTGGATCCTCCCTAGCATCAGGTACGAGCACAAATACTGGAGTATGTTATGCATTTACTGAGTTTTGACATCAAGCTGATGCTAACTGTTTGGGGTGGCCAGACGGATTCTACTTAAGATCTCCGGGGTATCCTTTCATGAGATCCAGTACCGGGAGTCATGGGTTTCCATACTCACCAGCTGATTCTGGCATTGGGTACTCCAGAATGCTATTCACGCCGGAGAATTTGGCAGCAATCACAAATGACTTTGCAGACGAAACCCTTTTGGGAGAAGGCGGATTCGGGTGTGTATACAAGGGTATTTTGCCAGATGGTCGCCCTGTTGCTGTCAAGAAGCTCAAGATTGGGAATGGGCAAGGCGAGCGTGAGTTTAAAGCGGAAGTTGATACTATCAGCAGGGTACATCATAGGCATTTGGTTTCGCTAGTAGGCTACTGCATCTCGGAGGTTCAGCGAATGCTTGTTTACGATTTTGTTCCCAACAACACATTGTACTACCACCTCCATGGTGAGATTTTATTCTTTCGGTTCTTTGGTGTATTTTAACGCTTATTTCATGTTATCCTCACTGGTACAATCTATTTTTAACCTGATCTAAACTTGACCTCTCAAAATTGCAGTCAGTGAAGTAGCTCTTGATTGGCGAACGAGGGTTAAAATTGCAGCTGGAGCAGCTCGCGGAATCGCTTACCTGCATGAAGATTGTAAGCTTCTTTGTCTAAGCTAATTACTCAGAAGACCCTAAAGTTGAATTGTTTTCATAGTATTTATCTGCTTTTATTCATCAGGTCATCCACGGATTATTCATAGAGATATTAAATCATCTAATATTTTGTTGGATAACAACTTCGAAGCTCAGGTATCTTGTTAGTTTCCATGTGATGTTAATGTCTGAAATTCTAATATTTCAATTTGATTCACCAATTATATTTCTTATCTAAATATTTTTATCTCTACGCTGAACTATCTCCAGGTTTCTGATTTTGGACTTGCAAGGTTAGCAGCCGATTCTAATACGCATGTGACTACGCGTGTCATGGGGACATTTGGGTATGTAATAGTGCAATCAGCACCTTGTATCAATCTTCTAATCAACAAACTATTTGACTAAATAGAAAATATAACAACATTTGCAGGTATTTGGCTCCAGAGTATGCCTTGTCGGGAAAGTTGACAGCAAAATCTGATGTATATTCTTTTGGAGTTGTTCTTTTGGAGCTTATTACAGGAAGAAAACCTGTTGATGCTTCGCAGCCATTGGGAGATGAGAGCCTTGTTGAATGGGTGAGTTTCTAGTTAGTAGTATGAGCTTACAATATGTGACTAACGTTACCACCTAAATTTTGCACATTTTTTTCTGATTATAGCGTATATATCTTTTATTAGAGCTTTGATTCTATGATCATAAGAAATTCCCCAAGCTCGAAAGAAGCTAGCTTTTTGATCCAGGTTGAAAGTATGTAGAATGGAGAAATCCTAGTGACAAAAAGAAGCATCTGATACATAATTGCAATAAAAGCAGTAGAATATTTCATGAGATTGAAGTTGTTAAAACTCTTGAAAGGATATGCATAGGCTTCTTTAAGGACTGTTGATTTCTTGTGTAAGGTTCATTGATTGCTACACATTCAGTTAAGGTGAAATGTTCTAATATTCAGATTTAAGTATAATGCAGCTTCCAATGCTCTGCTGATGTTCACTTTATCACGTGTTCTCCCTTAGCTGAGCAAACCGCCAAACCCCCTGGATGTCTTTCATGACATGGGTGCTGTTTCTTACTGCCCATAATATGTTTAGTCGTTTCCTTCACCCTACTTTCATTGCACATCGATAAAGAATGTGATCTGAGGGGAACCAAGTTTGCTAAAAGTTCCAGAGACTGGAGCTTTTATAAAAGTAGGCAACCCAATTATTCTTCCAGAGTGGCGCACAGAAAGTGGCTGGATTGCTCGACTTATTTAATGCAGTCTTTAGAAGCTGTAGTTAGTCATGAAAGGAGCTAGATGGGAACTTGGCAATGGCTCAAACAGCTTGTAGGAGGACCAATGAAAGACACAAATAATCATATAGTTATTTAAGATTATTAAGGTTTTCATGTTAGCTTTATGTATTGACAAACAATGTTCCTGATGCTGGCTGTTTGAAATTGTTGGAAAGTTACTATTATCTCTATTATAAAGAACAGTATGAATGCCATACCTGAACAATAACAACATGTTGCAAAAAGAGAGGCCAAGGTTCCAATTTTGTGTCAGTTCTTTTTTTTATTTGCTCTTGTGGGACCGGGGCAATTTAACACGGTGGTGATGGCAACTCATTATTTCGGCTTGCTCGGAAATTTACAGGCTCGGCCCCTTCTCATCCGGGCAATGGAACATCGGGAATTTGGGGACCTTCCTGACCCAAGGATGGAAGAGAAGTTCGATGAAAATGAGATGTTCCATATGATAGGAGCTGCAGCTGCATGCATTCGTCATTCTGCAGCAATGAGACCGCGGATGGGGCAGGTAATACACATCTCAAATTCTTTTTTCCATTTTTGAATGACTGACCCAGATGGACAAGAGATGTGACTCAGTCTCTTCATCTCTCAGGTGGTGAGAGCACTAGATAGTTTAGCAGACTCTAACTTAAACAATGGCCTTCAACCTGGCCGCAGTGAAGTATTCTTAGAACCACAGTCTGAAGAGATTAGATTGTTCCAGCTTCGGGAATTCGGCAGCCGGGATTGTAGTGACGAGTTGAGCCAAGCTAGCTGGAGAAGTCGAAGAGATTTGTGAACAGATTCAGCACAAGTGCATTAACATTTTTTGGTCATTCTTTACATGTAATTATCTCTTTTACATGATTTTTTCCCCCTGAGGCAATTCTTGTTCCCCCACGGAATAATTTTTGCATTCTTTCAGGAGATAAGTAAATCCTTCTTTTTTTTTCATTGAAGAATATACAGAAATTTGGTTCCTGGAATTCTGTGAATCTGTGGTAAACAACTGTCATATACATGCTCACAGATTTTGGGGAAGGCCAATGGCCAAGTTGCTGCCATTGCACTGCAAGTTGTAAAAGTATAAGGCTGTAAAGCTTAGTGGTTGCTTAGAGACTCTTCAGACTTTCAGCCCTTGTATTGAGCAGAAGTACAATCTCTAGTACATATACTGTTACTGATTTTGTGCATGAATAAATTGTTCGATTATTCCGTTTCGTCAAAAAGGTGGCATATGATTGAGGTTTTCATGGATCCCATCCCAATCTCTCGCGCATTGATCAGCCGATTATCTTAATGCGCTTGCAATAATTTGGAGCGGTAGCCACATGCTGGAACACCGGTGGCAGATGGCAATGTCCTACCAAGAATACGCGTACGACCTGCGCGGATGGAACGGAGCGCCTACATGTCCCGTCGGTCGGTGTTGCAATTTTGTTTTATTTTTTCCATTCGCAGAATTCTCCCCGCGCGCTTTGCGGGCCAAATCCATCAGTTTCTTAGGCCGGCCTGTTTGGTTGCACCGTGTAATCAAATCGTTGTATTCCGGCCCTTTCCCATTGCTGAGATGGAGGCCCGCTTCAAATTCCGATCCGAAAAACACGTGAAACGATCGGAATCCGCTGCCGAAAGGTTCGCCGTGCAGTTGCCGCCGCCGTAATGCCGCTACGAGTCATGCCATCTATAACGCGGTGGGTAGTAAAATATGCTGACTCGTCATGGTGAATGTCCAGTCCAGGATTTCGCTTCCACAGTCACCGTGCGTCGCGAGATCGTGGCGAGCTAGGCGGCGCCGGCCAGCGCATAGGCCTCACCCGGCCGGGCCTCCTCGCTCCCACCTTGGCCGGATACAAGTGTCCGCCTTGCTCTTTCTTTCTCGGCAGCGATCAGTGCCATCTCCATCATCACCAACCACCCCGGCCGGTACCCTTTGTGGCCTGTAGCGCTGTCCTAACGCCGTTCCCAGATGATGTTGCCCCGCTCACGACCATAATCCCGGCATGCCACACCCACAGGCCACACCAACTCTCCACCATCGACCTCGACCCAGTGTTTTATAACGAGACGCCTCCGTCTCGCCGCACTGCCGGATCACGGCGATCACTCCGAGGGTTGAAAAACATAAATAACGGCACTCCGTCAACACGGAATGCGTTGGCAGTCTAGAATGGATGGACCGCCAAGAGAGGCGAATGATGATTTACATCCAATCCTCATGGCCCCAATCTACGAAGAACTTAATCTCCACTCAAGGGTTTCTTAAAAAAAGAAGGGAAAGAAAGAACAAAGGCCAAGCACATCTTATTGCGAAATTAAACTGACTTTAAAACAAAGCAACAACAAATGACAAGATTATTATTTTGCTCGTGATTTTAATTAGATCATGGAACCACGGTGGCGTTCTTCTTCGTTGCATGTAATGGCTGATCTTGCTTCACCTGTTCACCGGCGCTGGTGCGCAAAAAGGGGCGCATGGAGGACACGCAGCTTTGCAATCATCCCACGTGTCGTAACAAGGAACCTCCAGCTTATTAAACATCTGGCAGGGTGCTGCGTGTGCTAGTGGAATCAACAGTTTCCAGTTATTGAGACTATCTCCCCTAGCCTAGGGTTAGGGTCCTCTCTCTTCCTCTGGCGGCGCAACCGTCGGAGTCCACAAACCAATCCACAAAACCTTACGTGCGATCCTAGCAGCGGGTGGGGACTGCTCACCTGACGCGGAAGCGTGTTTTGATTGTCCTGCATGGCGGCTACATCCAGCACATCGGGGAAGAAGAAGATGGGGAGGATCTTGCCTCTGAACCTAGTTTGGAGGAAAAGCTTGAGGGGCTGAATCTGGTAGGTGAAGAGGAGGAAGATTTGGACTTCTCTGAGGAGATTGAGGGGCTGATCCAGGAGGTGCGATGGCTTGCCCTATTTAGGGTTCATACGACTAAACCCTATAGTCATGCAGCTCTTCTTAGTGCCATGCGCTTTGCATGGGCTGCAGCTAAGGATGTGACTTTCAAGATCATGGGGCCGAACCTGTTTTTGGTGCAATTTCATTGTTTGGGTGACTGGAACAGGGTTATGGAGGGTGGACCTTGGTTGTTCAGAGGTTCGCCAGTGATTATGGAAGAATATGATGGCTTCTCAAATGTGCAGGAGTACAAGCTCGACAAGATACCTGTTTGGGTTCGTATCAATGGGATCCCAGATGGCCTCATGAAGAAGAAAGAGCTTGCGGAGAAGGTGGCACGCAAAGTGGGTGAGCCACCGATCTCTGTTATTGTTAATGAAGGCAAGATTAACCCTGCTGCATATTTGCGGGCGAGAGTGTTCTTGGATTTAAACAAGCCGTTGGTTAGAGTGGTTCCTATAACTCTAAAGGAAAAGAAGAAATATCTGGTTCAATATGAGAAGCTTCCGACTTTCTGTCACTTTTGTGGCCATCTCGGCCATGAGATGACTGAATGTGGAGATGGTACACATAAATCGGAGGACTGCCAGTGGGGTGACTGGTTGCTGGTTAGATTTGGCCCTAGTCCCAGTGCAAGAACCGAAGGTAGAGGGGGCGAACTGGAGGAGGGCCCCGAGGTCGGGGTCGCGGCCGTGGTCGTGGTGACTGGGCGGAGGATCCCAGTGAGGATATGGATATGTACTCTGCTGATGATGACGAGGGTAATGGTGATGCCATGACCAGGAAGCGGGTAGTTGATGATCAACAGACGAATGTGGGGGATGTGGCTAACAAAGTTCTCCTGTTGGAAAATGTGGCGCAAACGCAGGACAAGAAAAGCCCACACAAGATGCAAGACAAGAAGCGAATGAGGCGTGGTCTCAATGGTGATGGAGATGCTAGCAATTCTCAGATATCGGCGCCCTCTCGGGGAGAGGGTGACCGGACACAATGAAAATCTTAGGATGGAACTGCCGCGGGCTAAGTAGTGCCCGGGCAGTGAGGGCGCTTCCGGACGTCCGGAAGTGCTACAACCCGGATGTGTTTTTTCTGTCTGAAACGCATTTGGGAAAAGTTAAGGCAGAAAGATTGAGGAGGAGATTGGGGTGTGACCATTTCATCATCCACGAGAGTGATGGACGAAGTGGTGGTCTACTGTTGATGTGGAGAAAAGACATCAAAGTGCATGAGCAGGAAGTGTCTGAGAATTTCATTGATGTGGTCATTGAGGATAGTACTGCATGGAGATTTACAGGCATCTATGGTGAGCCTAGGTGGGATCAGAAGGATCGAACATGGGCGGCCTTGCGTGGACTGCGTCGCCCAGTGGCGCAACCGTGGTTAACTTTGGGTGATTTTAATGAAGTACTTTATAATCACGAGAAGGAAGGGGGAAGACCAAGGTCTCAGTGCCAGCTGCAGGAGTTCCATGATGCTCTCGCGGATTGTGGTCTGTCTGACATGGGTTTTGTTGGAGATAAGTTCACGTGGCAGAGGGGGAAAATAAGAGAGCGACTGGATCGTGCTGTAACAAACTCTCTTTGGAATATTTTGTTTCCTAATGCCCGGCTAGTTAATGGTGAAATGACAAAATCAGATCACCGACCGTTGATTGTTGATACTGACCACCTCCCGGATGACCAAGGGCGTGGTGTGGTTAAGCCAAAGAGATTTGAGGCTAGGTGGCTTAGGGAGGAAACTGTGGAGGCTATGGTGCAGGCTGCGTGGGCGAGGGCGAGCGCCAGGGGTGAGGGCCCCACATTTAAGCAGAAAACAAGCCAAGTCCACGAGGAATTGCACGTCTGGGACAAAAATGTGCTGAAGGCCCCGGTTAACAGAATGAGAAAATTAAAGCGCGAGCTTGAGAAATTGCGGAGGGGGCCTCTGACTGATGAAAATGTCTCGGCGCAGAAGGAGCTTTTGGTGCGCCTGGAGCTGTTAATGGAGCAGGAGGAGTTGATATGGGTGCAACGGGCCCGTGCAAACTGGCTCAAACATGGTGACCGTAATACAAATTTTTTCCATAATTATGCATCAAGTCGGAAACGACGGAATGCAATCAAGTCTTTGGTGGATGATCAGGGGGTACGCCACGAAGATCGGGAGAAGATGTGCTCGCTAGTGAAAGATTACTTTTTGGCCCTTTTCACGTCCGAGGTGCAGGAGATCGATCAATCGGTGTTGAGTGATGTGCGCATGAAAGTCACGTGTGGGATGAATCAAATGCTGCTCGCTCCCTTTTCTTATGAGGAAATAAAAAAGCTCTCTTTGATATCGGTGATCTGAAGGCTCCAGGGCCGGATGGCTTGCATGCTATATTTTACAAGCGTTTCTGGAATATGCTGGGTGATGATCTAGTAGTGGAGGTGCTCAATGCCTTGAACACATATACGATTCCAGAAGGGTGGAACAACACTAATATCATTATGATTCCTAAAGTGGAGAATGCAGAAAAGGTATCACAGTTTCGCCCAATTAGTCTTTGCAATGTTGTCTATAAAGTTATCTCTAAAGTGTTGGCTAGTAGATTAAAGGTTATTTTACCAGAAATTATTAGCGACCAACAAAGTGCGTTTGTTCCCGGGAGATTGATTACAGATAACATCCTACTGGCTTATGAATGTGTGCATACTATAAAAAGGAAGAAGGGTAAGCGTGGCCTTTGTGCTGTTAAACTTGATATGCACAAAGCTTATGATAGGGTTGAGTGGAGATTTCTGGAAAAAATCATGTTAAAGCTGGGCTTTGATCGGAGATGGGTGAGAATCATTATGGCTTGTGTCTCGTCTGTCAAATATACAGTCAGTTTCAACTCGATGGTAACTGAAGTTATTACCCCAACCCGTGGATTAAGGCAAGGGGATCCTTTATCCCCGTACCTTTTCCTTCTAGTTTCTGAAGGGCTTTCTTGCTTGTTACGTGGAGCTTCTGAAAGAGGAGAATTGGAGGGGATCAAGGTATGCAGGGAGGCACCACCTATTTCCCATCTATTATTTGCAGATGACTCGCTTATTCTTGTGAATGCTGATAGACAGAATGCAGAAAAGTTGAAGAGTATTCTGGATTTATATTGTGCGAACTCTGGTCAGAAACTAAGCGAAGCAAAGTCTAGTATATTTTTTTCTAGTAATACCAGTGTTGATACAAAGACCGATGTCTGTGGTGTTCTAAACATTATGACAGAATCACTTACGGATAAATATTTGGGGCTCCCGGCATTGGTTGGAGCTGACCGAAGCGACTGTTTTCGACACTTAGTTGACCGTGTGAGATCCAGAATTTCTGGATGGAAGGAGAAACTTCTCAGTATGGGAGGAAAAGAAGTGCTAATCAAGTCTGTCGCACAAGCTGTACCGGTGTACGCGATGATGGTTTTCAGGATTCCGAAAAACATTTGCAAAGGAATTACAGATGCTATCTCGCAATACTGGTGGGGTGATGACGACGTACATAGGAGAATGCACTGGCTTATGTGGTGGAAAATGTGCTTACCAAAGCATAAGGGTGGAATGGGGTTCCGGGACCTACAAAGCTTCAATCTGGCAATGCTAGCGAAACAGGTTTGGAGGCTATTATCAGACCCAGAGTCTCTTTGTGCTCGAGTTCTCAGAGCTAAATATTATCCGGATGGCAAGCTTCTTAATGCAAAGCCAAAGAATGGGAGTTCCTATACATGGCAGAGTGTGCTTGCGGGGCTTGAGTGCTTCAAAAATGGTTACATATGGCGTGTGGGGGATGGTACTCAAATCAGCATATGGGAGGACAATTGGATACCTAGCAGTCCTAATCTGAAGATCCAAACACCGAGAGGCACCAATCTAGTCACAAAAGTCGATGAACTTATTGACCCGGTGAGTGGCTCTTGGGATGAGGACTTGATTCATGCAATTTTTGATCAAGTGGATGCTAATCGCATCTTGCAAATTCCTATTGTCCAAGGGAGAGAAGACTTGGTAGCCTGGCACTACAACCGTAATGGCTTATTCAGTGTCAAGTCTGCTTATCATTGTCAGTGGGCAGCAAAATATGGAAGTAGACATCTACCGACCGCAGCAGGAGGGGGTGGATGCAGTCAAATATGGAACAAGTTGTGGAAGTTGTCAGTTCCAGGAAAGATAAAGATCCATGGATGGCGAGTACTGCGGGGCTTCATACCTTGTCGTGCAACCCTTGCGGCTCGTCATATTGGGGATGGTGCGAGATGTCCGATGTGCCAGGTAGGTGATGAAGATATCCTGCATATGTCATTTACTTGTCCGCGGGCGAGAGCTGTTTGGTCAGCGCTCGGCATTTGGCGGCAGCTTGAAACTCTTGTAAATGGAGATCGCACGGGATCGGAAGTTGTTGAGGAAGTCATTAGGCGAGGTGGGCAGATCGTACTGCTCAATGATATTGGCTTCGCTGAACTAATCCTTACTGGTGCTTGGTACATTTGGTGGGAGCGCCGGCAGGTGGTTCAGGGCGAATCGATTCAAAATCCCGCCAGAACTGCGATGACAATTGCTGCACTGACAACAAACTATATGATCTCGATGAAGAAGACTGCCCGAGTGCGTCAAGGCTGGAGGAAGCCGCCGGAAGGAAAATTGATGGTTAATGTGGATGCTTCGTTTGATGTGCGAACAAATTCAGGTAGTGCTGGAGCTGTGATCAGAGATGCCACGGGAGCTTTCATTGCTGCTACATGTAAGTATCTGGTTCAGATCGCTGACCCGCAAATGGCTGAAGCTTATGCGCTGTTGGAGGGACTGAAATTGGCGGAGTCAATGGGGATTAATCGCCTTATAGTCCAAACAGACTGTTTGGAGGTTGCCCAGACGATGGCTGATGGCGGTTTCTCGGCGTCCTCAGCTGCGGCTATATATGATGAGAGCTACAAAATTTGGATAGGTTTTGCGGATATTGGCATTGAACATTGTGATAGAGAGGCTAATATGGTGGCTCACGAGCTAGCTAGGCGGGCTTTTGCTTCCAGAAATTTTTGTAATTGGGTAGATGATCCTCCTGATTTTATTATAGAGTACTTGATTAAAGATGTAACTATCCTATATGATCAATAAAGCTTGCCGTCTGGCTTTCAAAAAAAAAAAAAAAACATCTGGCAGCAGTAGCACAGCTTAAATTGGCACAAATCCTTGGTGCAAAATTTCAGATATATCTTCCCGTCATCTCTTGAAGTGGAATTCACCGCGAGGCTCTTTTGAGTTGCCTCGTCTAGGTGAGGACGACGACCTGTTGGAGAAGCTTGTGTTCATCATGATCAAGAATAAGTAATACAGATGAGATCAAGGGTACATACATTGTGTGAGCAATGCCATGCATCCAAAAAGCACAATGAACAACACCACGCCGCCGCCGTTTCTCATATTAGAATCTTTACCTTGGCCGGCTTAATTGCATAAGAGGTACTAGGTGGGCGGTTGTTTTCTCTCGAATACAGTATATATAGAGAAAGTCGATCTTCTATAGATGTCCCCGAGTAGAATCTGTCCATTCATTTTGAAATATTCAGGCAAATGAATAGAATAGAAAGATCACATAGATATTTAGTTACGTATTTTCTGCAGGAAGATAATGACGAATTTATACGGGCATTTAATTATGGAACATGATGCATGTGTCAGGCTGTCAGCAATCTGGGCGGGCAAGGAAAAAAGATTAGGAGTTTTCTTTCCAAAATAATAATGACTATTATTTTTTCATAACTAATGGTCATTTCGGATCCAACAATGTGTAGATTCAATTTTAAAAATTAACAACTAATGACCGTTTTCAAAGGTAATATTGTCAAAGTAATATGTTTATAATAAACAATCATCATCTACCTATTAAAGAATAAACATGTTTTCTGATTTCCTCTTTTTTTTTCTTACCCACATTCGTTGGTACCCAATCAAATTCAACGTTAGATCTAATCCATCTACAATCGTTATTTTTTTCTTTTCCTATGATTTATGGGCCCAGTCATTGTTTATGGTACTATGTTTACACAAATTGCATTAGGATAGTCCTCCAATTTATGTTTTTGTCACCACAGTTTCTACCCTCCTATACTATCCAATCTTGCCCGAAACTCGGGATACGCTCCGACCCACCCGTGATTTCCTGCCTATTAATCCTCGGTTTCCTTCGGCAACCGAAACATTCCATATTGTAACACCATATCCTTTGGCAAAAGAAGCTTTCCTTCTTTGCTTTAATTTCCTTCGTTTGCTTAGGACAGGGAAATTAGCATATCGTAGCTAGGGAAATTAGAAACTCGTAGCCAGACCGTGACCTTATCTCTGTGACTCTATCTCTACCACTGAAGTCATTCCTCTTCTTATGCTCACATCAATGATCGCCCTCGATCTGATCCGTGATGGAGACCGGCAGATAGCGCCGATATCCGCGGTGGCCGGATCCACGGTGACCCATGGCAGCAAGACCCACAGGGGCCTATGGCGGTAATGCCATGGCTGGTAGATTTGTGATGGTATTAGCATCTCCATGCAAAGGAGCTTCTATTTTTTTGTTTTTTTTATGCCATTTACCCCCTGGTGGCTCTTGTTTTTTCATCCCTTGTTTGAAATCTATTGCTGCCTTTTCATGCAGATCCGGCACTGTCAACCACTCCCATGTTGATTTCTGCGGTGTCTTCGTGTTGGATGGATGCCCACACAGTTTGTGCCCGAAAGAAATAAGAATTGGTTAGTAGAATTATTCTCTTATTGTGCTATGTAGAAGTGAAATGTAAATCTTCAATGGTTATGCAACTTTCTCATTTCTTGAAACTTGATTTGAGAAGGATGTCCCCACAAATATTTTTGTCATGATAACTAGATAATTTGTTGAAAGCATAATTATTCACAAGTGCTGCCTAACTAGCTGTCAGATTTTTGTCTAGAATATTTTATCTTACAAGGAGTGTTGAAGCAATGTATGTGAAGGCTTAAATAATTTCAAGGTTTGCAATTTATATATTATTACTCTCACTGCTTTTTAAGATAAAAGAGCATACCTTGAAGTAAATTGTAAATCAAAGTTCTTGTTTGCAGAGTCTGTACTGTGAATAAGAAAAGATGGAAGGTGTAGCAAATCTATGTTGTCATTCATCAATGCAAATGTGAGTGTGTTACAGTCTATATATCTCTTGCACTATGCTTACTCTTGACTTACACTCACTTTTTTGGTCACCTGCAAATGCAGAAGACAAAAAAACTTGCTAGACGGGCATAACATTGTACACAATTGCATACTCCTTTATCTGTGACTTAACTATATTTTGTAGTACCTAAATGTACATATCTTATATGGACAAAATGATCTGTGCAACATTTGATGTCTGTATGTGTTAAAGTTGTCCATCTGTTTGCTTCGAGGGATTATATGTGTTTGCTGAAATATAAATATGCATGTAAACAACCACTATGATTCAATTGAGGTGCTGGTGACTTATGTTAACTATTGTTCTCACTTTTCAGATTAAAGGTCATGTTGGCAGTAGAGTTTTAATGCCATCTTCAACAATTTGATAAGGTAATTTCAATATCAAAGCTACTTCTTAGCTGTTCCCTTCTTTGTCTCTTGAAATGTCGTACTGCATATATAAATTACTTCTTAGCAATGGATTACTTTCTTTTCATGTTTCCTTTTCAGTTTCGATGGTGCAGACCGTGTGTGCAAGAGCAACTGATTGTATGGTATTTAGACTCGGTTTGTATGTGCATACCAATTTACAGGTTGATGTAACAATAATGATCAAACATGTTTTTTTTGTTTCCCTGAACTTATATTCCTTGTGTGCCAATCATTAGGAAAATACATTTTCTCTGTGCGTGCCCCAAAAATACCGACAGGAAAATTCCTGTCGCTTTATCCCTATATGCGTTTTCCTTTTCCCTGACGGTAAGCTGACAGAGGTAATTTTCATGTGTGTTTTTCCGTTTTACCTAGCGGTTTTTAGCACACAAGAATATTCCGGTATCCAGTAGTGTTTCCTTCGTTTGCTTAGCGTGATTTCCTCCCCACTATGAGCTCGTCCACGTTTGGGGATAGTGCCGAGGTGGAAGGAGTGTCTCGCTATCGAGAGGATTCTTGGTACTTGCCCGTCTAGGAATACAAGTATGAGTGTGATATCTACCCTTTTTCAAGCTTGTATTTTTTATATATGAATTTGACAAATATAACACGTGCGTGTCGCACGTGCACTATACTAGTAACTAATAAGTTAGTCATTTTTTATATAAATAAATTATAAAAATATTTATTCGAAATCTAATTAATCATTATTATTATTGTTGTAGTCACTTTTTAGTGTATTTAACACAAATTTGTATGAAAAAAATATTAATTTTTAGTGAAATTAGTAAACTACCCTTCAACTAATGTCATTTTTTGACCACAAAACTCTACATTGGGATGACAGAGTCTCACCACTCAGTGACATAAGCTGCTCAATGAAATAAAATCCACACATTCACGCAAAAAAAACTTTTCTTGCCTTTTGGCTACCCGGATAGTGGTAAGGCCTCCCGTGCGGCTGCCCCAGGTCGAGGGTTCGACCCTCGATCCCGCACCACGCTGTTACAGTGTTGTAGCTCGCACGTTGGTATTGTAGCTGCACACGGTGTAGGAAAAAATCACCTCGTTCTTCCCAATCAAACATAGGTAAAAACTCGTGCCACAGCTCACAAGGTCAACTAAGTCCCTGTGTATGGTTGTGGGGAAGGTTTAGGAGTTTTTTCGGCCTGCGTGATAAGCCGTCGGGGTGGCTTCTTTCCCTGATAGGTCAAGTTTTTTTCCGCCTTTTGGCTAGAAAGCTTTGCCAGGTCTTGTACAACACTAATACTTTTCTACTCCCTCAAGTCCACAATATAAACATTTAAAGTATTTGAAAATTTATCCACGATATAAGTATTCATAGATATAAGATAAAATCTGTTGGATTGATGATTGCTCCGTGAGTAGTTGGTCGGTTGAAGTAAAATGTGAAGCATATATACTCCTAACTTTTTTTGAGTATTTTTATCTCGATATTCTAGGATACAGAGGAAATAGTGTGTAGATATTGCAAAAGCTCCAATACGTGGACTAATTTCAGAAGTCGAGTGGACTGGAAAAAAAATCTTTCTGTTGGACCTCAAGTAATGCCCCAACAGTCATCAAGTGACGAAAAGAAACAGACAAATGTAAGTATTCAATAAACTTCTCTTTTCTAAAAAAAATATTTATAAATCTTCATTTCAAGACAGATTTCACCCCGTCTGATCGAGTTGTGCCGGCGATCGTGCGCCAATTTGTTTCAGTTGATGAACCTCCTTTCATTTGTTTGCTCGTAAAGAGGAATTTATAAAAATACAAATTTGATTGAAATAAATTCTCATACGTTTTGTATCAATATAGAATAAGAGATCTGTACAACATAGATCACACAAAAAAAACATACATAAAAGGATCACCTAAGACAAGCTAGACGAGGAGGCACAACACGTCAACACCTGATGAACACTCCTATCCTGTAACCACACATTCACATGGAGGCCTCTAAGACAACATACAAGAAGAACACGATGTTGAAGCATCGTCACTGCTTATCTATGGAATTGGAATTGCGTTTTCTGACCTCCAAATAAATCCATAAAACATGACAATAACACGTTTAATAAGATAATCAGCACATCCTGATAGTATTGATGTTACTGACATCCATAGAAATGACGAGCAAAGCTTTCATCAATGCTTAAGAGGCAAGTCCAGCCAGCAGACCTTCAGACAGGGTAAACAAACTTCTAGTTTTAAAAGTTTCGAACTCGTAGACTTTCTATTTTAGGAAACTTTGTCAGAAACTTTGGTCACAAACTTTGATCATAAAGTTTGGTCACGAACTTTGAAGCGAAAGTTTTTCATCAAACTTCGGTCCTACTTTAAAGTAAAAGTTTTGGATAAAACTTTGATCACAAACTTGGAGCAAAAGTTTTAGAATAAAACTTTAAATAAATAGTTATGACAAAACTTTTTTCGTAGAAAAGTTATGATCAAACTTCGAATAGAAAGTTGTTATCATGAAACTTTGAGTTGGAAAGTTGATTTGCTACGAAGCATGCTAACGCACAAGTGTGGATTAGGAATTCTGATGCTTAAGCCTCTAACATGCCCACACTCACTGGAGGGTTGTCAGCAGGACCAACCTCTCTCTCACAAACCGAAACATTGTTGAGTGTAAGGACTCCACCTCTGTTGTCAATAGGGTTGGGCGTTCGGGTATGACCGGTATTTCGGTTTGGTTTTTTCGGGTTTTCATAATTCCGGTTTCTCATAGTTGCTACACAAACAGATGCAGAAATATTGGGTACCCGATAATTTCAGGTAGCTAAGTTTCGGTTCGGTCTTCGGGTATACCCAAACTACCCAAATATATACAACAGCTAAGAATAGAACAAGGATCAAGGAACATGTGTACAACATCATAATTTTTTATCAAATTTTGTCTCACAGAATCAAGCAAGCAATCTGATTAATGTCTTAAGAGTAAATAACCAAATGAAAACGTTAACTGAAGTTTTTTACGATAATAACTATCAAATGTCATCGCGTGGAGTCGTCCGTATATGAGGTGGCGACGTGCCTAAATTGGAAAGAGGCAGGGCAGAAGGCGATGGAGCATGCGTCAATTGGAAAGTGACGATACGGTGTACGTTAATTGGGAAGAAACATCAGGCGATGCATCTGTGGGATTTAGATGGGCCAATGGTCCATGACAACTTCGGTTATCGGGTAACCGCGACTAGCACCCAAAAATCAGTGAAAAATATCGGGTACCCAGCAGCTGCACCCGATCTACTACCCAAAACCCGGAACTCCGGTCTTTTCGGTACCGGTCTCGGTTTTTCTGAGTTTGGGCTTTCGGTCCCGGTCTTTTTGCCCACCCCTAGTTGTCAAGTCCCAAGCCTCCGTGCTCTCCGCCTTGTAGGCTGCAGCCGACGCGTGCCAGTTTTGGCCCCTCACCATGGTAACCTCCACTACCGAGATAATTGTGCTCACCGTGAGAGTGGTCTTCATAAAAATGCCCGCGCTGTCGTCGGCTTTGTTAAAATATCCATCTCAAAGAAATATACCTAAATTACTCTCCGACCAACCGAAGAGACTAAATTACCTCTCTGTTTCTTCTACCTCCGTCTTCCTCTAGAGCTCTACGCACACCAAGTCGCCTGGCCTCCACGCCCCCAGCCGGCACCGCTCGGCATCCACGCCCGCGCACCGCCTCGTCCCAAGCACACGCCTTGTCGATCTGCGCGCCGGATCTCCACACCCATCTACCCACCGCGCCCGTGTGTGGCTGGCCGCCTCCACGCCCGCGTGCCGCCTGGTCCCGCACCCGCCCCGTCGACCGCGTGGCAGACCTCCACGCCCGCCTGCCCTCTCGTGCCCGCACGCAGCCGACCGCCTCCACGCCCGCGCGCTACCTGGTCCCGCACCCACCTCGCCCCACCGACTGCATGTTGTCGACCTTCACGCCCGCCCGCAGTCATTGTAGCCGTCCGGCTCCCGCGCTCCCGCACGCATGCAGCGCCGCAGCCCCGCGCTGATGCCGCCGCCCATGCCCCGACGACCACGCGTCGCCACCGCCTAGCGCCGCGCTCACGCACGGTCTACACTTCCACGTCCGTAGAGGCATTGTCGGAGGCCCAAAGGAGAAAATAGGATGGAGAAAGTTTGAAGGGTAATCTTGTCCTTCGATCTAGATAGGAAGCAATTTAGGTATACTTGTGAAGCCCTCACATCACCGTGGGCATTTTAGCGAAGCTAATGGTAGCATGGGCATTTTTTGAAATCCACTCTCGTGGTGGGCATAATCACAAATATCTCTCCACTACTAGAGGAATTTTTGCTTATAGATCAAACAATGGACATTTCTCCTTGCACAATATTTGGTGGTGTCCGGTGTCCGAATGTTTCTTCGCACACTGTTATGTAGAGAGTTACGATAATATCTTTTAAACTCCTACCGAGATTTACCTTTCTTTGACAGAGCAAGCAAAAATACGAGGTGGTTCATAGCGTGTGAGTTGTGAGAAATCTCTCAGCAATGATGGCACCCGACAGTATAATTGTCCTTTGTGAGTGTGTTGTTTAAAAAACTTACAATAATAAGGTTCTATTTTTCGGGGGTGAAAACATATGATCTTTGGTAGGACAACAACATTATTGATGTCGCTTCACTTTTTAGTAGCATCACTTCATAATTTTGGGAACCTTAAGAGCGTGATTGGTTGGCTGGTTTTACGACAAGTAGGCTCTTGGATATGATGTTTTCGCTATCGGTTAGCTGGAGCCTGGAGGAGAGCTAGAGCCTAGCTCCCACGATGAAAAATATGCCTCCGAACCTGGCTATGTGGATGCACAAAAAATGAACGTATCTGGCAGATCTGACTCGTGGGAGCTCAACGAATGCTCGAGCGGGTTGAAAAAGGCTAGCGGTAGCCTTAGATGCAAGCAACCAATCAACTGCAGTCCTGTTTGGAATGAAATTACCAATCAATCAAACTAGTTTTGCATGCAAAGGGTCCGACTCACTGTGGCCCAGTTACTTGATCCGAGTCATGCTGGTGAGAGAAGAGAACCATCGAAGAGAACCAATCACATCGTGAGCCTCTTTGTTGGGAGAATTGGTTTGTTTGTGGTTGCTCAGAAGAATAGTTGTGTTTTTACTTTCATGGTTTGCTCTTTTTTTTTGTAAGCGTGTGTGCTATTAAGAGTAATTATACTTATTTTTAAGGGGCAATTGCGTTTCTACCATCAAAATCATGGCCCATTGTGATTTTACCATCGAATCTTGCTTTTTGTGTTTTTACCATCACTTTTTTGAACTGAAGAATGGATGTACCATGAGTCTGTTATCAGCAATGTAACGGTGTTAGTTTTGCCTAGAAAAGACCAAAATACCCTTTGACGATTTTACCATAAATCTGGACATAAAGCCAACTACAAACAGTTTGAAAGGACAACTTTGACAAATGCAAATAGATTTGTAAGAATTTATAAATTTTGACAGCATTTTCCCTCTATGACACATATCCAACACATATCCAGCATATCACATACAACAACATAGTAGACATTATAGATTCAGATTCACATACACAATATATAGCCTAGATATTAAGTTCAGATTGAGAAGAAAAATAACCCAGAGATAATAGGTTCACATTCACACAACATCCAAAATAAAAGTCAACTGTTACATGCTCATATCATCACAACAAACATCACCAACACCAACAGGGCAAAGAAGATCACAATCCAAAATATGCACCTAGCCTTCCTCCTATTCCTTGTCGCCCTCTTCGTCCTCTTCCCCTTCCTCTTTCTGATGGTTGCCTTCCTCCTCTCATGTCACTAGGACTTTCAGTTGCTCTCCCACTTATGAAATGAACAAAAAATGAAATAAGCAAACAATCAAAATCTGTGATGAATAAAATTGCTAAATCAGTAGCGATTGAACAAGAATAACTCACATTGTTGGCTGGTCACCATTTGGATCATTGTTGTCATGTGTTGTTTCACTTTCCAAAGAGGCTCTCATTTTCTTTTGACTAGCTGTGAGGCCACCTTGACAATACTTGGTTGTATGTCCTCTCAAACCACATTATGTGCATGCCTTTTCTTACTAGTGGTGGTTTCATCGGATGCCTTAATCCTAGATACTCTAGGTCTCTCGGGTTTCCTTCTCAATTTTGGCTTCTTAATTTTGAAGCCCAAATCAACTTATGCCCACTGAAGCTTTGATGTCATTGGCTTGAAAGTACCTGCATATGTCTTCCTAAACCTCTCAACTGAGTAATATTCATGGACAAAGCCCTCCATATTGACCTCTCTAGTGAGCTTCCTAATGAAGGCTAAAGCATGGTTGCAGGGTTTTCCAGTCACTTGCCAAGCCCTACAGCTGCACGTCTTTCCCACCAAGTCAACCGCATGACTTAAACCTGAAACAGATACTTCAGCCGTAAGACCTCCACATGGCAATACTTCATGGTCTTTAATTAGCTTGCTTTTAGCATTGAGATCCTGAATAATCTTTGGTATTATTCTTCCTTGCATCTTAGCCCCAATCTTCCTTCTTAAATCAAACTTCATAATGATCATTTGTCTTATCCTATCACACAAGTCCACAACTTGTTTGTCCTTCTCCTTTGACATCCAACTATTGAAACTCTCAAAGAGGTTGTTGTTAATGTAATCAACTTTGGATTCTTCAGAGAATTTGCTCTTATGTTACTCCAAACATAAGGATGATTTAAATCAACCCATTCAAGGGCAAGATGATTCTTCTCTTCAATCTTCCTAATGTGGTAGTTGTGCTTCTCGATGATGCATGTCTTGGCTGCTGCCCACATGTGTTGAGCAAAAAGCTTCCCTTGTAGGTCTTTCTCATGTTCTTCCACAAATGTCTCATGCATTCTCTATGTTCCACTTCCGGATATACATCATCTACAACCCCTTCTATTCCTTTACCCGCATCGGTGCTAATGACAAAACCTGTATGTGACATGAAAAAAATAAGATTATGTTAGTTTCCATATGTACAAAAAAAGAAACAAAAAATAACATGTACTCCCTCCGTCCCATTGAAAGTATCGCTATGGTATCCGTACCAGTCAAACTTTCTAAACTTTGACTAGATTTGTAGAAAATATTACTAACATTTGTATCTCTAAATAAGTTGATTATGAAATTAGATTCAATTATCTATCTAATGATACTAAATATATTCAATAAATATTTATAATTTTTCATATATTTTTAGTCAACGTTAAAGATGTTTGATTTCATAGGAAGCGAGAACGACACTTTTAATGGGACAGAGGTAGTAGGAAACAAACCTGTAGAGTACCAATTGCTTTCTTCAAATTTTCCATGAACCAAGACCAACTTTCCTTAGATTCTGTTTCAATCACGGCAAATGCCACATGATAAAGCCAATTATGACCATCTATTGCAACAGCAGATGCTAATTGTCCTCTAGCCCGTCCTGTCAAGTGAGTAGAGTCCATAACAATGTAAGGCCTGCATCCTTGGAGGAAACCATCAATGCAAGGTTTGAGTGCAACAAAAACCTCCTGAAACACTTGTCACCATTGTGGTCTTCGAGGTCCAACTCAACAATACTACCAGGCATTGATTTAAGGAGCTCAGCCTGATAAGTAGGTAGCAGATTATAACTGTCATCCCAAGCACCATTTATCATGTCTAGTGCCCTATTCTTGCCTCTAAAGATCCTGTCATATGGAACTTCAAACTTAAACTTCTTCTTCGATGAAGCACACTTAAACTCTTCTTTGAAGGTTTCATTGAGGGGTCATCTCGTAGTAAGTTCAAAGCATTGTCGACAACCCACTTATTTGATTGACCACAATGATTCATTGAACCACAAGTATGCTTTGGTCCACTAATCTTCACCTAAATGAGGTATTTTATTAGTAATTCAGATCTGATAATTAATTAACAAAAAAGTGTCACGCGTCGCGCTCTTCGCCCGCACCGCGCCGCACCCGACGCCTCGCACCGTGTCGCGCCGCCTTGCGCCTCGCACCGCGCGCCGCTAGTCGTGTCCAGCTGCTGCACGCCCGCACCGCGCCTAGCCACTCGCCTCTGCGCCGCGACCGGTGTTTGCTAGGGTTAGGGTGTGCGTCCTGCTCTTTTTTTCCATCGGGGTCCTAGGTTCGGGAGGGATCGGGATAATTCGTAGAAGGGGGAGGGCATTTTGGTCTCGCCCATCATATTCTCTTTTTTTTTATTGGTTCATTCTATTGCGCCACGGTGAGAGAAGCCATGGTAAACGACACCTTTGGTTCAAAAAAGTGATGGTAAAATCACAAAAAGCAAGATTCGTTGGTAAAATCACAATTAAGCCTGAAATTGATGGTAGAATCACAATTATCCCTATTTTTAAAAGTATATACTAAGGATCTAAAGTGTTTCAAAAATCACAAGTTCTTTTTCACACAGTAATACAAACGAAACGAGAAGAAAATAAAAGGAGCGAAGCGAACAAAAGTAACTACTGAAATCACCTTCCCTTCCCGAATTCCCTCCATCCGAAAAAAGAAAAATAATCCCGAATTCCCTTGGGCCTTGCAGGCAGCTCGGCGGCCTCCAAACAGGTATTCGCAAACAAAAAGGGGCAGAGACACTTGTGTCGTCGACTCTCGCTCTCCCCGCTTGCCCGCGCCGCCTCGTTCGTCTCCAGTCCCCTTCCACGGAAGCATGTCACCACAAGTTCTTCCCTTTCGTGGTCGTCGCCCCTCTTGCTAGTCTGCTCTTCCTCGTGACCTTCCCCTTACTAGAGGCCCGGGATCCCCCTCCACTAGCAATGGAATTGCAGATCCATGCGGACTAGGATTGATTTCTTCGTTCTCCGGTAAGGAACCCTATCTTCCTTGGATCGATTCCGTTTTTCGAAGAGTAGTTTTTGTTCTGGTGTTCACAATCTAATCCGAATCATCGTATATCCAATCCATTTCGTTAGGGATTTATTTGCTGTGACCCGTTTCTTCAAAAAAATAAAATAAAATAAATTAGGGTTCAACTTCACGTTAAGCCCGCCCCATAAACCCTTTGAGTTCCTTTTTACGTGTTCCGAGTAGCAAAACGGAATAATAGTACCTTCCCACTCCTGCCCTTGTTCTTCTTCTGTAGTAAGTGGGAAACATATTGTTCTGAGTGTCATGTACTTTATGATGACTGTTATGTGCAATAATTTGCAATCTCAGTTTATATTTATGGAGAAACATTTTCGAGGAGAATGGGATAATGCCCACTTAGGTCTAGGGTAAATGTGACTCGTAGATAAGGAATGCCATGTATTCTAAACATGTAATATTTAGGAATTGCTTCTTTTTTGTCACTTTTCTGTCAGTCTCAAATCACATATGAAATTTCCCCTGATTTCATGATTTCCCAAACACAGGGCCCGGCGTTAGGTAGGAGACTATGTCTTCAAAGATTAGAGGAGGTGGACGCCGCGGCGCGGCCGTGCCGTGGCCGCGGCCGCGGAAGATATGCTGTTGCTGAAACTGATATGGATAGTCAAGAAACCTCTGCAGCTTCTTCGCCAAGTACTACTTCAGATAAAGAGGACAATGTTGAGTTAACTTCTGAACATTCCTCTTTAGCTTGCAATGCAGGACCAGCTGTACCTGTACCCAGCACACTACTCAACCCTAAGATTAACCACCGTTCCGATGCAATTTTCGGGGATCAGGTTAGTATGTCAACAAGTATGCCTGTCATAGTTGATAACAAGTTATATTGTAAGATTTGAGTTATACAATAGTACTGAAATTTGAATTATTGCAGGCTGTGGATCAGTTGAAGTTGCGTCATCACAAACCTCTAAAGTTTCATGAGAGATACCGCCCTTATTTGAGGGACGCAGGCTTGCTTGGGCTTTCACAAATTTGCCAAAAGATTCCTCAGCTGGACAAAGGCTTGATTACTGCTCTTGTTGAGCGCTGGAGGCCAGAGACTCACAGCTTCCACCTTGCCTCCGGGGAGATCACTGTTACACTTCAAGATGTTGCAATGTTGTTAGCTCTTCCTATTGATGGTCTTCCGGTTTGTTCTACTACTGATCATGATTATGGACAAGTGGTCCTTGATTGTCTTGGTCATGATGCAAGGGGCCCATCAATGCCTGGTAAATCCTTCTTGCACTACAAATGGCTAAAGAAACACTTCTATGAATTACCAGAAGATGCAGATGAACTGACAGTAGAGAGGCATGTTCGAGCATATATTCTGAGCCTGTTATGTGGGGTGCTCTTTCCTGACGGGACAGGAAGGATGAGTTTGATTTACCTTCCCCTGATAGCTGATCTTTCACGTGTTGGTACATACAGCTGGGGTTCTGCAGTTCTGGCATTCTCATACCGGTCTCTTTGTTCTGTTGCCTCCTCTCGCAATATCAAGAATATTGGTGGTTCATTGCTTCTCTTGCAACTTTGGAGTTGGGAGCACTTTCATGTTGGTAGACCATTGGTTCGATCTCCCCTGTTCCCTGACACAGCCAACCAACAAGACTTGCCCCCAGTTGGCTTTCGTTGGGTGGGCGCTCGCACTCAGAGTGAAAATGCTACTCGCTGTCTGAAGCAGTACAGAGACGAGCTGAATCTGCAGCGAGTAGATCAGGTGAAGTGGGAGCCATACGTGGACCTAGAGTCCTCAAGCTTACCAGCACTTTGTACAAAGGATGCGGACCTGTGGCTTACCCAAGCTCCATTGATAAACTTCCCTATAGTTGAAATGTATTTGCCTGAGCGAGTGATGCGGCAGTTTGGGCTTCGCCAATGCATTCCTCCGCCTTTTCGTCCTACGTTACAGTCTCTGCATCGTATCAGTCGACGTGGCCGAGAACGTGAGAATTGGGAAGAAACACACCATGAGTATATTCAGGAATGGGAAGCCCGACGGCAACGAATATTTCGAGATACAGAGCAGTATGATCCATCGTCTTATGAGGAGTACTTGCAGTGGTACTCAGGAGCTACACGGCGGTACCTGGTTCCCGCAAATAACGATGATGCTGAAGCAGGACCGTCGTCTTCACCTGATGATTCTTTAGATATTCAGCAACAAACCAAGTCTCCAAGGATTCGCAAAGCGGTAAACCTGAACAACTTATGACAGTTTTCTTAAATTTATTTATATGTGCTGTTAATTGCAAGACTTGATTACAGTTTCTCTGATCCAAGTACTTGTATATTGAATCATATTTAATTTGAGATATTGTCCTAACTGTTCTAGGTTGATAAACTGGAAGGCATGGTGAAGAAAGCTCAGAGGGCCATGACATCCACAGCTGATGCGTCCACCCAAGCCCTGGTTGCTGAGTTCCTGCATGGTTTTCAAGATGTCCTGCAAGACCTTGGCGGGATCCAGAGAAACAATGGCTCAGCTGTTCTGCCTTTTGGTTCAGATACTACTTCACATGTTGATTCAGCAGCTACTCAACTTTTGTTCGAGGCAGAACAGCACATAGATGCAAACCAAGAAGCTCAACAACAGGAGGACGAATTTAATACAGACCACGCTTCATTGATCCTTGAACCCATGGGTGAGGAAAACAATCTATCCAATGGTGAATTCTCTGAGCATCCTTCTCTGGATGTGGATGAAAACTGCAATTCAGATGCACCACCCCCTGAGATGTGTGATACAGTCACTCCTACCACTGAGTTTATTCCGCAGCCTTGTGAGGATCAAGATGAACAGCTAGAAGACCAGACTATATTGATGGTGGAACCTAAATGCGAGGAAAATGATGGTTCAGATTTTATGTTTCTGCGGAGTTCTCCATCAATGATGTTGGAGGAACAGCTCAAGCACTCGAGCTCTCCGTCCAAGCTGCATGGGGAACAGGATGGCTCAAGGGATCTTGGTACTGAGCAATGTACCGGACAACAGAGTCTGGATGTAAGAGAGGATGTGGATCAGGAAAACCCTGGCGCAGCTGAGTGTGATGTACTCATGGCAGAGCACACGGAGAAGGAAAACCAGATCAATTTTACTGGTGCAAGTAGTGACCCCATCCAAATCGATCATTGATCATCTTATAGATCTATGTAGTGATTAGATGTAATAGAATTCAGGAGGGAGCTTCCTCTGTTTGCCCCTGGATAATTGGCTGGAGGTCCGCTGATTATCTGGGGGCGGGGGATGGCCTTTAAAGACTTTGAAAACATCCTTCGAGATGTCTGTAGGTCCGCTGATTATCTGGGGGCGGGGGATGGCCTTTAAAGACTTTGGAAACATCCTTCGAGATGTCCGTAGACTCTGTGACTTCCGTTTCTTGGAATGGAAGTGGGTAGTTCGTTAATTGCTGACAGTCTTGGGTCGATTCCATAACTTGTTTCTTCGCTGTTAGCCTGATAATTTAATGTATAAGACATTTTAGGTCTCAGTTTAATTCCCATATATTGTTCTTTTGTCATAATTCCAAAAATTACGGCATATCACCAGTTTAGGTCTCATCTTAATTCTCATATATATTGTTTTCTTAATGTAGTCCCAAAAATTACAGCATATCACCATTTTCGTCTTATTTTAATCCTCGTATATATTATTCTTTTCTTAATGTAGCCCTAAAATTACGGCATACCACCTTTTTTTTCACCGATATACAATTGGACACGGATGAGTACTGTCCCAGGTCCCCCATGTTCTCCGACTCCATACCAAAAAAAGACTGCTGCCGCTTGCGCTGCCGACTGTTGTAAACTCGAGCTCCGTTTTGCTACACCGTGTGCCCGTGCTTCCCCGTTTGAGACTTTCCCATAGCGCTGCTCACCGAGATACCTGAGCTGGATGTACCGAATCAATCTAGCCTGCACCGTGACATCTACCGGGCCCACCGAGTGAGTGGACGCCTCCGGTTCGTACTATCATGCAACCGAAGGCAAGATAGCGATGCCAATATGGCCACCACCACAAGGTTGCCGAAGCAATATGCGATTTATTGCATTGACTGGACCAAGTAGGGATAGTTTTTCGATTTCTGGGTTGGTGGGTCAGTCCAAACTCCAAAGTCTCTAAAATAAATAAATTCTCTCCTCCATCTCTTCTTCGCCTCATGAACAAATGAGCTTAAGTCTTTGACCCGCGACTATTCACTTGAGTACCCACCTGCATCCCTAGGACCAAGTAGGCAAGTAGCTATACCGAACAGATAATATTGGCTAACGAATAACTATATTTTTCCCTAAAAAACAGAATAACTATTTTTTCTGCCTCATTAAAGTTATTTAGTTTCAAGCCATTGAAAAGTGACGAAGATATCAACCCTAGTTGAAACCAATTGGGTTATGTTTTTTGTGGGGGTACACAGAAACTTTGTATCATTGCTTGGGTATTTGGAGCAACCATAATGATGAGGCATTTAATAGGACACACGTTCTTTTTATCTACTTCCCTCTCCAGTTTATTTGTTATTTTGGTTTTCTACTAGCGCCCTGTTCGTTTCCCTCCTTCTAAAATTTAAGCACTGTCACATCAAAGAGAATCTTATTATTTATGAATATTTCAATCAATTTAATGTCAAAACCCTTTTAGAGATTGATGTTAATTTTCGAGATGAATCTAATGAGCTTAATTAATCTATGTTTTGCTAAAGTGTTGCTACAGTAACCGTCTTCTAATCACGACTTAATTAACCTCGTTAGATTCGTCTCGTGAATTAGTCTAGGGGTCTGTAATTTATTTTATAATTAAACTTTATTTAGTACTTATAAATATTAAGATTCTTTTTGATGTGACAACTATAAAGTTTAGATCCTGAAAACGAACACACCCTAGATTTATTGAATATTCTCTCGAATCTGGACACACTATCTGCCTAGATTTATTTAACATTATGTGAAACTAGACACCCAAAACACTCCAGAATACCAAATAAAGTGGGCCAGAGGGGGTATAAAGAAGCACATTCAATCTGCTTATGGGCTCTACTACTTAAGAAAGAAGAATGACTTCTATATTGTGGGGATGTGTATCAAATGGCTGGCATTTTATTAGCAATAGACTTCCTTTCTTTTGAAGTTAGTTTAACGATCTTTAACCACAGGAATTTGTTCATGCCTTCAGTAGTAAACATCTTTTTTAGACAAAATAAATTTATTTAAATGAATGTTTCAACTTCTTCATTCTTGAATGAAATTTAGCTGATAATTATTACAACCTTTCACCCGTCCACAACATAGCAAGTAGCAACCTTACCAAACCAAAAAAATGGTCGTGAAAAATAAGTTTGTGCCATGTGCACAACATCAGTCACATGGATAATATACTAAAGATCCAAGCACACATACTTCTATGGTTAAAGTTTATACGAGGTCACTGGCTTTTCACAAACTACATGCATCAACTAGAACATTAATAAAAATTCTTTTATCCATTTTACTCCCCTCAAGTATAGTTGAAGTCCACATAACCCCCTGAACTAATATTCGGTTTGTTTTATCCCCTTGTTTGATATATTAGTTCACTTTACACCTTTGACCTGTTTACAAATCCTACTATGATGACGTGTACTGGGATTGTACCGGGATAGCCCTGTCAGCATTCAGCATACCACGTGTTGTGTATGGTGCAGCAACGGATCTGATGAGAAACGCTCAGCTGATACGTGGTAATGGGACGGCAGGAACCAATTTTCAGCAGCAGCACTTTGCAGCTCACGACCACATCTCCTCGACAGGTAAAAGTCCCAAATGGATATGCACATGCAGAGTTACACTAAATGATTTCTAGAAGCATTTATGCCGTTTCCTCCATATATCGCCACTGGATTTTTGTCATCGTGACAACTGAGAACGAGTATTGCAACATGCTTCATCTTATTCAAAAATTTATAAAAATAAATAATTAATTAAGTTATGTTTAAAATATATCTTTTAAAAAAATTGTTTAAAATATACTCCGCCAATCTTGTCGTTTCAGACAAGGAAGATGGCCTAAAATTGAACTAGCACGGTATGTCCCAACGACATGAATAATAGAACGGAGGACTATCTAATGATAAATGAATCCAAATAGATAATATTTTTCATATTTTTCAATAAATCCAATGATCAAAATTCAGAAGTCAATAAATACTTATTTTGGGATGGAGGGAGTAACTTCCATCTCAGTCCTTTCTTTTTTTCTTTAGATAATGGAACAAATAAGTTCCAGCCTCTACAAACCTGAGTCCTTTCTATGTTGTCATTTAATATTTTTATTTTGGATATAGAGCAAATGTGTTTGTGTGCATGCGGGAATAAAGCTACCTTATTTTGTTTAGTAGTAGGCCCTTTCTTCTTGCTGTTCATTTCGGTTTTCAGTAATTTATCTCTGATTCTCGGAACACCCTGTTCCAAATTGGTCGATATCCCATTGAACCATTCTGAGTTCTTCCAAGCATGACATGGATGGTTGCAACTTGCAAAACAAATTTCCTGGGGCGACCCGCCCACAAATTATTACATGATGAAGTACCAACCAATATGTTCAAGCTCGATGTGTAATTTGCTCAACAAACCATATACAACACTAATTGGAGAAAATCAAAACGCGCCGTCATGGTGCATCTTATTTACAGTAGGCGTGCGACGTGCTTGGCTATTAACACATCGCCTTCACTTCCAGAACCTTTTCCGCCTCTCCTTGCCTTTCTCCTTGTGCTCCGCCGCGCCATCCTCTCCAGTCTTGCCGTGCACCGGAGACAACGGAGGCGCCGTGTCCCCGGACTTGTTCACCTTCTTGTCCCGCGAGAAGGACCGGAACGTCAGCAGCCTCGACTTCGCGGCAGCCACGTCGCGCTTCAGGCTCGCCCCTGCGGGCTTCGGCTTCTCCCCTCGTAGGGGACTCTCGTGGCCGTTCGTGCTCCGCCTGTCGGACCCCTCCACGTCGTGCGCCGGCGTGACGCAGCCGTCGGGCTTGGCAGTGTCGAAGTCCGGCGATGTCTCGGCCCCAAGGGTTGCGTGTTCTCCGGCTCGCGTCGTCGGTGGTGCCATGTCACGCTCTGGCGTCTTCGGTGGTGTCGCGGGCGAGAGGTTTGTTCCGTGTACAGCCTCCTCGTCGGCATCGTTCGTAGCGGCGTCTGCCTCAGTTGTTCCTGTGCCTTGGATCGGCCGCGCCTCTTCATCATCTGCTGCTGCGCCGGTCTTGTCCGCACTGCCGGAATCAGGTGCCTTCACGTTATCGACGTCCGGTGCTGCAGACGGTAGCACTGGAGCTGCAGAAGTGACGGCGATCGCTGGCAGCTGCGGAGGTGTCCAATCCAAAGGGCTGTCTTCCACGCCGTTGGAGACTTCTCCCATGCAAAAACGGAGCGGCGTCAGGGAGAAAACGATCGTGCCAGCTTGATCAAGCAGGATCAGACGTGCAGATCACTTGGACGTGAAAAGCAGGGGCAGCAAGGAACACATGGACGTTGACGCCTTTACCCGTTCCGGCCGCCAGCTATGCAATTGGAAAAAGCAACATCCCGTGATATTGCCGTGCCAAAACACGGACACAACTCACCAGAACTTTCATCGGCAGCGACGCCCAACAGAAATTCAAGCTTAGAACCGCCGCGAAAGCGGATGGAGGACCAACACATATCATGAACACATAGGGTAAAATAAGGTCACTCATCCATCAGGTAACTTGCAAATTGTAGAGACCAACAGGTTTTCTGATGCCAATACCACAATATAAAGCTTTTATTACTTGAACTACAGAGACAATGGTTGAGTGCATTCGTTCCGAGAAACCAGAACTATGCAAAGTGAAGCAAAAGCAAAACTCATTCAATATGCAGTTGGCCCATGATCTCAGCCGAATAGCAATAACTACTGTACACAACTAATAACCATCAAAAGCATTCTATTTCTCACCATTTGCTAACACTGATGCAGCTTGCTTCTTTGTATCTTCTCCGTACTTGTTGTTGGCCACTTTATCCGCTTCTCTGGCTGCATCAATGTCCTTCTGGCTCAAGAAGCTCGGCTGGTTGGTAGATGAAAGCAGCCTTGCCCACATCCTGTCGGTTATCCTCACCTTGTTGCGCGTTGATGTCACCCTCTGTTGTCAAAATGAATTTTGGAGTTATGCTAATTGCAAAGGTAACATCAGACAAGAGGAACTGTCATGGATATCTCGTATAGAAATCCTAATCATCAATCTACTCAGGACTCCTTGTTTGCAGATATGCACATCCTAACACTTGCGAAAACAACGCCAAGGAGATGATCCTTTTTCTTTTCTTTTTAGACCAGCCAATATACAGCAGAGAGTGGAAGCCCTGAACCAATGTGCTCATGTCCTAAACTTTGATTCAACCAACAGAAACGGGCATACTATCCCTTCTTCTGAAAGGATATACTGGAAGTTGTACTTACATGAAAGGGTATATATGCATGCCTGCCATTGACCATTCCCACCGTAAAGCTATATCCTGCCATTGCACCGTGAATGGCACTATGTGCGAGCAGGGTGCAATATACATTGTCTGATGCATTGCTTGGAATTGCCCGGATCATATAAGTTGGATCTGCATTAGACATACACAAAATATTCTTGTCAAATTCCTTAACATGATATGAAGTACAAGCTCTACATTGAAGATAATGAGGGGGTCACCTATGTACTTAATAGTCATCTCCATCTTCTTGCTCTTGCAGTAATCCTAGAAGGCAACAATTAACATGAGAGATCGCTCCCTTGAGCAACACCAAGTAAAACTAACCAGTAAAAGTGTAGAACACTTGAGGAAGAACAAGAGACATGAAGGTTCCACTGATACACTAATGCTAATAACTTTAGTATTCATGGTTCCATGCCAGAGGTTGCTGAGCCCTGCAACCTATACAGATTTTACCCTTGTAACTTTGACGTGCAGCTGAATTAGGTTTATAAACCCATATAAAATTTCTACTTGGAACCTCCATGTAGTAAAATACTAAAATCCCCAATTACATACTCTCTGTTTTTGTTTTCTCGTCGTTCAAACAAGGGAGCTTGTTCGTTCTTGAACTAGGATCTCTGTCCTAATGTCAATAAAACAAGAACAGGGGGAGTATGTTCTTATGTTCATATGTTTTCCAATAAGCAGATTGGCACAATACAAGTTCACCGATAATTTTCCCGTGGATGTGAAGTTTCTAAATCAACCCATGGTTTGAATTAATTGTACTATGGAAGAATTGTTTCAAATGCAAAGGCAACGTCATGCGTGCATTACTTACCTTAATCTTGTGAGTCAACCAGAGACCAACATCAAGAAGCAACTTATTTCCAGATGCATCTTGCTGATCTCCAGCAGGTATACTTTGAGCTATAAGATCCTGTCCTGCTCCCTCAGCCACAACAATAACCATGTGGTTGTTCTCCTTCAACCTCCTGTCTATATACTCAAATAATCCACCTGGCCCTTCCAGATAAAAGGGTGACTCAGGAATCAAGCAGCAGTCCTATGTAAGATGACCACAATAATTAGTTCCATCTACCAAGAAAGTAAGTGACATATCAGAGCATTTAGTGATACACATAAGGACAGCTTAAAACAGGCAACACAGCCATTTGTGCAAAACAAGACATGATAAAAGCAAGAAACTATAGAGCACTGGCTGGAATAGAAAAGGTATGCATAGAAGCAATTAACTCACCACATCTCTGCTTGCAAGAGTGGCATACATTGCAATAAACCCTGCGTCAACAAGGAACTGTCAAGGCAATGACATAATGGAATAGATTAAAAGGAAAAGCGTTCAAGAACTCAATATGCTTGGGAACAAGGGTAAATGGTCTTCAGTATAGGTAGGGACAAATACAGAATACTAACCACTATAACGACCCATAAGCTTCACCAGCCCTATCCCGTTCTCAGCACTTGAAGCTTCCACATGAGCTGCATTAATGGCCCGCTGGGCCTCTTCTACAGCAGTATCAAAACCAAAAGACTTATCTATAACCTAGCAATAAGTGCATACAAATAATCAGTCATGATGCACGATTTTGCAAATAGTCTACTGAATGAACTCAGCACAAGCTACTTGAAAAAAAAGGTAGCAAAATTTACCGCTATGTCATTATCAATTGTCTTGGGAATACCAGCCACAGCTACTTTTAGACCACGTCTCCGCACTTCCTGTAAGTAATTTAGAAATATAAAAATTATACTTCTGTATCAGAAGTTGTTACCATAATTCCAAAAAGAAACTAATAGCACATGTACATATATTTAAATCGCATTCAACACTAGTACATGAGGTCCCTACTGCTTGAGCACACAAGAAAAGAAGTTACAGAAGTTGTATGCACAAATGAAGTTGGCTTGACAACATCTGATGTTCTGAATATGGCACATATGACATTGATTACCTTGAATATCTCATACGCTCCCTTCTGAGTTCCATCTCCACCAATAATGTACACCTAGGAAAGATACACAAGGATACTTAGTCAATCCCTAAAGCAAGAAGGAACATATAGAAAAAAAACAATAGTAAGCAAGCATGTACCTGGTTAATTCCACGATCCTGAATATTGTCAACAATTTTTTTGGTGTCATGACCACCACGTGATGTCCCAAGAACCGTTCCACCTCGTTTGTGAATATCATTGACACTCTTTGGTGTCATGGGAAGATAATTACTCGAATAGAAACCCTTGTATCCATTCTGTAGAATTTCTTATAACATATTAGGTGATAATGTTTCACGCATGACAAGTATAGATCCAATTTGATATTACAGTTACACTACAATCACAATGTGTGCTCATTGCCATAGCAAAATTGATAGCTGGCACAATAACAACATAAATTTTGGAGCCAAGTCAATTTCAGAGAACATATTTTTTAAGATCCCAGAACTTGGAGCTATTTGAATATAATACAACTCAGAAACTACAATTGAGTTTGAGTTTGGTTGCCAAAGTGATGTTCCTTCCTTATGGAGTGGCATTAAATTCGTTGCAAAGTTCTTGTTGATTTCTTCAATCAATAGTTTACTAGGCCAAAGATAGAGACTCAGTCATAGGTTTATTTAATGAATGTAGCAGTTAAAACTGTGTGGCATTCTAGATCATACATTTCCAGATTTAGGAAATCTAGAACGAATCTAACCTGTATCCCAAAGACTTCGTTGACATTGTACATGTGGGATAAACCACACACCAACTCTCTGATGACAGTATTGAGCCCAGGGCAAAGGCCTCCACAGGTTACAATGCATGCTTTCACTTCTTCTGTATCAAAATACACCTGCCAAGTATAAAAAATTCATGTGAGCCAACATGCAAATTGCTCAGAAATGGTATACATGTATCATGAGGCATCATACCCTCTGACGAGGTCCAGCACGACGGAAGTGAACTCCTCGTGCGCTGTTCTTTTGAACAACCACCTGTGGTAGCACAAACATGTTATTCACCAACCAATACAGTAGAATACATTCTTGCAAACGTCGAGATAACATCAATGTATGGAGGCATCGGTTATGTCGTTCTTTTACCTTTTCAGGTACTGTATCATCTGCATTGACAAAATATTGCCTGGCGAAATTATGAAGAAAAAAGTCAGTTTAACAGACAGAAGAATAGACATCATTTGAAGTTACTGGAAAAGATAGTGAAGCAGAAACACAAGGAAATCCTCACTTGACTGTTGAATATGCTGGATGATCTTGCAAGGGATTAGGAAAAGTCTGCCAGGAAGATTGAACAGGGAAACTGTTAGTTCAACATCCATGATGTCACCCCGAAAAAGCTACATTTTAGGATAAAAATCAAACATCAAAATAGATATAATTTCCAGTAATTGGACACCTAAATGGTCAGAACAGCAAGGAGGAAATCTTGCCAGATAATACAAGTAATTTCTTTCTTCTAAAACTGAACTTACTGACCCTAAAGTAAAAACTATAAGCTTCATTTTACTCAAGCAAACCCTCCCCTTCGTTGGATAGGAACATCAAATCTGACAAACTCACGTATGATCTCAGGATTAGGATAGATGTAAAGTAATAAAAAATGCCAGTCAAACCTCAAATTTTACCAGGAATCGCCAAGTAACATTATCACATCCAGCTAAATGAGCTGACTAAACACCGGCCACGAAGGCACAGCTTCATACAAATGTCCAAAACTGCAGGTGCGACCTCCACTAAGCCACAGCTGTAACCCAATAAAGCTGACCCGTAACTACCAACAACTCCTCTAATCGTGTACTAGTATTATTATAGAGAAATGCAGTTAATACGGCACAGCCAAAGCTACAGGCGTATGGATCAATCGAGATCCCCGCGCCCAAGACCATCCCCAACACAAGCAGCACCGCGATCCATCCCACTTTCCCACCCAGGAGCGCAGAATCCAGCACAACGAACGAAGCAACCACAGAAGCACAGAGCACGGGACAATGGGCTCACCGGTAAGTCAGGAATGTAGTCGGTGAAGTGCTGGACGTCGTCGAGCACGTATCCGTAGTCGCCCTCGTCGAGCTTGACGAATGCGGCGTCGTCGTCGTGGATGCTCACGGCCGACGCGTTGCGGAGCGCGCGGAGGTTCGGGTACGAGTCGCGGGAGATCCGCACGCACGTCGCTGAGAACGGCAGCGCCGCCTTGCCGGTCGCCGGAGCGGCCTCCCCTGCCGGGGCCTGGAACGGCCGCTGCTCCGGCGAGTCGTGATCCGCCTCCACCTGCACCTCCTCCTCCTCCTCCTTGGGCAGGATGATGTGGGACGACGCCATATGAGGAAGTCTCCGGAGGCTCCTCGATCGAGCTCCCCTCCCGCCGATGTGCCTGTGCGTGTGGTCGCGCGGGAATTAAAAATGTTTTTCTCTTTACCGAACGCCGACGAAAAAGAGGTTAGACGAGGTGCGAGGCGAAGCGTGGAGAAGGGGAAAGATTGTGAAGGAAGGGAAGGGAAAGGCCGAACGGCGGAAGCGAAGCTTTGAGAAGAGGGCGGGATGGTGGCGGTGTTGCTGACGAAATGGAGATGTTGATTGTTTATGGCTCGCTTGACTGGTCTTACTAGTAAATGATGAACGATGTCCTATTCATTTTGAATCTGAAAAGAGAGTTGTTCCTGAAAGAAATGAGATGTGCTGCAACAAGCTAGGACGCCACCTCATATCCGAGGAAACGTCCCTCCAGCAGGCAGCAGTCCAGCTCCCGCTGCTTGTGTAGGATTTGGAAAACACATCACCAGCAGCATTTGATCTCTCCTTCTTCAGCTGTGTAAAATGTGTGTGCGTTTTCACTTGCTATGGCACGGTAAGGTTTTCACCGCTGGCGGACTTGGGATGCTCGTCAGATGCCCTGGCGCGCCTGGCGCGGCGTCGGCAAACGGCCGGTCGCGTGGTGGCACAGCCGCATACGGCATACGCTGTCTGCGTGGACGGTGCCGGATGGAGCTCACGAGCGGGCGCGTGGATTGGGCTGTTGGGTTGGGAACTTGGCGCCCATGGATTGGAGGTTGAGTTGGAACTGGTCTCGCGCATCTCGGCACATGACATCCTTTTCGCTTTTTTCAGAAAAGCGGTCGTGCACTCGTTGTGATTTCGCCAGAAATGAACGGTGCACGAGCGCGTTGTCGCCGGGATCGGGTTGGCAGACCATAGCCAGTGATCATTTTTTTTCTGAGCACGCTGCATCTTTTGCATGGATTTTGCCGAGAGGTGAGATAGACCCCGATCAAACTCAGAGCAGAAGGAATTGTACATATCCATTTCTGCAACCTGACGTATGGTTTTCATTGAACGTTCGCTCGTTGTTTCTTTTCTTATGTGTCAAAGACCAGAAAAGTCCTTTCATGCGACAAGGAAAAGCAAGGTTCATCGTCTAGAATGGAACCGAAGTGGAACGTCAAGCATCTCGATGAATGGAACCAGGAATTTGACATGTAAACAAATCACCAATAGAAGGTTGGCGCATCCTTCTAGATCGCGCTAATAAGTGCGACCTAACTGTGCTATTACCACCATTGCAATCGAATATAAGCAGCGCCGCCCATAGTTTTTAAGCGAATCGAGTCAAGAATCGCTACCACTTGGATCAGGAGAGGAACTTCCTGAGGACACCATCATGGTGGCCACGCGGAACAACATCCGGAATCAGAATCACTTTCTGGCGTCCATCCATTACCTTCACATATTTAAAGTAGTTTTTCCGCGTTATTTTTATTCGTTTAATGGAACTGCTCGGGTGATACCTACGGGAGTAGTATTTGACTACTAATAGTTAACTTTTAAACCAACTCTAGTTAATTTTCTATCAATGCACAATCATGTAAAGAAGCTGCTTCAAAGCCTAAATGATAGATCAAATGTAATGTAATAGGCAAGCATTGACAATTTCAAGAGTGCACTAATGATTCAGCTCCGTCGCTTGCGATGCTTTGTCTGCTCATTGTTCAGCGCAGGACAACAGAAATAAACAGGACGATCACAACAAAAAGGAATAGCAAGCTGCTGTAGATTTCACAAATCTGCACGGCAGAGCAAAAGAATAACAAATGACACAGCATATGGCTATGATTTCGCTTGTAAAAATTCAAGATTAACCAAGCGTAGATGATTTATTCCAGTGATTCTAATGGTTAGGGCCACATAGTCTTACCAGCCGAATTACAGATGTGCACCTTGCATGCAGGCACCGCTAGTCCAGCTCACTTTGAGTGGAACTTGCGGTTGACAGACTCGTAGCTGGGGACATGAACAACTGCAGGATAAAAGAGTCGATTAAATCTCAAGTCCACAACTAAAACATTCATCTTCAGAAACCAAAAAAAAGGTGAGAGAAAAAACACTAATGGTTAGTCACAGCATACCATCGCCCCATGATGCCATTGTAAGGGGTGAAGAAATGATCTTCTTGACCACCGAAGAAATGTCATTCAGAGTGACTTCTTCAACGTCCTTCAAGAAACTCTCAATGGGTTTCCTACAATGTTATGAAGCTGAATCGCTGAGATTCACAACCAATGAAAGAAACTAAAATGGTGATATATTACCATAACAACAATAAGCAGGTTAATTGATTAAGTGGTTAGTACAAATATTATACATTTATAGCGCAAGATGTTCCACAGGTTAGCATCGTGAAAGTTTACAGCCAACTGGGGCTTTCCCACACAAGCCTGGAAATCCTCACTTGGGTGGGCAAGATTGCCCAGCAAACCTAACTTTCCAGGCTCCTATCGAACACACAACCTTAGCCTGGCGAGGCGAGGCTAGTGCTCACCCAGGAACCAAGCAGCCTCATAATTTATCTCCATGTTAAGATGATGCAGGTAATAGCAGAAATTCAGCAGTTGTAATTATATTCACAATGAAAGAAACAATTGCTCATGTCTTATTCACAGATAACTACTGAATGCAGAATTGTGGATGCTTAGCATTTCATCAGCCCTGTCTCTTGACTTAGCCAGATTAAAAGTATTTTTTTTAAGAGCACACAAAAAAAAATGAGATATGACATTTATAGGTTTAGGGGAAGGATGATTAGCAAGATAGATCAACTAATGTCACAAGATCAATGGCTCTGATGTCAGATGGTATGGATTCGTGTAGGGGAAGGATAGTTAGCAAGATAGATCAACTAGCCCTCCCTTGGAGGCTCTGAGTAGTATTTAGGATCTATTTTCTTGCTTGGTTTTACTGACTCACATGCATGGCAATATATAGCCAGCTGACTTACAATCATAACAATCCCAAACTCTAACTAGCTTGATGACTAAGTAATCTCCTAATGGTATTATCTCTAACTGAATGGCTAAAGAGCTGACTAACAGAGGCCATCCTAATCTATTTTCATGCTGCCTGCTACTTAGCCTGCGCCATCCAATAGGCCCAAGGCCCATAACAGACATAAAGATGAATACAAAGGAACAATTTCCAGCTTTTTGGTCTTGAACATTATCGTGAAAATGCCTGAACCATATTGGTTAAAAATGTTTCGATGTCTGTGAGAAGTAAAACTAACTTCTTACAGGCTACCACGAATACGACAACAGCATTAGGCTCACAATATAATGCATGAACATTCAGGTCATGCACCACACAGGAATTCTAAGAGACAGATGTAAAGGAAAAGAAATACCAGAAGGAAAAGAAGAGTTGTGGTAAAGAGCCAAGGCCTAATAAACCCAATCTGAACCAATCAGGCGAAAAGCAGCCCTATCTTAACGGGATCAACTGGAATTACCTTAAACCAAGGCCTAATTTCAGCGTTATTCTACTCTGTCCCTATTGAGTCATTAACTCATTACCACTATGTGCCAACTCCAGACTTGGTTCAGCAAACCTTTTTGCAGTACAGCTCTGAACCAAGTGCAGTACACTAGATGACTTGCCATTGTAGCTCGCGACCTACTCTACACATGTTACATGTTACCCAACCAAGAATAGCATGTCTGGGCATCGTTCATATCAACAGGCACACATGTTCTAAAGTGGAGAGTTTAGTCAACCAGGCCAATACAATTTTCTAATGCAATACCAATATGTAGCTTGCACATGTGGAAGATTAGGGACCATGGGATGTGACATAGGCACTGAGTTACCAACACCCATGTGAGCGTACCTTTCTCCGTAAGTCAAAATCTGCCTGCCCATGTCTTCAGATGCTACATCCTGAATCGAAGAAAACAAAGCGTAAGTGATATCATATGAAACAAAAGATAAGCACAAACAATCCAGTCTGGGGTTTATAAATGATTACTTTTGATTCCAAGTTCATCAAAACTGCAGATTTGGTTGCTTGTTTAGCCCGATCAAGTTGTTCTTGTGTAACTAGTGAAAAAACAACCGTGAGGGAACATCAATCAATGTGGTCAATCAACTTTGAAGATTCATAATAAAACTCATGACATAAAAAAAGAGAACCTTTTCCAGGAGTGGCAACTTCAAGGAGCTCTCCAGCTGCCAAATCCACAGCCTTCGATGCAAAATCAGGGCTCTGATTGCATTATTGTAAGACGTCAGGCCATATGCATGATTCAGTTATTAACAAGTAATGAAGTTCATCGCAGTAGGAGTCTCTCATACTGCTTTCAAGTCAAACAAAAAAAAAAAAGAATGAAGTTCATGAATGAGAGAACCCTAAGCTCCTAATGTTTTAAGTGAGTAGATAACAACAAGGTTGTCACTTAAAATATCTAATCATATACTGAAAGAAAAAAGGGCGCACTGAAGTCTCTGCAAGTCTTTAGACCTTAACATGCTAGAGACCAAGATATTACCATTTACATAGCCATCTTCTGGGAAAGTAAAGATAACAGGAAAGGGATATAGTGGGATGTGAAATCGTGTAGGATGGACACAAAAGAGAGAGTAAAACAGGTGACTTAAACTAGAACAATTGACAGGTTCCCTTGGCATTTATCCTACCTGAAAAGAGAAGTACGCAGATCACTGTCCAGCTGGATATGTCCTATAAAATTATTGACCATCTGTATCTTTTTTTTTATTACAGGTTGCTAGCAGTAACATCACTATCAATATTCCAAATATTCACCTACTTGGTTTACTTTTGACCTCTATTATGACTAGAAAATCCATTAACTACTTGCACTTCATTTCTCCAACTAATAAGGGACAAGAGAGACAAAAGTAGTAGTGAATACGTTAATCAAGCACAAACGTCAAGAAACTAATAGTAGGGTTTAGGGTTTAGTCAACATGGCAGGAAATTGGCAAGAGATATAAGACAGGTATCGTGCACTATCGTCCTGTATTACATGAAAACACAGAAAAAATCATATTTGAACAAAGGCTTACAGTTATTGCATTAATGCCAAAAAGACCAGTACGAATGTAGATACTGCTGAATGCATAGAAGGACTCAATCTGGTGGTAGTTGTTTAAGATCCGAAGGTCTGCACATAAATATCACATATGTATTCAAATACTAAGATAACTAAGTCAACATAAATTTTAAGTAACAGATAGGGACACAGAATTGGAAAGGAACATACAAAGTTGAGAATGCATGCCCTTCCCAGGACCACCAGTAGAGAAAGAAGATCCCCCTCCCATGAGCATCTGCAAAATATTAAATTACACATATTACACATAGCATCTGCCGCTGAACAACTAAAAATCACAATGTCTTCAACAATGAAATTATTCCAGTACAGTTTGAAGTCGCATTAATGTTTGTCAACAGTACCTGAAGGATAGTAGTAGTGATAGCTGTTTTCTCATCGTGCCATCCACCAGGCACTTCAAAAGCAAGAGACACATATGTTCTCTGATCACGAGGGGAAAAAATTAGCGCAGAAAGTAGAAACAAACCACATATACATGGCAGCCTGGTGCACGAAGCTCCCACTTGCACAGGGTCCGGGGAAGGGGTCCGACCACTTTGGGTCTATTGTACGCAGCCTTTCCCTGCATTTCTGCAAGAGGCTGTTTCCAGGACTCGAACCCATGATCTCATGGTCACAAGGCAAAAGCTTTACCACTGCACCAAGGCTCCCCTTCACAAACCACATATGCACATTATGAATAATCAGTAAGCACCAAAGAGCACTCACTGCAGAGTCTGCTTGACAACGGTAATCTCCTCCCACATAAACCGATTTTGGCTCCTCCGGACGCTTCACACTAGGAAGGTCTGCCAACAGTGGCTCAGCAATTGATACTAGCTCATCATGCTCAACTCCTAAGCCAGCAAGAACCATCCTTGGAGCAGTATAGTTCTCCTGAATCCCTCAAGGCATGCAATGTCAAAGCAAAGCCTTTCTGGTTAAATTACAGTGATAATGTACATGAGAAATTGATGAGCCTTACAGCAATGAACTCTTCAAGGATGCTACTGTCCAATCTTTGCAAAGCAGATGCTGGTGCTACCAGGGGCTTAGCCAGAGCTCCAGAATAGCCAGATGAATGCAGCTCCTCTAAGAGTAAGGCATGAGGACGGGCAGATGCTTCAGCAATTTCGCTTTTGGTCTTCTCAAGCTGTGGATATAGCAAGACATCGTTTACTCTATTGCTCTTGTCAAAGAAAACATCAGGTGGTTGACTTCAAATAACAGAATACCTGTTCTTTAACCTCCCAGTCAAAAAATGCTGGGTTCCTCACACTATCAATGAGAACCTCAACCATCTCCGGTACATAGGCCTTGAATGCATCATAGGTATAGCACATCTGTTCATGAGAGGCTGACGCAGAAACACACCCACCAATGGCTTCGACCTCACGAACTAGCCGTAAGTGACTCCTGTTTGTGGTGCTTTTGAAGGCCATTCGCTCCAATAGATGTGATGCTCCAGACGATTCAGGGGTTTCATAAATAGAACCAGAATCAATGTATAGTCCTACTGATGCAGATAAACCCTGAATTATACAGCAAAAGTTACTTAATTGAAAATGCAGAGAAACTGGTTCTCATGGAACATTTCGAAGAATACAGTGTGGTGTACGTGATACCGGTGCTGTTTCTGATGCGATTTTGACGCCGTTCGGAAGAGTGGTGATTTTTGTCTTAGCTGGCTCCACAAAATCTGGAAGGGGTGGAGGAATGGTAATCCCTGGGAGAGCCACATCGAGAGGAGGAAGCGGGCTTGACTTTCCCCAAGAAGCCAGCCAAATAAACCACCTGAAGACTGCTTAACAACACTTGTGCTAGCCAATCTACTGGAACCATGCCGCTGCAAATACATAAACAAAAGAAACATCGTGATTGGGTAAAAACATCCAAAAGGGCTTCAAGCAACAAACTTTAATTTGTGGAACAAACCCTTGCGCATAGCATAATAAATTTATAGCCAGCTGGAGTTAGATGCTTAAAGTTTGAGTGCCAAAGGTAAATTTACAGAACCTGAGTGTCGATTAGTTTCATGTACATCACAGTTGTTTAAACATACGTGAATATATCTATGGAGAAGGGGGAAAACAGTAAGATAGAATCCATTTCAGAAAGGCATTGGTTTTAAGTTGCTAAGATACCAGCGTAATGACAGAGAGAAACTACCATCTAGACATTCCTACCATGATTGCCATACAAACAATGCTATACCTAACACCGGAGCTCGAGAAAGTTTTATATGCAAAATGTACAGCGACCAGTGGCTTAACACAACACCAACAAGCACACGCGACAACAATCTGTCATTCCTGATTGGGGTCAGTGTTTGGGCTGCCGACCAGTCTCTTGAACAAGTCGAGCGGCCAAGCTACAAAAACATGTATCGGTCGCACGCAGCATCCATCCGTGCGCCAGATCAACCAGCCCGTTCGCCGGGCGGCGATACGATGGGGCTCGCCGCGGAAGGTATCAAGTAAGTACCGGACGGGCGGGCAGTACCTTCAGCGAGCGGAGATGGCTCCCGGCGATACGATACATGGCTGCGGCGGCCTAGGAACCCGGGGGCGGCGAACAGCAACCTAGAAGCGGGGACCGGGGATGGCCGCCGTTGAGGTGACAGAGAGGCCGGGCGGGACGGAGGTGTGACGCGCGTATCAGTGTGGTGCGGCCGCGCAGCGCTCGGCTGGATGGCTGCCGGTCGTGGTGACTGACTGGTGAGGGCTGTGGTGGTCGAATCCGAATCGCGTGTTCGTGCGTTCGGTAAGGGGCAAGGGTAAAGCCTCCGTGGGCTTGTTTGTGTTGGAGTGCGCGAGCCCATTTCTCTTAGCCCACTTCATAAGTCTGGTCCGGTTGGAGTTTCCGCTTCAGCCCAAGTAATCGTGGGCTTAAGGACCAAACGAATATCATACACGCATTCTTTTTTACTTTATTATCATACACGCATTCTTTATCTCGCATTCTCGGCTCTTCGCAGTTCCTAAAAGAAACTGATAGACGATTTGTCGTCCTCAATGCGCTCTGGAGTAAAAGGTAGGGAGTAGTATTATGATGCATGTCATGAATCACATGCGCTTGAGCGCTGATCGATCTGAGCCAGGGACCCTTGGTGAACTGGACTCCATGGAATACACGTCAGAAGTTGAAAGCTGGAGACAAGGAGGTGTCCACTCATAAAGCACTAGCGTCGTTCGGATACGACGAGCAAACACGTGCTTTCCGTGTTTGGTTCTAAGGAAAATATGATGGCTATTCTAGCACCTGAGTTGAAACTTTTTTTCTTCATCCAGCCTCGCGTGTTACACTGATGATGTCATTTCCTATGTGCATTTGTCTTGGTTGAGAAACAGAACATACATCCGCGATACGATCGTGTTGTTCCATTATTCTCAGTATCGTATTCTTCCTCCTTTTGATGTTGTTCTATCTCAGCCGCAGAGCTGGCAAACAACAGAAGCCGTATAGAATGAGTGACGCCGAGAGACCCGTATGCGTACACTGCCCCTCCGTGGATCGGTTGAGTCCGAGCGCGACACGACCCGGAGGCACCGAGTCAAACGCCACGTCGATGTTCCGCGGGATACAGTACTACCGTTATCACTTTCCCAGGCCAGCAGCCGCCTGTGGCCCACATCCCTGAATCACTCCCGTCCAACCAACGGGATGCGTCCAACCGACACCGCCCACCGGGTCCCACCCCGAGCACCCACGACGCCCGCCCCACCTTCCAGTCCTCCTCCACCCGGGCCCCGCCGGAGACATCGGCCTGCCTCGCCAGGAACGGGTGGGCGACGTGGACCCGCGAGATGGGGCAGGTCGTGCGCGTACGTCCCGCGTGACGCCGCCAGCTCGCCGCGGTCCAATCACGCACGCGCAGCCGCCCGGGCTCGAATCCGCGGCGGGGTGCGGGGGTCTCTGTGCAGTCGCTTTTCGCGCTGGCAGTTGCCGTCCGGTCATGATCCGACGGGGCACGTCCATCCGCAGATCGGAAGTGGATGGGGGTGTGTTCGTTTTCTCGGTCTAAATTTTGAATTGTCACATCGAAGAATCTTATTATTTAAGAAGTATTAAATAAAATTTAATTATAAAACAAATTACGAGCTCCTAGACTAATTTACGAGACGAATCTAATAAGGTTAATTAAGTCGTGATTAGAAGACGATTACTTAGTAGCATCACTTTAGCAAAATATAGATTAGTTAAGTCTCATTAGATTCATCTCGAAAATTAGAACCAATTTGTCAATAGGGTTTTGTTATTAAATTGATCGAAATATTCATAAATAATAAGATTCTCTTCGATGTGACAATCGCTAAATTTTAGAGGAAGAAACGAACACACCCGAGGTGTGGATTAGACGCGGGAAGATTTTTGGGCCGATGCTGCGGCAGAAGGCGCAAAGGATATTCGAAACGCTCGGGCGGTTTCGCGATATACCCCCACGGAAAGTGATTGACGCGTGCGATTGGTAATTAGGTGTTTTCTTGAATACACACCCTTAGTTAGCAGCAATTGCGTTTGTATATGTTCGCAAAGGGTTCCAAATTTCACAATCAAAATGAGCGTACGCTTTGAACTTCGTGTAGCTTTCGCGAGCTCTTTACCATCCACTAATTATGTACCACTAGTATTGTGTGGTAAGCTATGTGGTTAGGTACTTAATTGGTAGAATTGGTAGGTGATGAAAAAGATGTTAAATTTCTATTACACAACTAAACAGAAAGCACCTTACCTTTCACTCGTCATGTGCTAATTTCCACATTGATGCTTAACCTATTCATGTAAGCATGACAAAATTACCGCAAACAATGGAAGCATGACAAAATATAGTAAAATTTCAAAGTATGCGGGGCCTTGTTTGGCTAGTTTCGATTCAGGCAAAAGCAACTTACTTGGAAAGCAGATTCTGCTTCTTATGTTGTTCAGACTCTTCTTAACTAAAAGTTGCTATATAATCCTTTTATTTTCACCCATTTTTATGTGAAGAAACATGTAAACAAACCATGTCAAACGACATTATAATCATATAATAAAGCAAGAGCCCAAAATAGGAATGTTGTCCGTGTGTTTCCTTGGAAGTGTGCACTGCTGATTTATTTTTCTTTAAAAGTGTGCGCTAACGATTATTATTTTTGAATATAGCGAGGACCATAAGCTAGCGATACTAGATTTCCGAGAGAGGCCGTTCAGTATAGTCCATTCCAAGCTTACTTTTATACCGTGTGATGAATTCTCGTAATGGTCAATTTCTAAGCACATTCAATGTGCATAATTTTTTTGGTACACTTTACTTTCAAATGATTTCCATCATGCTGCTTGCGTTCTCCCAAAGACACGGACGTTGGACCATGAACAAAACGTTTGAAGATTTGTTGGAGTTTTTTTTATATAACGCTGTTGAAGAATTGTTGTTGCACCTAACCCAAAGGGAAACTTGGGCGCTACTATGAAAAAATCGAAACAATTGGAGGGGACAGAGGAAGAAATGCTCCCGTGTTTCGTCCACCAATAAAAATTCCAACCAACCAAAATCTGCGAGCCAGCTGCGCCTCCTTCCCGTCTGATTCAGCAGTCCGTGCCACCTGTTTTCCGTGCGGCCATCTGCTGGGGTTTTAGACAAAAGCATTCTTCCCATTTCTCGCGTCCCCAGGCCACGACCACGAGCACGGCTACCCACTTCCTCTCGATCCACTAATTTCTTTATCTCCTCAACGGATCTGCTGGTTGCGGAAGGGAAGAGGCGCCTCGGTGCAGAGGATTCGGTTTCTCGAGCTTTTGGTTGATTGGGGATGAAGATTCGAGAGCTGGGAGATGGTGACGCGGGACCGTTGGTGGAGCAGGGGGAGAGGAGGAGGAGGAGATTGAGGAGAGGGCTGGCGATGAGGTCGCGCGGCTGAAAGCGAAGCGCGCGCTCGTCGGCGCCGGCGCGAGGGTGCTGTTCTACCCGACGCTGCTCTACAACGTCCTGCGCAACCGCTTCGAGGAGGATTTCCGGTGGTGGGACCGCGTCGACCAGGTAGCGGACCCTCGCCTTCTCCTCTGTGTGGTTCTTTCGGACAGTGTTATGCTCTGGTTCTGTTTACTCCCGAGTGTTATTGCGGTTATTGACTAATTCGTGCGAGATGTGTACGTTCTGGCGTTGGATTTGTCATGCTCGGATAGTCATGTATTTTGTTATTTTTTCCCTCTGGGATTATATCGCCAGTGTTTTTGCATCTGATTTCCATCCGCGCGCTGTGCACAGTGTGATTAGATCTTCGAGTCACGACCCTGACCCCACCCCCGCGGGGATTGCAAGAACCGAGTAGTGGTGGACAGTGGTTGCTTTTGTCAGATGTTCTAGGCCCGATGGATGAATACACACGGTTGCACTTGGTTGCTATTTGTGCTTAATTATTGCTTCACAGAATCTGTACTATTCTTTCGTGTATCGGATTACATGTGCACTCTAAAAATGGTGTCCCCTGATTTGTTTTCGCAACCTCCACCTGCAGTTTATCTTGCTCGGCGCTGTTCCGTTTCCAAGTGATGTTCCTCGTTTGAAGCAGCTCGGAGTTCATGGTGTTGTAACGTTGAATGAACCTTACGAGACTCTAGTGCCGACATCCTTGTACCAGGTAAAATTCCTGTTCCTCCCTAATTCTATGGCCTCTTTTGTTCTTACTTTGTAAATAACATATAACTCCATTACATTCTGTTTTGAAGTTCTGCAATGCCCATGTCACTATATTTTGGCCTTGAACACAAGTATGCCTTATATAGTTATATATGTGATAAATAGTCTAGACATCAGATCATCGTCATCAATTCATTGAGCAGACGAGATTATCTCATATGGCTATATGAGTAACCCACATTTTTGTTCCCAGGCCCATGAGATCGATCACTTGGTGATTCCAACACGGGACTATCTGTTTGCACCTTCACTCGAGGATATTTGCCGAGCTGTTGATTTCATCCACCGTAAGTTTATAATGCTCTACAAAACTGCAAATTCAATTAGCAATTCGGTTTCATGGTTATTGCACTTTAGTTTTATATTATTTCTATGAATAGACATTGACTTAGATTTAGGACGAAAGCTCATAGTGGTTGACTAAAATATTTCAGGAAGCAAAGCAGGTAGTAGCAATTAAATCAAATAGCAGTAGTAGGTGGTATCTTGTGGTTATTCGGGGAAATATCAACTGGAAACCACCTATTGGGTGGTCTCTCGTCGCTTATCAATTAGTTTCTCAAGTAGTAGGTTGTAGGTATAGCTGCCTATAAGTTGCAGCGCCATCTTTTAATGCGATCCTTTCCATGCTGAATCAAGGTTCTGTTAGCTGTTAGCCGTCGTTGTATAGGCATCATGAATGATAATTATGTTTACATGAAAATATTGTATAGCTGCACTGATGCAAAAATAGTAAAGGATCTAGCCATTAGGAAAAGTTAGTCCAGTCATTTAAATAGACATGAATTGCAACTTACCAAAGTAAGGTACATGCTATTCTGGTCTTAAAATTCTTTTAAAGTGTCAGATTGTTGTATCAAGGATGGAGGAATCCCACTAGATTGTTTCTTCGAATTTTTCTGTTTGGTAAATCTGGTTGCTGCCTGCTTCTCATCCATATATGTGATGAATAACTTTATGCTGACTGCAAAACCTTTTCGAACAACTGTTGTGGTGTGATCTGAATTCCATTTAATTATGGAGTGTATATACAGGATTTCTTGTGACTTTAATACAGGGGTGTATATACATTAATTATCGATGATTTACACAGGTCTCAAATGGGTATAATTGAGTATCTGGCATGCTGTTTTTCAGGGAATACATCACATGGAGCTACAACTTACGTACACTGTAAAGCTGGAAGAGGACGAAGCACCACTATTGTTTTGTGCTATTTGGTAAGACACTTTAAATTTGACCTTTGAATTCAGCATTATATATTCTCATTGAATTTCCTGATGAAAACTCACAACTGCCTTGTCTTACAGATTAAATATAGGAACATGACCGCTGAAGAAGCTTTAGATCATGTCAGGTCCATAAGACCTAGAGTGCTATTGGCACCATCGCAATGGCATGTATGAATGCTTCCTTTTCTATTGCTTTCTGTCCAGGTGGAAAATATGTTTTCCCCAATTCTACAGGTTCTAAGATGTTTAATATTTTATTTGCAGGCTGTTAACGCATTTAGCACTCTCACAACTGGCCTCCTTCATACGCAAAGTATAAATCACATCACCAGCACAGAAATCTATGACCACCACTCAATGGAGTTTGATTGTGAAGATAGTGGTTTACCACTCTGTCAGGTTATGCTACATAGGCCGACCAGCCCCACTACATGCATCGATGCAGTCATCATAACAGAAGCTGATCTTGAAGGCTATGATACTTACGTTGATACCAGAAAAGATGAAGTGTTGTTGGAAACAGTCACTCGCAAGCCCTTCATGAGAAAGTTGTCCTGCCTCTTTGGATCACTGAAACTCAACATCAATTGTGAGCCAAGTCCAAGCCGGTTCACTGAAGTTCGGGCCTGTTAGGTCTGCTCTTCCTACAATTTTCCACACCGTGAATGCAGAGTGTATTTCTAGATAGGCAGTTAGCCAATTAGCATTGTGTAGAAGCTGAAGGGTTTCTATAGCCATGGCAATGCCATCGGGAAAAAAAGTTGTGTGCATAGAGGTTGTAGTGTCTAGAGAGTTGAGATTTGTGAATGTGTCGAATGTCCCTGTTTTTGCTCAAAAACATGTGATTAAATTGATCATCATTGTTTCCCGGAGTAAAAGGTTTCCGGCCTATGATCGCCATAGTACTGTTGATTTTTGAAAGATTTATTATTCACAACTAGTGGGTGCCTGGTACGTTGTGAATTTCTGCTCGAATAATCTCAAGTTACTCCCGTATTACTGGTAAGTGTGGTGTCTAGTCCTTTGTTGCTTTGTGCATTTCATTTTCGAGGAATCTTTCTGCATACTGTGCCGCCTCCATTCGTCCATTCTGAGAAGATATGCCGTGCCATTTCCCAACGGCAAAGCAAGTGCAAAAACTGCCCCAAATGCACATAAAGCAAATGAAAAGGCCTTAGAATTCGTACCACAAATGTCCAAGTAAAATTAGCTACCCAAATGCACATAAAGCAAATGAAAAGGCCTTAGAATTCGTACCACAAATGTCCAAGTAAAATTAGCTATTTCGAAGTAGTGAACTCAGGCACACAATTCCAGGGTTTTCTGTATTGAGAGGAACTCAAGCACCGAAGTAAACACACATTTCTGTTTCAGTGAGGCGAAAGAACTGCCCCTGCACCATCCGAACCAAAATCTGGGGAGCCAAAACCCTCCTCCCTTCGACCCTTCCTCTTTCCATCTCCTTCGCTCCCGCCGCCACACGAGCCGCGACTGCGAGCAGGGCCATGGCGCGCATCGTGTCACGCGCGCTCCCGTTCGCCTCGCGCTCCTCCCTCCACCTCCCAATCCCTCCGCACCTCTGCGGCGCGGCGCTGCTCCGCTCCGCCCCCGCGCCGCTCCTTCCTTCCGCGGCGGCGGCGGCACCCACGACCTCGCTGCTCTCCTGGCGAGAGCTCACGGCCACCCCTGAGCCCTTACCCTGGGCTCCGCCGCTGTTTGCGGGGTTCTTTGCTGGCATCCGCGGGTTCCGCAGGGCGCGGCGTGGGCAGGCGGCGGTGAAAAAGGCGCAGCCGCAGGAGGACGCAGCGCCGCCTCCCCCACCTCCACCACCGCCCAAGGAAAGCGAGATCGAGCTCTACGCCCGTGTCGGCGTCGAGGAGGACATGCCGGATGACCCAGAAGTGCTGGTACGTATCGCACTTTATGAAAATTCTCTGTTTTTATATATCCATATAATGCTGCTGGCTCCTGGTATAGAAGTGACATCGGAAAATGCTGACGAAATTATTGTAATCGATATATTTGGCGTGCCATTGCTGTGCATGCTACATCAAGCCATACTCTTGCACTTGTAACAATTTGAAACTGCTAGACTGGTGTCTTGTTTATGTGATCAATGCAGGATTCATTCATTTGTTTGGCTGATTAAAAAAAACGGGTTTTAGCCTACTGTACTAGTTGCACTTTTGTATCCCGGAACAAAAATGATGGATTGAGGCTTCCTCAGAAATACTGTTGCATTAAAGTGTGAGTAGGTCTTGGACAATGTAGGTTATAGTATAAGGATATCCCGTAATTTACACGAAATTCTGGCTGTGGTGTTTTGCTTCTGGTACATGCTTGATTCAATTCATCTACCCATGTAGTCATCATGTTTACATTTGAGGAGTTATGGTATTACCTGGCTATTGGTGATTTATTTCCCCAGCATGATGTATAGTTCAGATATGCTTGTAAAATTTTTACAGTGTTGGTTAACATGCATTTTTTGTGTCCCTACAGAACATTGTAGAAATCCTAAAATTAAATGTTCCGATGGCGATGAAAATTGCACTTGATGGACTTCTGGATTCCAACTACAGCACTCGTGATACTTCCATAAGTGATGTGGGAAAGTATGACAAGGTTGAGGTTTCTGTGTTGTTATGCAATGACAACTTCATCCAGAACCTTAACAAAGAATGCAGAGGCGAGGACTCTGCTGTTGATATGCTATCAATGTCACAGTACATTCCAGATCTTGATATTCCTACTGTAAGTATGGATTGTGTCTTTGAATGCTGTTCTGCCCTTAAGTTCGTACATGCTATCTTATTCTCTTGCTCCTCACTTTATGTATGATGCAGCTAATGTTAGGTGATATAGCAATATCAGTTGAGACAGCTGCAAGACAAGCCGAGGAGAAAGGTGTTACACTTCTTGATGAAGTGCGGGTGCTCGTGGTATGTTTTCCCTTTTTCTTCCCTGAACTTGCTTGATGGTTTCCATTTCCCATGTAGTTGTACAAGTTTAGGAATAATCCCTTTATCAAGTATTCCAGTTTCCTTTTGAACATCCGTACTCTTATCCACATATTGCTGTACTGTCTAACTTTGTTGTTTTCCAGAACTCTTATTTGCACAATATCTTGCATGGATGTCTTTATATTTTGTGCACAAATGGAATGTTTAGTACCTGTTTTTCTTCATATTAGGTTCGTGGCATATTGCACCTCCTTGGCTTTCATAATGAAACAAGCGATGAGGCTGCCATGGAAATAGAGAAGGAGGAACAACTCATTTTAAAGAGTTTAAGGTGGAAGGGAAAAGGTCTTGCTAAGAGTACTCAGGATTCGAGCAAGCTTCAGACAGATTCACAGGATGGTATGTTTTTCTTAATGTTTTTATTGCTTCCCTGCTAGAATCTCTAAATTGTGATCTTATGGAAATTATTATCACACTCATGATAATACAATCTAGCTCTTTATGTCTAAGAATGTTTACAGGACAAGTGACTAGTAGTCAGAAGAGTTCTGTCAGCCTGAGGTTTTGCAGACCAAAATTCAAATATATATTTTTGGACATGGATGGTATATCATTTGCTCCTCGGACATGTTTACAGTCTATATTTGTTGAAGTCTAGATTTAACTTGTATTTTTGTTTGAACAAGGTACACTGCTTAATAGCAAAAGTCAAATTACAGAACGGAATGCAGAAGCTCTAAGGGAAGCCAGATCAAGAGGAGTAAACATAGTTATTGCAACAGGAAAGGTATTAGAAGTTCTTTACTCATGTTCAACTTACATTTACCAAGAGCAGAGGTATATGTTTATTAATGTAGCCATTACATGTTGAGATGCTAGATTGATCGTAATGACATTAGAATAATTGAGGTTTAATTCATGTATTGTACACAAAATTCAGATCAGAAACTGTACTTTCTTGATTGAAATATCTTGCAATATCCAAGATATGAGAGAGGACACCCTCATTTGTGGGACACCGCATGATAAATGATCAATGAAGTATGATTGGACTTAAGAAACTGCCTCGCTGCGGATCATACTTTCTGTCATCTAGGACTTCATTACAAATACACTTGCTGAGAAAGGTTGGCCATGGCCACAGACTATATTTTGCAGAGGAGCCAATTGACAGAAAATAATTGCCATAGAAGTTACAAGGGACCTGCAGGTACAGAGAGGTCACCAAACATTGCTGATGAACGCTTTTATTTTTCTGTTTTTTTAACCAGATTGTTGGTGTATATTGTAGCCCATGTAAATAGGCCCATCTAGGAGTGTTCATAGAGTGTAAATAGCCCTTCTAGGGTTTGACTAGTCAATACACTGATTTTCTCCCATTCGAACACGGATCTTTCATTTACTCTACCTTGGATGAACGCTTTCTTTTTTCTCATTATCTGTTTCATTGCACTATCTATCTAATCCTTTTAAGGACGCTGATGATTATGCTATTTCCATGTCTGGTGAAAACAGGCACGCCCTGCTGTAATTGATGCTCTCAGTGTGGCTGATTTATCTGGAAGAACTGGCATTGTTTCAGAATCTTCACCTGGTGTATTCCTTCAGGTTGGTAGTCCATGTAGCGCAAAATACATTTATTTAGAAAATAATTTTTCTTGAATGGTGAAATTGCTTCATCTCTACTAGTCTACTACTCTAAACATTCTGATCACTTGCAATACATTCAGTTAGCTGATTACCATGTGTCTTCTCTAGCATGTCCCTGTTTCTGTACTGATTAAACATGTGGGAAGATAAGAGATAAGATGAGATTGATTATGGTGCATATATCCAGATTTTATGCATTTCTGTACACGTTTTTCCAGCATCCACCAATTATCTAACTGGCCATAGTGAGTTAAGTGCAGAAATTTGTAGGGGGAAACAAAGATTGGCCAAAATACTAAGCTACCCCAATGAAATGAAGTTTTCATTTGTGCATATAGTACTCGAAACTTATACCATGGATCTAATCTACCTCCACATGATACCACATGGACTGTTGGGGTATTACTGGCATGGGGCATGGGACGACACACTACGAAATGTGTGCATATGTTTATGACATCTGCCCCTAATCTTTAGTAACCTGGGCTTCTCTTTGTTCCATGTTATCTACTCTTAAGATTGATTTACCATCACATTACCTATGTTAATAGGTCAACTATGTTCACTTCATAATCCCAGTCGGGTAAAGCTTACTCTACCCACCTTGGCCCTGCTCTACTTTGTTTGAACATCACAGCTGCATAAACACAAAAGGAGAGAGAAGAGAGAATATTATTCTATTTTAAGAATTTGAATTAAACCTTTTTTTCATCAAAAGAGATACAGAGATTCCACTAATTTTATTGCTATGTATGCTCATCCCTCTTTGGATGGAGTCAATTTACAAAAGTGGCTGGTGGTAGCACTCTTATGCCAGTTTTTTTACCTTTCATAAGATTCAGTGTGAATTTTTTTCTTCTTATCCATACCCTTTTTTAGTTGCTGCGTGTAGTCATAACTCATCAGGTAAAATATGCATCATTGGTCCTAACATGAGCATGATCGTACTCTCAAGTGTGGCTTCCAATTGCAGGGGCTGTTGGTATATGGTTTGGAAGGGAGACAAATTTATAAAAGAAATTTGGATCAAGAAGTATGTAGAGAGGTAAGTAACTATTTTTGGATTTGTCTGCTGTGAGACAAAGATTACAATTTGAATTTTGGTCATGAAAAGTACCACTCTATACTCTTACTAGTTGAAGACATTTTTTTTGGAGCCACTAATCAAACTATTTCTGGAGTTAATGTGACAACAAACATAACCTCATCATACATAAATTTGATGGCTTTGCTTACAGACTGGTAGTTTCTTGTTCTATACATCTTGAGGACTCCAGCTAAAGTTATAGCTTGATCTTAGGCTCTCTATATAAGAAAAATAGACAATACTACGATGCTGAATAGAAAGATACTGGGGAACTGTTTATCACTTTATATATGACGGAATCAATCTTTGCACCTGCCATCAGTAGCTTTGAATGCTTGAGCAGCATTCCTGTTTCTCATGGATCTCCAGTGCTCTAGCAATGAGTGCCATATCATTATTACTTTTTCTTAAGGTGTTGGTTACCGTATCTAATTCTTTTCCAGTTGTGAGATCACTGATATCATTGACATGTTCCAGGCATTCTTGTATTCGTTAGAGCACAAGATACCATTGGTGGCTTTTAGTCAGGATCATTGCTATTCTATGTTTGATGATCCTTTGGTCGATTCTCTCCATTATGTATACCATGAACCCAAGGTGCGATGGGTTTGTCTGTTATATTCTTAAATACTTCAGTTGCATCCTTTTGATTTTCATGTAACTGGGCTTTTTTATACAGGCTAAAATAGTGCCGTCAGTTGATCAGCTTTTAGAAACAGCTGAGATACAGGTAACTGTCTTTACTTATTGAGTATCAAATTATTTTTTCGTAATTAGTTCATCGCTACGTAGAATATTTTAGCATTCCTTCCATTGAAAACTAGGTGCATGAGAACAATAGTTTATAGGTAAACCTGTTACTTGAAAACCCATGTTTGATTGGCTGAGTGACTGATCCTAGCTGAGTTGGCTGATGGTTTTGATTTCCATTAAGCCTTGGGTCCTCTTCAATTTGAACTTTGGTGCCTGTTCTTACTATAAAAGCCAAGTAGTTCCTCCTGGGTTGTTTTAGTGTTTATTCTTGTTTAGTTGGTTAGTAAGGTTCTTGATTTTTACTTTTGAAAAACATTCATTTGATTACTATAAAAAGAACAAATTCTCCTCCAGGTCCATGAAGAATAGTTAAATTGCCCCCCCCTACAAAAAAAAACATTCACATTCACCAAGGTTATGTCAGGGAAAAAAATGCTGGTTTTGACTTAATTTGCCCTTTTCAAGAAACATATAGCTATTGATTACTGGAACATCATTGGATCCATTTCGATGCGGGATGCTGAGATATTTTACAAATTCTTTTTATGCTACGAGAAGTTGCAGCTTAATAATGTCATAATTTCATATCCAGAAAGTACTGTTCCTTGAAACTCCTGAGGGAATTTCATCTGCGTTGAGACCACACTGGGCAAAGGCAATAGAGGGAAGGGCCCATGTTGTTCAGGCACAACCTGACATGCTTGAAATTGTACCGCCTGCAACTTCGAAGGGCAATGGTGTGAAAATTCTGCTGAACCACCTTGGAATCGGTCCAGATGAGGTATAATCTAGTTTTTCAGTACACATCATGGGACGAAATTGATAATGCCAACAGTAAAAATAGCATGCTGTGATGATCTTTACGCTCATTGCTGCTCCCTGCAGTGTGGAATGCAGGTGCTTCTGCGTGATAATTCAGATGTTTGTTGGAATGAACCACACACCTCTTCTTGAAATAGCCACAAGTTTTTAACTTCTCAGATAGAACATTGACATAGTGTTTGGGTAGAATAAAATAAACTATCACATGCATCTAGAGCAATAGTTTAGGAGCTTCAGGCCTGGGGTAACTGCCTCGTACAAGGTGGTGCTGTGGCCGGCACTCCGCTGCCCAGTATGAATGATGTAACTACCCTTTTGCATCAATAAAAGTTCAGGTCGGCCTTGGCCTACCGTAGTTTAAATAAAAAAACAAACGCAGTTTAAAGTTTTGGCTAACCAAATCAGCTGATTTCTTGAAGGCAATGTATCCTATGAGAACCGGGTTCATATGAGAACCATGAGAACTCCAATCTAGGCCACATGATCTTGATCCAATGGGACGCATGAATTCAGGTGGGAGGGGAATTTGCAAATGTGGGTGGTGATTGTGCAAATCCCCCTCCCACCTCTCCCTATGTGCCCCTCTTGGATCAAGATCATGTGGCCCAAATTGAAGTTCTCATAGCTCTCACACGAACCCTGGTTCTCATAGGATACGTTGTCTTTCTTGAATACTTCCTACAATATTATTCATCAGCGGAAATTTGCTTTTGGGTTCAGCTATTCTAAGTGTTTCCTCATGAAACTGTTAAAATAATTCTGGTGGACCTTGCTGGGATAGAGGAAACATCTTTGTGATGCTAATAATGTGTTAGTCATTCTAATTAACCGAACCTGGCTATTTTACTGGGTATTTTGCTTGAGGAATGAAGTGGTAAATGGCCCATCCTCCTATTTTTGGAGATAATCTACTCGTTTGAGTTCAGATACGTCCTGTCTTTGTATTCCTTGTGATCATGTGTTAACTAACCAAATAAGGAATAGTATCTAAGTATCGTACTGTAATACACGAATTCAAGGTATTGTTTCACGAGGGAACAAAATATTAAGTGCGAGTTAGTTTCTCTAAACAAGCATCCCATCAAGCACCACATTTTTATTCTCGACTAGTCGACTATTTCTTCCACTGTGTTCGGTTTGATCATCTCCGGTTTTCAGAGTAAAACTTCTGTTTCAGTGTTTTGCAACAATTTTAATGGACAAGACCACATAGTAAGAAAATTTGGCATGGATAAAAGCATCCATATCAGTTTCTTGCACTATCTTCAGCTTGAAAATTTAAATACAAATTCACTATAAGGCAGCACAATTGTAACTTATGTTTCTCTTTTTTATGCTAGGTTATGGCAATCGGAGATGGCGAAAATGACATAGAAATGCTGCAACTTGCTTCTTTGGGTGTTGCGCTTGCAAATGGATCTGAGAAGACTAAAGCAGTGGCGAATGTAATCGGTGCCACTAATGATGAAGATGGAGTTGCACAGGCTATTTATGACTATGCCTTCTAACACTCTTAAGCCAATTTGGATAGGATTAATTTATTGCTTCTTACTCCATTTTCCTGGAGTCTCCAAAGAACTCCTAATCTCACATCTATGAACAATTGTATACGGGAGCTTGATTTCATTTTGGGCTTTTAACTTCTGGATTGTTAGATGGGAGCATCAGATATTTTTTAGCTGGTTGAGGGGCCATTACGTTATTTTGTTGATTGGAATGTATGACTAAATTGTTATTATTTTTCTAATCTAAGATGACCGAAGGAACCGTTTTTACTCCTGCTACTTAACTCTGCCTCTTCAATTCCGATCAAAGGATTAATGTAAACAGAGTATGTGTCCCGATGAAGTCTAAAAATCACTGAAATCCATCAGGGATTGAGAATTTTGCCAGTTGTGTATAATGGAATTTCCCGTTCAGTTATACATAAAGTTATGTACATCAGCCGATTCGTCTGTTATTTACAGGAATCAAATCTTCATGAGCATGATGAAGGAAGGTACTCTATTGACTGCATACAAAGAAAACCTCTTACATCTGAGACAGGCTAATACGCCCGTCGACAAAAATCCCTCGATAAAGAAGAAAAGAACAGGGATGAAAACCCCGGGCAGGAATATATCGATGCTGTCCTAGAGTCTACTGATGGTATCCACTTTTGTTTACAGGAATCGCGGGAGGTCTATAGAGCATGTTCTTGCTGTTGCTCCGAGCCATCAGATTTGCGCAAGAATTTCCAGATGGCGTCTTTGCAGCTGTTCTGCTGTTAGTACTAGACATATGACAGTCCTGGTTTCCTCCATCTAGTGCTACATAGCTCTTGGATGGTTTGATCTTCTTGAAGGGGATCTCCTTCTTGCGAAGATCATCCAGGCATCTCACCTCGGACATACACGCGAATGATTGAGACTTCCCGTCGTAGTATTTGGACAGCCCTTTCCTGTAAACAGTAGAGTTCTCGGTGAGAAAATCTTCCTTTTGATGTGGTGAGTATTTTTTTTCTTCTACAGATTTACTGATTCATGGGAGAAATCCCAGAAACTTACTTGACAGGAAGTTGTGCCATCATGGATGACAGATCGTAGAGGCTATCAGAGTTGAGTCTTCGCACCGGCTGCTGCATAGGGGAAGCCCCTGCTGCATAAACTTGTTTTCTAGAGCCTCGTAGCCCTCGCCATCTGAGAACTGGTCCTCATCCTCGGAGTCGCCGGAGATGGAAGACGAGGTCTCGAACAACTCTGCGTCTTCCTCTTCATAGTGCGCCGGGAGACCTGCGGCATCGCTGAACCTGGCCATGCTTGTAACTTGAGATTTGTTGAACCCGAGCGAGAAACGGCAGGAAATGGAGTATGTTGCGGTGTATGGATGGATATGGTGGTGTTCTTCTTCGTCGGCTCCTGGCTTTTGCTCTCTTTCACGCACGACCTTTGTGAGGGCTGGTGGGTGGGTGTATATATAGAGCTCTGGCAGAAAACGGGATAATGCTAGGAGCCTTCTTCCAAATTCAGACACGGCGTAGTGCGCTTTGACTAGTATAATCCGTGCCGTTTGCATCAGTGACATCACCGTTTTGTTGTGCCTGCAGCATGGCTACAGTTTAAGCTTTGTTTAGGACACCAGCATGGACCCCATCGTCATGGTTCGTGCTTTTGCCCGGGTTTTTCTTTTTTCTCTCAGAATAAAAAAAAACAGCGGGTTGTGAAAGTTGGTTGGCCACTTCCACATGCCCTTTGCCAGATTCTGCTGCTGGTGCCCTGATCCGATCTTATCTTCTTGTTTGCTGAATGTGACCAGGATTTGTTCACATATATCCTTCTGGCAAGTTGGTTGTGAGGCTGACATGTGGCCCGGAGATGTTATGGTGGAGATTGATGCCCCATCGTGTTGCTTGTTTATGTGCGAGCCGAGGTGGGCGAGGACACGCGGCGCCCCGCATGTTGGGTACTTATTCGTTTTTTTATTGTTCCAAAACTAAGTCGGTGGGTGGTAAGAATAGATCGCAGATTTTTCACGAAACCTTTTCGCGAAATCGTGTCATGAAGCAAAATCGAGAAGTGTCGGTTTTAACTCATCGTTTTTTTTAACAATAGCCTGAGTAAATATATAAAAAAGAGCCCGAAGGAGAGTCATGTCATACGGAGTGAACAATGCATTGGTCACTCGCTACTCTAGTCTAGTCCCTAGTTAGCGCCCGGAATTGCTCTTTTGGTGTTTCCTAAATTCGGGACACACGAACAGCACCAGGGGTCGGATGTTGGCTGCGAACGTACGAAAACTCGATCGATCGCAGTCGTAGCTTGCAAGTGTCATTTTTACTCTCCTGGTTCGGTTCTAGGCCATTAGATTCCTGTGTCGTCGTTGAGGCCACGTATACGTAACAGCCAAAAAGAGCATTCGTGGCCCCAATCGGAGTAGGTGACAAGCCACGTGTATGGTTTTCCGCATCACAACTGTGATTTCACTACGTTGTCCCTTGGCTTACACTGCAAGGGAGTAAAAGTGAAACGATGCGTACGTCCGGCTCAAAATCTATCCAGGTTGCAGTTCAGTTTCACCAAATAATAGAGATGACAGAGGTAATGTTGGCATTGCTGGTTTCTCTTTGAACATGATAACAATGCTGCGTTTCCCATCGCCGCCGGGAGTATCAAAGCAGTAGTACTTGTACCAGAGTACGATTGTTTCTCAGCCTTAACCGCCTGTACTTTATTAGTGTTCTTTAAGACCTGCGTGTTGATTAGGTTTAGGATAGGCAGAGCAAACAAGACTCGAACTAACTCGAGGAGCCGCACAAAACCGGACACTCGTCGCGCGATCCGGGCGCGAGCCGAGAGCATGTTCGGTGGACAAAAACAAGTCCCAGACCTCACACGTCTTGTGCCAGGCTGCCACTAACCCAAACACGTCGCAGCAATTTTATAAATATAAAGATGTCAGTGCACAGTGTACACATGGCGTTTCCGGGGACACGGCCACAGGTCGGGCGGGCCAAGAAAACCGGCGACGACAGTGTCTCGTGTCCGCATGTGTGGTGGCCGCTTGGCACGACAGCAAGGCTGCTGCCGTCCGAGTGGTGTTTCCCAACGTGGCTTCAAGTCCCGTCGACGCAGACGTCCATATGCCATGTCCCCTTCTCGTTGCTGTCGAGCCAATCGCGCGACCGGATTCGAATATTTAGCCCCTGCAGCTTTTAGTCAAGGAACGGCTGCTAAGAAATGCACTTACGATGATGCTCTCTTCTACTAATCCTTATCCAGGCCCGGACCTGTTCGAGCTTTAATCGTGGCGGACAAGCTGAAAATCTTCAAAAGTTGGTCCGGGCATGGTCCACCTGCCTCACTACGGAGCGAAAATTCAAGTCTGCTCGGTGGAACAAGCTTAGGTCCTTTTCATTTAATTTCTAACATCTGAGACACGTTCGGTAATCGAGCTCAACTAATACCACCTACGTATGACCGACTCTTCCCGCTGGTTTCTTTCTGTTGCGCGCGCTCCAGGACTGCGACCCGGCGGGCGCAACCAACCAGGCAGGTGATATTTTTCCTCTGGCATAGGCTGTGTGTGCTTTCAGACGCGGGAACGCGTCCGCGACCAGGCCACACGCTCTGACCGGCCAGCTCGTGCGTTGAACATGGATGGATCATGGAACGCTCCTCCTCCGGGTTATCCATCCAGGGAACGGTAGAGTGGGGAGACGGTTTGGAATCCATCGGAATGTAATCGGAATGCCATCACCGAAAGCCATCATCCGCGAAACGCCGCGCCGATAAGGCTGCTCGGCGGCACGCGACGGATAGCATGGTCCGGGCGAATCGCGCGAGGAGATCCGGCGATGGCGACCGCCCCGCGCGGCGCCCCAGAAAAATCACGCGCGCCGAGCCAAAAATTTTGCTGGGTTTCGCGTGGACCACGGGTGGACTGCCCGACCTGTCGCGGCTGGTGGGCTGCCCTGCCTGCCTGCCAAGCGCGGCGCGGGAACGTGGCCGGCGCATGTGAAACAAACCGCGCGATCCGTCCGCGGATGCGCGTCCCTTTCCGCGGCGATATTATCTTCCCGGGATTTATTTCCGGATCTCCTCCGCCTCCGTTCGCCGCGCGCGCATCCGGACGGGCGGTTCACGGACACGGAGGCGTCTGGAACCGCGTCGCTCCGTGCCCGGACGGACGCGCCGCGCTGGCCTGGAAAACCCGCCGTTTCACGAGGGGACGCGGCCAGAGGAGCCGGCCTGGCGACCGGGCCAGCGGCCCCTCGCGAGCTCGATCGGTTCTCTCTCTCTCTCTCTCTCTCTCTGCAAGCATGTGCACGGGCGTGCGGTGGTGGAAAACGACCGAGAAAAGTCCAGAGTATTCTACTCCGATTTGTACTGTACCGGCGCACCTGATAGCGTACGGAGACATTCGTACCACTTGGATGGACTGCCAGCGGCGTTGTACTCCGCCACAGCAATGGAGAGGTCGATTTCAGCGTGTTGCTGTCGTTGGAATCGCGTCGACAATATTGGACCGGCGGCACTTTGGAATAAACGGAAAAGGAGGATGAGAAGGACGCGAAAAGGCTAGCAATGCTTTCCACCCGGCCGGCAGTAGATAGATACCGTGGTATATCCGCTTGCACATATCTGCATGCTACGTGTGCCACTCTCGGGCAGTGGTATCTCGTCGCCGCCGTCTTTCCTGTGTAAAACTTCTCATGGCGCGAGCCGTCTTACCTGTACTTGCTGGCGTCGGGTCTCCGGAGAACGTACCAGATCGGAGGCGTACGTGGTAGGCTACTCCCTCCCGTAGTGTCTCGGCACGAAGTTTTATTCAAACTTGGCGTTGACGTCGCTGCTAATTAGTGCTACATGGTCGGATGCTTCCCACAAATTGAGGTTCAGAGTATGCTTCCCCCTCTTCTTCTTGGGCGGAAGAGTCAGAGCTGCTGTTCTTGAACCCTGACTTAGCCGCATGTCTGATTCTGAGAGACACGCACACGCGTTGCCAAGTTCGGTTGCTACAAAAATAACCAAGCACAAAGGTTAGCTGTCTCAAAGCAGACAACAGCAGCCTAGTATACCTAACTCTAGTCTGGAATCAGAGATCTATGTAATTCGCCAGCTCCATCAGGAAAACAAAAAAAGTTCTGAAGTGTCCACCATCTTGTGCCAGGAGCTACAGAGGAGAGTCCTTTGTGGAGGTTGGAGTGGACATGAGAGCCTCTTCCCCCGCTCTGCTAGCCCCTCGCCGGCGGCCACTCCGGCCCCGCGTCCAACAATCGCCAACCCCCTCCCCTCTCTCCTCCCGACTCTCGCCTCTCGCCACGCCCTTCTACCCTTCCTCCCAGGGTCGCTCCAAATCCCAAAGATGGGCTGACTCGCATCTCGTCGGCGACACCGAAGATGCCACCGCTCCGCCTCGCCCGTCCTTTCGCGACGTCGTCGTTGGCGGCCAGGCCCCTCACCCCCGCGGCAGCCGCGGCCTGCTGCGACCACGCCGCCGCAGCCTCCCCGGATTCGTGTGCGCTCCGAGATTCACAAGATCTCGGATGCTGCACCGGATGCCGAGGGTTGGCGCGTGGTGCTGAGTCGGCGCAGCCGTAGGCGCCGACTTCTCATCGGTCCCGGCAAAATGGGCCTAGATCCCTCCCCGACGAAATGTCCGGCCGCTGCTTCAACCGTCTAGCGCGAGGCCATCCGAGGCGCGCATGCCGAGAGCCTACTCGCTGCCTCCGCTGCTGGAGATCTGGTCACCGCTCCTTCGAGTGTCGCCGACCGACCCGCGTCCCGCGCGCAACAAGTACAACTCTCCGCCCACTTCCCAAATTGGATTCCTTCAACAGCGTACGCGCGTTGTAGCCGGTGGGCCGCAGGCCCCAGCTCCGCGGCGGTGCCGATGTATCCGCGCCGGCGCGTTGTAGCCGGTGGGCAACAAGCCCCTAGCTCCGCTGCGGCGCAAGATCAAAGATTTAAATCCCGGGCTCGGCGCCGCTCTCGCGGTCGTCGCCGCCGGGGATGTCGAGGTGGTGGTCGCCGCAAGCGCACTCCCTCGACTCCGCGTCCGATGGGCCGCATAGTCCCGGATCCCCTCCCTCCCCCTCACCGGTGAGGCGTGACCTCGATGCGGATCTCTGCTACATCGATAGAAAGGCGGATACCGATCAATGGGAAGCCGGCTATGAGTACCTCGGCATCCTAGTTCAGATTTCCGGAACGCGTCCCACCGTCCTGCTCGAACAGGCGCGCAATGCCATTGCGGTTCAATGCGGCATTCCCCGGACGAGCGACTTCAAATACACCCCGCCATGCCGCCCTATGATTTCTTCCTTATAGCTCCGAATCATGGTGCATTCTTGGCAATCTTGGTCGGCGACCGCATCATTCGCACTCCGAACTTCATTCTCAAAGTGCGTCCCCGGCATCGCACGGTTTATGCCGAGCTTGCGGCGCTCTACCACAAGGTCCTTATTGAAATCGATGGCATCCCGCCACATGCTTGGAGGCGCTCGACCGCTGCCGCGCTCTTAAGGCCATACTTGCTCCATTGATAACATTCATCCCGACACTCTTGCTCGGTGTAACCTCGCTCACCTTCAGCCTCACTCGCTCGGTCTACCGAGCCGGAACGCATCCCGGAATTTCGAATGCTTTGTGTGCCGGAGCCTTTCGAAGATGACCTCCCGCGCTGCACATGCGGCGGATTCCGAAGTATCCAATCCACATCCGAGTCCGGAGGCTCCTCATGCGCCAAGAACCGGACACGCCTCGGCTCGCGCCGCCGGCGCCACCGTCAACCGAAACCAGCGAGGACGAATCCCCGAGCGGGATCGCGACCCGAAGCGCTCCCGTGGCCGCCGCCGTTATCGGCGCCCTCAACGGCGAACCACCACACCTTCGCCGCCGCGTAGCAAGAAGGCGGCCCAACACGGTCAACCCGGTGGGCCCTATTCGAATACGGCCGCGAGTGCTCCGTCGCGCGGCCGTGAATACGCCCATGTGCAAAACCAGGCAGTAGGGCATCGGACTACCACGGACGTCCACGGTGACCATGTGGGCGGGCATGCTGCTGAAACGACGTTGCACAGCAGCCTTGCCGCTCACTCCCAATTTTTAACTTCATCTTCGGATGGTGCCACCATTATCCCGGACCGGCGGCCCTACTCTGCGAGTGGTTCACGAGTGGCACGACCCGATGCTCCCGGAAACTTCTCTCGTCCGCACTAGACCCGCGCATGATGGACGTGTGCTACGCCTCCACTCCGCAGCCAACCGAAGCGGCCACCTTCGGTGCACCTCTAGCACCTTCGGTGTCCGCTGCAGCCTCCGAAACAGCCCGGCCCGGCGCCTCCCCGCCGGAGGGCACAGTTCTTCATGATCATTCAGCCCTGGGCCGGGAGGGGTTCTCTAGCTCCGGGCCAGCCCAGAACGTCACCCCGGGCCCGAGCAAGACTACGATCCGAGAGCGCAGCTCCCGCCACCCTACGGATCTCGGGCTTCTCCTCCGCAGAACTTACAGGGACCGTGCGCCCACCCCTTTCGGTGGCCGATTTCGTTGCAGCGGCGGCTAGGCCTTTCATGCCCTCGGCATTACGCTCCACCCCACCGTGCCGCCGGCCGAAGCAGATTCATCCGGGCAGCCCCGTCACCGGCCTCGCCCCGACGAAGCAAGCGTCTCTCGGCTAAAGTGAGGGTGTCAAACCCAACCACTCGGGCTCGGAACGTCCTAATGCGCAAATGGGGAATTACTTCGAGTCCCGCTCTCCTAATACCGACGCGTTAACTGCGTATTTCCGGACCTACAACTCGCCTCTCTCCTCCGGACATCGCCAAGCGATCGGGAGCTTATTCAAGTCAGCTGCGGATGCTGCTCCCGCGCTGATCGACGGTGAGGCTCGAGTCCAAACCACGGGTGGTGCCTCTAGCTACATAAATGGACAACGAAGCCTGCCTCATTTGGAACGTCGTGGGTCTCAACTCACGCGCCCGCCGTGATCCGGTTCGCACAATCGTCGATCAAGAACGCGTTTCTCTTCTTTGTCTCCAAGAAACTAAGATGAGTATAATTGATGATCATCTAGTCCAACAATTAATGGGGGCTCGTCCGACTACTGCTACCTTCCCGCACACAACTCAGCCGGCGGAGTGCTAATTGCTTGGCGGACGAGCGTATGGTCCGGGTCACACCGCGCTTATAGTAACAACTCGTTACGATCAAACTCACACTTCTCATCGATGGCTCCCCCACCGGTGCACGGCCGTCTACGGTCCGCAAACGGCTGCAGAGAAGACGCAATTTCTCGAAGACCTACGTCCGATCCGTCGGCACCGGCTGGGGCGTGGTTGTTGTGTGGTGACTTCAACATGGTTTGTAGTGCGGCGAGACAAGAATAATGGTCGTATCAACCGGCGCATGATGGCCCGGTTCCGAAGATTCCTCAATGACCTTGAACTCAAGGAAATCCATCTCCATGGTCGCCTCTATACCTGGAGTAATGAACGTGCGCATCCCACTCTTGAGCGCATCGACCGAGTCTTCGTCTCATTGGAATGGGAAGACCGCTTCCCAAACGGCTTCCTGCGCACGCCGGCATCCGATGCTTCCGATCACGCCCGCTGCTCCTCCAAACTAACGTGCAACCAACTTCCATGCGCCGCTTCCGTTTTGAAGCCTTCTGGCCCAAAATGCCGGGTTACATCGAAACGGTTACGATGGCTTGGCAACATACGATCGGTGGTGCCGATCATATGCGCGTACTTGACTACAAGCTCCGGGTCACCGCTAGAGCACTCCGTAGCTGGAGTCGAGGTCCATTGGTAGTGTTCGACTACAATCGGCGATTGCAAGGGAGGTTGTACTTCGCTCGGACGCGGCTCAAGACCGCCGGCACCTCTCCGCAGAAGAGCAGGAGCTCCGTAAGGAACTCAAGTACAAGACGCTTGGCCTTGCCTCCCTAACTCGCACGATCGCCGGACAGCGTTCGCGCTTGCAATTTCTGGTCGAAGGTGATGCCAACACCAGGTTCTTTCATTTGCACGCATGCCATCGGAATCGAAAGAACTTCGTGCATGCTCTCTCTAATCAAGGTGTCACGGTCACACAAGAGGATCGAAGCGGGCAATAGTCGACGACTACTTTGACAACATCCTTGGTGGCTCCAGCGCGCGGTCCGCACGGCTGGATTTCCAATTCCTCGGTCCGCAAGCAAAGACCTCTCTTCCGTGATGTTTGCTTCTCGGAAGAAGAAATCGGGCCGCGATGAAGGATTTGCCTCCGGAAAAATCTCCGGGACCGGACGGGTTCTCTCGCCCTCTTCCTCCGGACGGCTTGGCCGGTGATCAAAAATGAGTTCATTAATGCCATCAATGCTCTTTGGACACTTGATAGCAGAGACTTCCATCTGCTGAACAACGCCTACATCGTTCTACCGAGGAAGAAACAAGACCCAAAGGAAATCAAAGATTTCCGCCCTATAAGCCTCACCCATCGTTTCGGAAACTGTTTGCAAAACTCCTTGCTCGCAGATTGGCTCCGCACCTTGCCGAGTTTGTTCAGCCAAACCAGAGCGCTTTCATCAAGGGCGATCGATTCATGACAATTTTCGTTCCGTACGTCCGACCGGCAAGCTACTACACGCACGACATCGCAAGGCCATTCTTTTAAAGGTGGATATTGTCAAAGCTTTTGACACTGTAGAACCGGCAATTCCTCATCGAGTTGATGCAGCATCTTGGGTTCTCCGGACGGTGGACTAACCGGGTTTCCGCCCTTCTCTCCACCGCTAGCACAAAAATCATCTTCAATGGTGAATCGGGACGAAGAATTTGCCACTCCGGGAGCTCCGCCGGGGAGACCCGTTATCCCCCATGCTCGTTTGTGCTAGTTATGGAAGCCCTCAATGCCTTGATTCAACGGGCTGAAGACCTAGGCCCGTTCACGCCTCTTGGACCTTCGGTAATCAAGAAAAGAACATTCCTCTACGCCGACGATATGGTAGTGTTCCTATGCCCACAAGAACGTGACCTACAGCTCATACGTGCAATTCTCGAGTTGTTTGCCAAGGCCTCCGGTCTCTACACCAATGTTGACAAATGCCGGTTTACTCCAATAAGATGTGACGATGACGACCGGCGCCTAATATCCGAAATCTTCCCCTGCTCGGAGCAACGGTTCCGTGCCGGTACCTTGGCATCCCTCCGTCCATCTACAAACCTACCAAGCCGAGAAATTCAACCTATAATTGACTCGATTGCCAACCGGCTCCCCACCCGGAAAGCGAAGCTGCTACACAAGGCTGGACGCGTTGCCTTGGCAAAATCCACTCTCGCCGCTATCCCTATCCATTCCATGATCGCTGTTGGATTCCCCTCTTGGGCCATTAAGACCATTGAGAAATTGTTGAAAGCTTTTGTTTGGCAAGGAACTTCCGGCATCTCTCCTGGACAATGCACCGTGGCATGGGAAAAGGTCCGTCGCCCTAAGGACATGGGTGGTCTCGGAATCCCTAATCTGAAACTTCAAGGATTCGCCCTCCGTCTCGGATGGGAATGGCTTAAACGGACGGATTGCACTCGAACTTGGATCGACCTGCCGGACTCCACCGAGCCTCGTGATTTCTAGTTTCTTTTCAGCTTCCACATCTCACATTGTGGGCAGCGGTGACAACACCCTCTTCCGGATCGATAAATGGCTTGAGGGGAAATCGATCGAGCAAATCGCCCCATGGGTGTTCCAGGGCGTTCGAAGCGCATCACTTCAAGGCGTACCGTCGGGGAAGCACTCGAAGGGGATTTATGGATCCAGGACATAACGGGTTCAAGGACCGTACAGCTGCTGATTCAATTCCTCCAACTGTCGGACCGGCTACGGGGGTGCAGCTCGACAGCAGTGCGCCCGACAAGCTGATATGGCATTGGACCTCCTCCGGTCGGTTCTCATCGGCGTCCGCCTACCGAGCCTTGTTCATGGGTCAATACAGCATTCATGGTGCGAAGGAACTGACCAAGGCTAGAGCGCCACCTAGAGCCAAGTTTTTCATGTGGCTTGTGTTGCTTGGGCGTTGCTGGACCAACGAGCGCCGTCAGCGACATCACCTCCAGAATGATGACTCTTGCAGTCTTTGCTCCCAGGCTTCGGAAACTACAGACCACCTCTTAATATCCTGCCCCTTCTCGAGGGAGATCTGGTTCAAGGTCCTGCGCTGGGCTCACTTTCCTCAACTCATGCCGACGCCACTCGATCACCTTCAAGACTGGTGGATTTCCTCTCGTAAACGGCTGCCCAAGGAAGTAAGGAAAGGGTTTGACACTTTGCTCATCCTTGTATGTTGGAAAATCTGGAAGGAGAGGATTAGGAGAATTTTTGAACTTCACTCGCTGCTCCCAACTCAGCTAGTTGAGCGTATCAAGTCCGAGCTCCGGCTGTTGGTGCTAGCAGGTTTCAGGTCGTTAGAATCGTTACAGGCTAGCTAGTTTTCGATGTAACTCAGCAGTAGCCGGTGTCTTCCACCAGCTCCCGCTTCCTTGTACTCTTTCTTACTTCCTTTCCTCTTAATGCAACACGCACTCAGGTGCGTTCCCGAAAAAACCATCTTGTGCCAGCGCCGATAGCAACTCGCGCGTTGCTGCATGCGTCGGTTTCAACCGACGCAAGGAAGGGACAGGTGTGAGGTCTTACCGGCCGATTGTACTAGAAGAAGAAGATATTGGTTGGGTACGAATCGGGATTTGGATTGGGTTAGGCGCGCCGCGGAGGGGAGGGCGGATGGAAGCAGGACGGATGGTGGCGGCCGGATGACCGACCGGTGACCGGTGGAAGTTGGAACGCACGACGCGGCACGAGTAGCAACCCCGAGTTGACTCGCTCTATGTTTATTGCGTGGACGGTTGTGTGCTGGTCAGACTTATGGATAGACAGGGTTGGCCGTTTCAGCTACGATTAGATGTCCTTGTTCGGAGGATCATGAGTCCACGATGAATGTTCCTGGATCAAGGAAAGAGGTCACTTTCTGTACTGTGTGCATCTCAGCCAGTCAGAAAAATGGACCGCATCATGTTTTTTTTAATTATTTAGAAAATGGAGGTGCATCAATAGTAGCCGAATGGCGGTTTCATTTCCTCCCTTCGAAAACATAAGACTGAACTTTCCTCTCAGGCAGCAACATAAAAGATCAGAAAGCACAGAATCAAGAAAAAGAAATCACCGAACCATATAGTTATTGGGCCGGCATTACCCTTTTGCTAGTAACTATGGGCCTTACGTTCAGGCCCAACTTATCGAAACTCCCAGCCTCTTCGCTATGGATCGGCCGTGAGCCCATAGTAGTTCAGATCTCAAAATGAGCCCATAACAGTCTGACCGCCGATACGGATATGCATATGCTCCTGTCCTCTCATTCCACTTTACCGCCTTTTCGGGTGTAATGAAGCGACATCCGCGTCAGGCCTTCATCATGTAAAGATGTACAGTACCAAGAACTGTTCGAAATTCAGAATTTGAAACGGATATTACAAAGTGTGATCAACATAGCACCAAATGAATCCACAGTTTGAAACGATCGACAAACATTGCATGAATAAAAACAAGCTACTTTCGCAGGAGGGGAATTGAACGCTGGTGAAATACGGACAGGCTTGGGGAAAGAGAACCATGTCGCAGTAGAAGTGAAACGCAGCGATTCATATGTGAGCACGAAGTTCCACGTTTGCGTTCCCGAAAATGTATAAAGAGGAAAAGCGGCGTGAAACGCCACAAGCACATCGAGCCAAGAAAGAGAACCTAGCGCCAGCTTTGCCGATGGCCGTGCTTGCGTGTCCTTGTCCGATGCGACCTGTCTCCCTGTCCATGCCTCGGTAACTGATCTCATCTGTTTCTTTCTCGCTCTCGTTGGGTCCCTCGTGGTAATGTACTGCCTCATTTTTTTCCTGCCTATGCGAAACTTGAATCACCATACGTTGCAAGCAGATGGAGTAGTATTGAACTACGGTATATATTGCTTTTTGGTTTCTGATAATAACAGAGTTTGTGGCATGAGCATAAAGTCGTTAACTCTTTCCTTAAGCAAAGTATCCTCCAAAACTAGTTTTCCCCTCGATGGCCCACACATTTCAGAGCAAATCAGCAAAAGCATCGTGGAGTAAAAGGAGCATAGTATGGGGTCTTGCCCGTCACTTTGAAATGCATTTGGAGCTTCACTCCCAGGTGTGGGTAGAATGTTCTTAATGTAGTTAAACTTTATTACATTTATACAAAGTCATTTTTTACCATAATCTCTTAGAGGAAAGAGGAGCAACCGATGCGTGGGGGCCACAACACCTGCGTGGTCCCGGTCCATGAAAGAATCTCCCCACCAGCAAACATTCCGCACTCGGCCATCGCTCGTCGCCGGCAAACCCCTCGGCCTTCCGTTTCTGCTCCGGACCTGAGCCGCCCTTTGTTTAAACGCCCTTAATAGGATTTCGGGCCCGTTCGTTTCCCTATCTAATTTTTAGAGAGTCAAATCAAAGAGAATTTTATCATTTTGAAGATCTAAATAAAGTTTCAATCTCAAACTAATCGCAGACTCCCTATCTAATTCACGAGACGAATCCAACGAGGATAATTATAGTGTTATTAGAAGATGTTTACTGTAAGCATCACTGTAGCAGAAACATAGATTAATTAGGATCATTAGATTCGTCTCGCAAATTAGAGGGGTCGCGACATAGGTTTTGTTATTAAATTAATAAAAGATCTACTAAATAGTAAGATTCTCTTTGATGTGACATAATCCATGCCTCGCGTCCGCCCGCTGCCGTCACACACTTCACTGCCCCGCTCTGTTCTCTCTGCGCAGCACAGCAACGGCTGCGCCCGTCGTCAGCACGCGCCAGTCTCGTGTGTCGTGTCGTCTACAGGCCTCACCGCGCCCGGCCTCCCATACTCTTCTCCCCGCCTCATTCCCCTCAAACGGTCCAGCTGCAGCCGCCGCCGCCGCATAGCCATCCACGCATTTCAGCCGAAAGCAGAGGCGGCAGCCGTGACTGGTGCTCGGGCGGCAATGGCGCGGCGGCTTGACCTGGCGCTCCATGTGCTCCTCTTCCTGATGCTCGTCGGTGAGTCCACTCAACCTTCTTGAATGTGTTTTTTAGATGCTCGTTCTTGAATGTTTCGATGGCCAGGCCTCAGTTGCTCTCACTCGCCAGTAGTTGTATCACAATGTGTAGACTAGAAGATTCCTTGCTTGCTTGAGGAAGAGGGCTGATTCTTCTGCCTCTTTTGTCTGGATACGGAGCCGCATGTTCCCGAGCATTTTTGGGGAGGTGTTCTAGGAGTATCGCCCCAATTTTAATCTGTCCTCATGCTAGGCTTGTTTGTTTCCGTTGAGAACCAGAACTGAGGATTGATCACTGCATTTGAAAATAAAAGGGGGAACTTTAGGATACGAATCGCTGCATCATTTTTTTTTTGCGATTCGTGTAATCGAGTCATCAAATGCACTATCGCAGGGCATTGTCGCGGCGGCAAGATTGGTGGTTGCTACGGGCGCAACGCCGACGACCTGCCGGCGCCGGACAAGGTGGCGCAGCTCATCGAGCAGCAGTCCATCAAGTACGTGCGCATCTACGACACCAACATCGACGTCATCAAGGCCTTCGCCAACACCAGCGTCGAGCTCATGGTGGGCGTGCCCAACTCCGACCTGCTCGCCTTCTCGCAGTACCAGTCCAACGTCGACACCTGGCTCAAGAACAGCATCATGCCCTACTACCCGGCCACCATGATCACCTACATCACCGTGGGCGCCGAGGTCACCGAGAGCCCTTCCAACGTTTCTGCACTCGTCGTGCCTGCCATGCGCAATGTGCACACCGCGCTCAAGAAGGTTGGGCTGCACAAGAAGATCACCATATCCAGCACGCACTCGCTTGGGATACTGTCCCGGTCCTTCCCGCCGTCCGCTGGGGCGTTCAACAGCAGCTATGCCTACTTCTTGAAGCCTATGCTGGAGTTCCTTGTGGAGAATCAGGCGCCGTTCATGGTGGACTTGTACCCCTACTATGCGTACCAGAACTCACCGAGTAATGTGTCCCTGAACTATGCTCTGTTCTCGCCGGAGTCTCAGGCTGTGATTGACCCAAACACTGGGCTTGTTTACACAAACATGTTCGATGCTCAAGTTGATTCCATCTTCTTTGCGCTCATGGCTCTCAACTTCAAGACTCTGAAGATCATGATCACTGAATCAGGGTGGCCAAACAAGGGAGCATCCAAGGAGACGGGAGCGACTCCAGAAAATGCTCAGACTTACAATACCAATCTGATACGCCATGTGGTTAATGACAGCGGCACACCTGCAAAACCAGGGGAAGAAATTGATGTCTACATATTTTCCTTGTTCAATGAAAACAGGAAGCCTGGTATCGAATCAGAGAGGAACTGGGGACTGTATTTCCCTGACCAGAGCTCTATCTACAGTCTTGATTGGACTGGCCGAGGCAATGTGGATGTTATGACTGGGGCAAACATCACAAGTTCAAATGGGACCTGGTGTGTTGCTTCAGCTAATGCATCTGAAGCTGATCTACAGAATGGCCTGAACTGGGCATGTGGTCCGGGCAATGTGGACTGCTCTGCTATTCAGCCAAGCCAACCCTGCTACCAGCCTGACACTTTGGCTTCCCATGCGTCATATGCGTTCAATAGCTATTACCAGCAAAACGGAGCTAATGTCGTTGCCTGCGACTTCGGCGGTGCTGGAGTGCGAACAACCAAAGATCCAAGTAAGCATCCTATCTTTACTACACACATGATGATCACGATGATTTGCACAGATCAGGTTGATAATGCCCATCTATACATATGTAACTGTAATCCTATATCATGAGCATTTGTTCCCATTTCATTTACACCCTTTATTGTCAGTTTTATATATCCTATATTCTGCTTATGTCAGTAAAGTAATGTATAGTCTCTTAAGTGATGTTGCAATGATAGTAAGCTGTCCAGATGGTATCATGCTAATAGCATTCAGCAGTAATAGATAATTTCATTTTTGCTCTATTGATATCTTTCTGAAGAAATTCTAGTTCCAGCTTACTTGCACGTAATTGTGTCTTTGCATTGTCAAATTGTGGTATTCCAGTTTTCCCTATTGCATCTTTCTGCATAGTCCATTGGATTTAGGAATCCATGCATGGGCATTATCAGTTCAGGTTGATTATTTTCAGGTAGCTAGTGTGCTTCATGTGATGGTGTTTCCATGTTTTATTTTCAAGTATTGGTCAATCATTTGTAAGTATGAATCAGTGAAAGATTGATGGCAGGATGTTGGAATTAATTTTATTTTTCTGGTCCACCTTGCTTGGCAAACTACTTCTGAATATGCTGCTAATACATTTGATATTATAAATTTGTTCCCTCACGCCATCACTAGGGTATTAGTCTATGAGCTGTCCTGTCCTGAAATTTATTATTCTTCCTACATTCATTATGTCATTGCACAGTAGTAACATGCTTCTCTTGCCAGTTTGTTAAGCTTCTCATGCTTTATGTACTGCTTGCTTCCAGGTTATGACACTTGTGTATATTTGGCTGCCGGGTATGGCAATAACTCCCTCAAACTCTTCTTTGCTGTACTAATAGTCTACTAGGAAACAATTCGACTAACTAAAATATTATCTTCTATCTTGAAGCAGCAAGATGAGCACGACCAATTCAACATCTCTTCCAGCTCGGAGCAGCTCTAGTCCGCAACCATTGGCCAGACGCTTCGGGTCCTTGCTTTCCATGCTGATCGTCGCTATTGCTGCAGCTATGCTGTGATCTTTGAGGTGTGCTCCAGTTAGTCTTTTCAGAAGGAAGGTGGGAGGCTAATCGCCTTATGCTGGTAACAAGTGATGTACCATTTTGCCATGAGTAGCGGCATAGTAGTAGGGATCCGATTATGTATTCAGTAGGAATTCTCTGAATTCTCTGGTCAGTTAAGATGTACATCGTCCCTCGGACAATATATATCAGCTGGCATTAAGAACCTGAAATCATCTGCTGGTGTCTTTCTCGTTCTCGGTGTATTTTCCATCATTGTGCATAACATTGCTAAACCTGGTTCTTGTCTGTCAAGTAGGCAAGTATGTGGGATTATGTTGCTGTCGGTGATCTTGTGGATTGTGGGGGCAGATGGACCATGAATTACTTGACGTGGGGACTGGATTAAGGTGGGAAGTACTTTGCCAAATCTTTTGTGGATTGTGGAACAGCTGGGCCATGAATGGATTGCACAAAGGTCCAGTGTCAGTTGTCTGATAGGTCCAAGGGTTCATTATTATGCTACGTGTGTGTTTTGAACATTGATGTGCCCTTTTCATCTGATAAATGCTTCTTCCCTATCACTGTATCAGTGATCTGTGGTACAATGCAGTAATACCCTATGCTATCAAACTACCCCCAAGAATCCCCTTTGTGATTGTTCTCCACTTTCTCGACATGTAGCTTAATCATTCAGGGAAAAAAAAGGAAGGAGAATACATGAGTGATGTATCATGGGCTTGGAAAGCCCAGTACTGGCAGCTTGGCGAGTGCTTTCGGCCAGGGTGGGGGGCATCGTGCAGACGGCTGGAAAGTAAGATTCGGATGGCCCGCCAGCCAGCCAGCGAGCGGTACGAGTTCCGGGCCCGGCGCACAGCCTACCTTGCACGTCGATCTCAGCTGGCCGTGGGGGACGCGACCAGTGGCGCGCAGCGCATCAAAGGAGGCGAAGTTGAAGGGCCAGCTAAAGATGGAACGGGTGGTTGGGACGGCACCGGTGGTGGCGACGATCCCGTTCAGCGCATCGCCGCGCGTTTGATCGCCCCCGCCATCTATATAAGCCACGCCCGTCCCCAGCCAGAGTTACGTGAGCAACATCAGCCGCAGCACCACCAGCGAGAGATCCTCCTCGACCTCGAACGCCCCTTGTGCGAGCAGAGATCCACCCGGCAAGATGTCGTGGCAGACTTACGTGGACGACCACCTGATGTGCGAGATCGAGGGACACCACCTCACCTCCGCCGCCATCATTGGGCACGACGGCACCGTCTGGGCTCAGAGCGCCGCCTTCCCGGCGGTAAGTGTCCTTTATTTGTTCCTTTCGTTTCTCGAATTCAGTTGGCAACGGCTGATCGTGGCTGATGCTGCGTTCCTGTGCGCGTGATCTGGGAATGTTATCGCGTTCGTCCAGTTCAAGCCTGAGGAGATGACCAACATCATGAAGGACTTCGACGAGCCCGGGTTCCTGGCCCCCACCGGCCTCTTCCTCGGCCCCACCAAGTACATGGTCATCCAGGGCGAGCCCGGCGCCGTCATCCGCGGGAAGAAGGTACGCACGGATCCATCGCCCGATATATCATTTTCTGCAGGGATCGTAGGCAAATTGAGTTGTAGCGGTATTTCATTTTCTGCAGGGGTCAGGTGGTGTCACTGTGAAGAAGACTGGCCAGGCGCTTGTGATCGGCATCTACGACGAGCCAATGACCCCTGGACAGTGCAACATGGTGATCGAGAAGCTCGGCGACTACCTCGTAGAGCAAGGCCTGTAAATGGATCGGCCGCCCGTCCCCCGTCCAAGCACTCAACAGCAGAACACCACCACCATCACGCGAAGTAGTAGCCTCCACGCCTTGCTTTATTTGTTCGCTTCCACATTTTTTCCTGGCCGCGCCAGTCGCCGACCACCCAGAGAATTTCGTTTTCCTTGTTTTTTGGTGTCGCCGTGGCTAATAATTTTGTGATTTTTTCCCCTTGCTTTGGGTTGTCGTCTGAATTGTGAACCCGGAACAATATATATGTGATTGGTATCTTCTACTTGTAATACAAGAATACATATGTATTTTCGTTCAGATTCATCCAATTCTAAGGCATCGCGAAATACCCAATCTGTATCCGTCCTCTGAATGAGAAATTTTTGTCTTTATTATATGCTGTCATCAAATCGGGCTTTGGGATTTTGATCCATACCTATTGAAGTTAGTTGAGCACATATTGGGCCTTCGAGAGCCCAAAATCTGGTGTAATTACCGTCTGGGCTGAAACTGACTCGTTTATTCTGCGTGCATATGTTCCACGGCGTCATTTTTAGACAATGGAAATAAGATTAAGATCCCCTCAAACAAACAAAAAATAACGGGTCAGATTTCCTCTTCTCCTCCAACAGTTCTTCCTAAACATGGACCAAGAATACATCTTATTAGGCCACGTCAGCATTTGGGGCCACAACAACATAATTCCATTGTAAATAAAAGGATTTGGGCACCAACATTCTTCCCGATTCTAGCTACAAATAAGGTGAAATTAGGGTGATAATAAATCTATGAATTGTTTTGAGGAGCTATTGAAGAACATTCTTTTAGATTAAACCCCATTAATTTAGTTTAGGGAGAGTTTATGAGACTCTCTTGGAGAAGCTCTAAAGTCTTCCGGACCCGGTTAATGACAGTAGCTCTAATTATTCAAAGGGTCAAAAGGTTTTTGAGGCCCTCATGGGTACTCGAGAGAAAAAATGTAAAACTCACATCCAACCCTGACTTCATGGGGCCTCACCATAGATCAAATTCCCATCCCCAGCTCGGGCATATGCCCCTTTAACCTTATTTGTAGGCCATGAAATTTAGGAAGCATATAGTTAGTGTTAGTGACGACCATGGGCTCAATCATGTTTGATGATGTTCATTTATATTCTTTGAATTCATAGTCAATGGTGGCATATTATTCTAATGGGAGCAAGATATAACACGCACACATATACTTAATCTCCATTACTATATCACTAGGGATATTTATCTTATTTTTATAAGAAAATTATACTCTCTACTCAAAACACAAGTCGTTTTTTTACATTTACACGGCTTCAAAATACAACATTGAGTACTACTTTTTTGTTATAAAATATGGTACAAATACAACATTGAGTACCTTTTTGAAAGTAGACTTCGAGACAAATATACCTATGCCATTTTCAAATTTTAGGCATAAGAACCATATTTTCCATCAAAGTTTAAAATGTTTCAATCGTTAGGATGATCTTTAAAAAATTGTTTTGTGTGTATGCAGGGAGTATTGAGTTACCACTATTTGAGCCATAAGGTTGTCATGCACGGTGATGCTTTGCGCCGAGTCCGGAAGGACCGTGATGCGATGCTTTTTCCGTGAATCAAGTTGATCTTTGTTTAAGAGTACAGAGTACTTCCTCTTGTGCGTGGCATGCAAGTTGGCGCATGTATTACAGTGATTGTTGATTCGAATGGTACAATTGGCAGCCAGATATTGTTTAGTACAAATGGCAGTCGAGTTCTGGAAGCTCTGGGCACATGCCTGCTCTGCAGCGGTGCAGAGCGAGGCAAAACGCATCCAAGTTGCGATCATCTGCCGCCGGTTGTTGCTGCTATTCTGTGTTAACCGGGACAAAATCTGGTTACCAGATCGTGTGTTAGTTGCGGTGACAGTTATCGTCAGCTCCATAATTCAGCAAGTCCTGTGTTAGTGGTACTCTCTTTCATTGTTATTATTAGAACGAAGTAAGTACGCTTCATAATTTCAGGGAAGCTGCAACTGGGACGTCGTTTCAGACTAATCTCTGAAACCAGGCCCGGAACAGCCGAACAGGGGCACGAGCCTGACCTGAATACCCACCCATCCATTTTCAGCGTCCAGGCTAAGCGACGGTCGCTTCGCTTGCATGCACAGATGCACTATCATCAACTTGCACCGATCCGTTGGCCCGTCGTAGTTCAATTCACTGCATCCAGAATGATACGGGAGAGTGTAGCCGTCCAGAGCAACCAGGCCGAGCAACGAGATGATCTCCTCGGATCGGCCGCGACCAGCCGGTGCAAACCACCTCGGTACCACTCCCCCTGCAACTGCAACTGCAACAACGACCACCCCCACCCGCCGATCCGTCCTGCTGACACCCAACCGCCGCGCACGGGTCCAAGCGCGGCCGGCCGGCGGCCACCAGTCCACTCCATCGCCGGGTCAAAGCGGCCCCGGACCGGCCGGGCACATGCGTGCGCGGCCCACATGCCGAGGACGTACTGGTCCCGCCGCACGCGCGGGGCCCTCCGTCCAATGCCGACGAGCCCGGGGGTGCACGATGGCCGTCAGCGCGCGACGAGCCACCCGTATCTCGCTGCGGATCCTATCTCGGCGCGCGGCGCGCGCACGAGCTGCACGCACGGCCATTGGATGCTTAGAATTAATAGAGCTCTCTGTGTACCGGCCAGTGGGCGTTCGGTGCGTGCACTGCATCAGGAGCGAGCGCATCGCGAAGTGAATCCGGTGATGCCTGCGTCGGACTGCTCGCGCGGTGAGTCAGCCTGGTCGCGGCCGTGTCGGTAGGCCGGCCGTTAAAACCGTTGCTAGTACGCGCAACTTGCCTGCAACATGCAGTTTGCTTCGGGTTTACCAGCAGCTCTGCGTTACAGTATCTTGGGTTTCAGTTTTGCTAGCTTGACCCTTGGATTCTTTTCAAGTCACTGTATCCAGCTTCACTTTCCCATTGCTGATGGATATTGATGTAGAGTGCCGTAGTAACAAAACAAAGTAGCTGGAGGAGTGTATGTACCACTCCATCCATTTTCTGAAAAATGCAGGTGAAATGCGCTTTTTTTTTACTACTCGTATCATCATGCCGTTAGCCTGTTTCGCATTGTTGACCTTACTAATCTACAGCTGTAAAAAGAGGAATGTTTTTTATTTTTGATAGTGTATTTACATCTCAAACAATGTTATCAGTGCCTAACATTATTGTCCTTGGATACTGGAATAGTAGTTATAGGAAATGAGAGCTCGGTGTATCCACTGCATCCCGAATGAATCTGCGCGTCGGATTGCCCGCGTGGTGACTCAACCTGGTCGCGTGTGTGTCGGTTGGTTGGCCGGCCGTTAAAACCGTTGCAACTTGCCTGCAAAATATTACCACCACCACTGGTCCCAGTTCCGCTTATTTGCAGTATTGGGTTCTGCAATGAGATTTCAGTTGCGCCCCGATTCTTGGATTCTAAATTCCAGTACAGGTACAACTTTGTAGTATGTCACATAAATTTGACAGAATTGACTTGACCTCGTAGAAGAGTTATTGTTCTATGCCTACTAGCATGATCTGTTGGTAGTGCCACAAATCCACAACAGTGTAGAGGACTGTGAAACGCTATGGAAACTAGAGTAGCCTGAACAAATGATGCGAATTGCAGCTTCAGTTTAGAGAACTACCACGCTGTCATTTTGCAGTTTTGGTAAACCTTACTAATTCAGCGGACGTACAATGTCGACGCAACTGATCATTGGCTAACCTCGTAGTTTTCTGCAGAAAGGATCCGATGATTGGCAGATCATTAGTGATACTGTGTTTGCTGATGATACTGAACATGCCGGTCACTTCATACTGCGGTTGCTGATGATACTGAACATGCCGGTCACTTCAGTCCAGGACCTGCCAGATAGGATGTGTCCGCATCCAAGGAGGCCTGCTTTTAAGTCCGGACAAGGACAGAGATCGGATTAGGTTCCGCATAGCGATACGCCATGTGAGCGCCATCTCTGACTGTCACTTCATGGCACTATCATCTCCTCTTTTTTCTCTGAAAGAGAGGTAGAGAAAGTGAGGAACGCAACATGGCCGGCCGGAGAAAGTATCGTGAGCTAGATAGGACCGAGAAACGGTTGCAAACTGATCGGCACAGGCCTGGTGGTAATTAAATGCTAAACCAGCTGCAGCAGTACACTGATTGAGTGAGCACGTACAAGGGCCCCCAGAGCTCGCATAAACGCCGATCGATCGGTGAGACGTTCGCGTCATTCATGTGTAGTACGGTACGGGTGCCTCGAACAAGAAAAAGGGTCCTGCCGCTGGTCCGGCGGGCGGCCGGGAGCAAGTGAGCGAGCGCGAGCCCGTCACCAGTCCGCGCCCTCGCCCACCGATCCGTCCGTGCGTGTCGGAACATGCACCGCACCGCGGTGTGGAGCTGTTTTGCTTGCCCCAAAACAGTGCGCTTGTGCGTTGTGCCCACACCTCGCTGATTGGCCAACTTGCCCCATCATCTCATTCGACGCCATAGCATGTACGCATGTGAAGATGTCTCTCTATGGCTTGGACGCGGATTATTTCCGTATGGACCAGGCGCAAGCACGATTGGGTGCGTACAAGGTCCAATCCGGTGCAGGTAAGAGGTGCACCGCAGGACCGGCACCCGGTCGAGTGCACGGTACACTGGCTGGCTGGATTAGTGTAAAGAGCCTCTTCCTGGGATTGTTCACATATAGACGTCTAGTAGTGGTAGGTTTAATTCGATAGCTTAGTACACACATAAAGTAATGTGTATGCCAATGAACACTGCCTCTCTTACGTTAGCCTGAAACTAACACACACCGCCTCTCTACATCAATACGTATACGCTCGTTAAGTGTGTGGGGTGTCCCCCGCTAAATTAGCGTGTCAATCCAGGAATACGATTTGTCTCGCCAACCAAATCCAGAAAGGCCTTGATGCATACTATGTCGTTGGGCGTCACTCATGACAACCGGTTCCGCGATTAGTGGTGTAACGCAAAATCAAACTAGCTCATGCCAGTACGTCTTGCAGACGCTATAGCTACACCTGTCTTCCTTGATCCAAGTTCCGCACCTGGTCGATGGGCACCAAAAAGAAAAAGGAACAAATATAAGGAGAATGAAAAACGACGTGTCTACTGCTACCATTACACTACACGCACAGCTGAGGCGGTGTTGAACGTACTCTTGGCGAGGTGTACACATATGGAGCTTCTGTGCACGATTGATCGACCGACCAAAAAATCGCTCTTGAGAGATAGTGAAAGTAGAGCCATTCGGGATTCGGAAGCCGGTTTTGTCCAACCCACTGGCGAGAAAATGAAGAACGAACCACGGAGAGTGGCGCATGCATACAAGGTTTCAGATACGGGCATACCAGCATGTGCTTTCCAGCTCGGCACCAGCCAGTACCATGGCCCACACGGGCGGGGTCCGCGACAGGTCACGCCGACTCTATCATGCACGCCATCGACCATCATCATCTCCCAAGTTTGATTATTAGGTCTCGTAATCTCGTCCCAACTGTCGTATCGTTGTTGGTACGATCGACCAAGCATCCTCTCATTGCATTCTGCATCTTAATTTAGTTGGTTATCTCGTGATTAAACTTTGGTTTCGTATGGATCGACATATAGACGAGGAAGACGGCGACGCTTTGTGAGCGCTGACTCGTTATAGCCGCGGAAAAATAATAGAGAGCCATGCCTGGCTTTCGTCTCGAAAATAATAGAGCCATGCTTGAGCATGAACCCTGATGGCGACACGTCCAAGCACGCAAAATTTTTTTGATAAATGAACCGAAAATAGAAAACATTGTTTGATCAACAGTACCTTATCTCCAGGCGTGGTAGTTAAGATTTGTTGGAAAAAAAACAGATGAATTGGAGGCTGGTTTACTGGAGCATACATAGACACCTGAGTGTAGACAAAGTGCGCCGCGCGGGGTCAGTATTGTCTAGCGGGCTCAGGCACGAGCCAATTGAGCTAGTGTCCACGCGACCACATGCAGATGGTACCAGCGTCCAGTTTTGTCCGCCGAATCAAGTCCCCTCACCCAAACCGCCAATTTGACTGCTTGCTGCTGCCCCAATCTGCCATGCATCGCACCGGCTACATATATCCCGCTCTCCGGGACGCGACACAGGCACCACCTGCCCATTAGTTTGAGACGAGCGCGCGGCGGTTGAGCCGAGCTCGCGATCACCAGCCATGGACCCCTGCGCGTTCGTCCGCCTCACGGTGGACCAGCTCCTGCTCAAGCTGCCCTCCGTGCCGCGCCCCAGCTCCGGCGCCGGCGTGCACCCCACCGCCACGCCCTGCTTCTTCTCGCTCCACCTCCAGGACCACCCCTCCCTCTCCCGCACCGCGCCGCTCCCGCTCGCGGGCGCCTCGTCCGGAGCAGCGGCGCACGCCGACCCCGTCGTGCTCAGCCTCGACGCCGCCGCCGTGCAGAGGCTCGCGGCGCGCCCCGCGGAGCTCGTCGTGTCCGTGCACGCCGGCCGCCACCACGCGGGCGCCAACTGCGGCGTCAGCTCCGCCCGCGCGCTGGGCCGGGTGCGCGTCGCCGTCGACGTGGCGCGCGCCGCCGCCGGGGACACCGTCGTCGCCCGCGACGGGTGGGTGGACGTCGGGAAGACGAACTCCTCGGCGCGCGCGCAGATTCACATGGTGGTGCGGGCCGAGCCCGACCCGCGGTACGTGTTCCAGTTCGGCGGCGAGCCGGAGTGCGGCCCCGTGGTGTACCAGGTGCCCGGAGGGGCCGCCGGCGGCGGCCAGCGCCAGCCGGTGTTCACCTGCCGGTTCAGCGCCGGGCGCAGGATAACCCGGACAAGGTTGGTACCGACGAGCCAGCTTGTTGCACAGTCATACTCCATTCATCTGCATGTGCGCCTTCATTGATCTGCTTGTTTTGCTTAGTCTATCTATTTTTGTTTGGGTGTTAGCAATGCCTTTGATCGCTAATGTTAGAACTTGCTCTCGGTCTCGGACCGAAGTGTGTTTTACTCGTTCATACAGTTGCTGCAGTGGACCAAGAACATTGCTAGCTGCACATCACTTGCGATCAAACACAATAAATTAACAGTAACTGCGTTTGGTCAGATAGTCGATCGGTGGAGATTCAAACCTGACAGTTGTCTTAGCTAGCTGACCTATATAGTAATTTCGTCCAAATTTGTTAGGGGAATAAGAAAGAAAGAAGAAACAGCTAGCTAGCTCAATAAATGAATATGATTCGAATATATTTCGGTGCAACCTATATCTTCATCATTTTTTAAAAAAAGTCAAAAGGCGTTAAACCCTCTTTCTATTTTCCCTTTATTGTTATCTCTTCGTACCTTTCATAATGTTGGATGCCAGCTCTTAGGTACCCTGTTATTTTTTTATTATAGCATCATAGTACTAGATATGAATTATTTTTAATGGAAGGCAGCTTGTCTAGTTGGCTAATCAGATGAGTTGTTTTCTTTTCTTATAAGCTCCCGGAACCAATGTCGTTGTTTACGGAATTATGCAAGGCTAAAACAAATTTATCTTTATCGAATTGCCGCAGATATTTATCTTTTCTTATGAGTGTGCTGCCATTTGACTTGACCATTCAAGTTGTTTCTCAAGAGAAACTGTCAGCGTCAGCTGCTCGGCTCAGATCCCCGTATCTGTGTTAATCAAATTAATGCATAAATAAAATGCGAAAATTAACTTATAGGACTGGCCTTAAACCTGAACGCATCCCTCTTGATCAGATATCTCCCAATACAGATAGAAACAATGTGCATCAGTGCATGTGATCGACGGAACAATGTAGCCACCTTATTAATCTGCATTTCTGACCTGCACGCTTGATCCTAGCTGGTTCCGAATCTTCCATATATCATGTCCAACTATCGGTATTTCAATTTTGTCGCATACTCCACACTTGGCGCCACGCTGCAATACACCAGCGATACTTTACTAGATTTACCACACATGCGTGCATGCGGTTGCATGTTACGTTCTTGTAAACTAATCTGCTCTGCAATTGCTCTGACCAGATCTCTGACGCCGCAATCCTCCATGACCCGGAGCACCAGCCGGAGGCTCCGTTCCTGGCTCAGCAGCACGCTCCACGGCGACGGCCGCGACGCGCAGGCCCGGCGCGAGCAGCGCAAGGGCTGGACCGTGACCATCCACGACCTGTCCGGCTCCCCCGTGGCGGCGGCGTCCATGGTCACCCCGTTCGTGCCGTCCCCGGGCTCGGGCCGCGTCTCCCGGGCCAACCCGGGCTCCTGGCTCATCCTCCAGGCCACGGGGGCCGGGCCGTCGAGCTGGAAGCCCTGGGCCCGCCTGGAGGCGTGGCGCGAGCGCGGGCCCGTCGATGCGCTGGGCTACCGGCTCGAGCTCGTGTTCGACTCGGGGCCCACCGAGTGCACCGTCCCCATCGCCGAGTCGTCCATCAGCACCAAGCGCGGCGGGCAGTTCGTCATCGACCCGGCCACGTTCAACGAGGCCGCCGCGGGAGCCGCGTGGCCGTTCGCCGGCGGGTTCGTCATGGGGTCCACGGTGGAGGGCGAGGGCCGGGCCAGCAGGCCCACCGTGCAGGTCGGCGTGCAGCACGTGACGTGCATGGGCGACGTGGCCGTGTTCGTGGCGCTCTCCGCGGCCGTGGACCTCTGCATGGACGCGTGCAAGCTCTTCTCGCAGAGGCTCAGGAAGGAGCTGTGCCAGGACCAAGACGAGTGAAAGAACGATCGAGAGCAGCCGATCGACCAGATCATCCGACCCGAGGAAGCGTATTAGTGCTCTCGGGTTTTTGCTTTTGCGTTGTGAATTGTATGATGGCGCGTGTGATTAATCTAGTCCTGTCAGCAGTTGTTTCTTGTGCAAGTGATGGCCTGTGGCTGTTTTTAGTGTAGGCTGGGTCAGATCACAAGAACAGAAAGGGGTGCGTTTATTATTCTTTCATTACATTTATTATTCTTTCGATTCTTTCCATACACCTCTTGCTGCTAGAATCATGTGCTGAGCGCTCGAGGAGATTACCCGAATCGACAATTTTATTAGTACTGATGCAGGTGGACTCTGCTAGAATCAGAGCTGCGGACTGCCCTTCTTCTCCAAGGCTTCTAAAAAGTCATCAAATGCCATGTTAGATGACCCGCCTTCCTTGAGTGCGTCTGCGGCTATTTCCTTGGCCACAACGAGCCTCTCCCGGAGCTTCTTCCCTTCCTCCGACTCCATCACCAGCCTTACCTTCGCCTCCAGCTCCTCTGCCTTCACCACGTTCTCGTAGCCCTCCACCGCCACACCGATCCTCACCTCCTCAACCATGTGCACCTTGTTCATCCTCTGCTCCGAGTACAGCGGCCAGCAGATCATGGGCACGCCGGACACGACCCCTCCAGCGCCGAGTTCCACCCGCAGTGCGTCACGAACGCGCCGACGGCGTCGTGTCGCAGCACCTCCATCTGTGGCGCCCAGTCCTTCACCACGAGGCCCCTCTCCCGTGTCCGTCTCAGGAATCCCTCGGGAAGAAACGCCTCCAAGTCCGGCTCGCACCGGTGCTCAGGTGGGTCCCGCACAACCCACAAGAACCCCTGTCCCGATTTCTCTAGCCCGAGCGCTATCTCCCGCAGCTGCGCCACCGGGAAGACGCCCATGCTGCCGAAGCTGAGGAACACCACGCTGCGGCTGGGCTGCGCGTCCAGCCACGCGAGGCACGCGGGCCTTTTGCCGCCGCTGGCGCCGGGAAGGACCAACGGCCCAATGCAGTGGACTGGCGGAGTGGAGCGGCCCGGCGTGCAAAGCCCATCACGTATCGCTTCGAGGGCGCGGGCCTCCAGCCAGTCGAAGCTGTTGACGAGGAAGCCTCGCGCCTCGGGCATGCGCGCGTTTTGGTGCAGCCGCGCCATGGCGATGTCGCTGTCCCGGTCCTGCATGGTGGTGGCCATGTCCATCGCGCGGATCGGTGGCACGCCCGGGAAGCGCAGCACGGTCTCGGGAACGTCCTTGAGCGAGGACGTAACGGCCGGGAAGACGTACGGGAGGTGGAGCATGACGGCGAGGTCGCCGAGCGCGGAGGTGAAGAAGAAGTAGGCCGGGACGCCGAGCTCGGCGGCGACGTCGAGCGCGTCGGTGCAGAACATGTCCACCACGAGGGCGTCGGTGGCCGGAAGCGCGCGCAGGAATTCCCGGAGCGCCGGGTTGGCGGCGCGGAGCACGTGGATGGTGCGCATGATGGGGTGCGAGTAGCGGTCACTGGCGCAGGGCGGGACGGGGAGGTGATGGAATGCGATGTTCGGGTTGGCGGCGGCGAGGCGCTCCGTCACGTCGGGCGAGTCGACGACCGCGATGATGACCGACGACACGCCGCGGCGGAGGAAGACCTTGGCTAGCTCAACCATGGGGTTGAGATGGCCCACGCCCAGCGAGGGGTACAGAACCACCGTCTTCTGAGACGTGATGGTGGCCATAACAGAACTTTCTTGACGTGTGAATGATAAATAATGGCACCGGAGATGTACGACGTACTTCTAGTACCCGAAACGGGCTAGAACGACATAGAAGAAGAAGAGAGCTTTGATAGGCTGTTGCAGATGCATACCACTACCCCGGGAGTTTATTTATATATATAGCATGGATCAGGCCTCTCTCGAACGTTGCTAGCTGTTTTTGTTTGTTGCAAGTATATGGCATCGTAAGGCATAGGGCTCAACCACATCGTACAGTGGCTTTGCCTAGTTTTTCTCGTTATTTGTTTTCCAAGGAGTTGTCAGGGATAGTTATGGCAACAGTGATTGACAATGACAACATATGGATGTGCTGCCTTGCCTCCTCCACAGAAGCTGGAAGCTGACATTATTTAAGAATCTGTGACTTGTTAACTTATTGTTTGGTCAAGAAAATTTTGCATCCCGGTTCACTCTCATGATCTAAAAAAATATTTCTCTCAGTTTTAAAAATCGTTGTTCCAGTCGGGGAAAAAAGAAAGAAAGAGGAATTAATCACCACTGCCATTACAAACTAACCTAAGATACCCGTGAGCATAAGCAAAAATATAGCCCAAAATATCCATACTTTATTTTACAAATTATCCAGTGTTCTATTACAAAAGAGTACCACTATAACTCCAATCCGATCGTCCTACTCGTGTCCAACTCAAGCTATTATAGTAATTATATATCATCATTTGGAAATTTAAAATACTTGATTACCATATATTCATCCAGATCGGAATGGAGTTGGACATTCAGGTTGGCTCTACAACAATTCCTATTACAAAAATAATCATCTTGACATTGAAATGATAGAAAATAAGATATCCAAGATACGATAACATTAATTACATTTAATTATTGATACTAGACATGTATAGTACAACAACAAAATATTACCTACCACTGTCACTATGAAAAAAAACAAAATGAACTATTCATTCTTTTAAAACTATCCACCATTGTTATTGCAATACATTAAAATCGATATATAAATTTATAATTATTTATTACTTCTATTACAAAAAACAACCATCTCCAAAATAATAGAAAAAAATATTAGCCAAAAAACCATCTAGATTTTGCTAATAGAGAATAAAATATATAAAATACCCACTCAAGTTGTGATAAAAAATATCCTAAAATTTTTCTATACAATTTTCTAAAATCATCCATATGTACCATTGCCATTGCAAAAAAAAGGTCAAAACATTCATAAATAAATTATAAATTATTTGTTATTGCTACAACAAAATTAACTACCCTCAAAACGATAGATGACAAGACCTCCAAAATAATATATTATTTCATAGATCTAGGTCATTGATACTAGCCATGCATTATCCCGTTAGTGGATGAAGAAGATGAGAGATGAGACTATTTAAGAGTGTGGACATGATTTTAATTCGGAACACTGCCGATATTTAATTATTAGAAAATGTAGGCACGTAACCACCAGTTTACATATCCCATGTTGTGGAAATAATTTTTCTAGCATTAATGATCAACGTGTTTGAAATGGACCTGTTGTCTATTGAAGAAGAAGGCATCCGTGGCGCTTTTCAAACCATACACACTAACACATAGCCATTATCGTTCTGTTTGTGATCTGAATTTTTTATCTGAGGTAATTTGTGATCTAGCTTCATGTGCACATCTACCAATCAATCCAACACCACCCGCATACCAAACTTGGGAGTTGGGAAGAAGCACTATCGCACAAAAAAAAAAAGTGTGTGTGTGTGTGTGTGTGTGTGGGGGGGGGGGGGGGGGCACAAAACGAGGTCCTTGCGTTTGTTTTGTTATTAGAAGAACCCACCATTTGTTTCAAAAGAAGAAGAACTCACCAATTTGCTAAAGTACATCAGAAACTGGTATTTTTCGTTGATACTGCATGCCCTCCTGTTTATTGCTATTTTTAGACAACAAAGGAATTGCCTTGATTTTTTTACTGAATATTACAGAATTTCTCTACAGAACTGTAATACCTAGTGTTCAGCTAGGCAACATACACACTGGCATAATTACTTGGTGCATGCATAGTATCCATGTACAGCCATACTAGTGACTTCATCCGTCAATCAATTGGAATACTATACCTAGCTATATCTTCTGATGCATCCGGGATCAATACCCGCATGGTCAGTAATCGGGCATCCAGATGCTTATCATGAGCATGTGCACTGTCATTAATTCCAGTTCGGTCACGTAAGGCTGTCACTGAGTACGGTTGCTGCTTGTGTGACGGCCCTGGAGACCCTGTAAATCTCATGCTGTACTAACTTCCATGACTCCGAAGTGTTGCTCCTCCTAGCGCTGGCTATTGCATCAGCTATACCCGGATAGGTTGCAGTATCCCAGTCATTCTGTTCGGAACACCCAAAGATCTGCGCATGGTAATCGTTATTTAGTATAAAAAATACAAACTATCCAAGAGTTGGTGTAATAATTAATATATTAGAGATGAAAAAGAGTGCGCATTAAGTATTCACTCACGAGATGTTTAGACCATTTGTCACTGGTGAGGCCTTCCCTACTAGTGAATGCTCGCTCCGCCTGCATAAGCCGATCATTGAGCTCTCGGATTTTTAGTGAATCCTTGTTCAACTTTTTGCTCAACAGTTTCCATTGAAGTTCCTAAAAATAATAAAATATCCGAATCATCAACTATCATAATAAGGAAAAGCCTACCAGATAGCTCCTAGAGTCCTATGCATTGCACAGAAAGACCAATTCTGGAGTGAAAGTACCTTTTGCTCATTATTTACTTTGGTAACTGCCCTTTTGAGAGACCTGATTGAGTTGTACAGTGGGGAACAACTAACAGGCATTCCCTTTACTTCATTCTCTACCACCTTTGTGTATGACTGCAATCAACAGAAGTTCATTAAGAGTTCAGTCTCTATCTCGATTCAGCGTCTAATGGCTCCCAAATGGCGTGGAATATACTGGATATGGGAAGGTATTAGTGTTACCTCAAGCTCGACTACATAGGACATGTAATTAAAGGGCAGGATCTCTTCATTTGCGAGCCTCAAAGCCATCATTCCCCATATGCTTGCAGCTGCATGATGAAGATATTGGTATCTTTACAGTATATATCACTACTAGTAATTACTGATTACTAGCAACACTTAGAATCCAACGATCTAGATTTGTTATCCTCCCATGATCAGTACCATCAGTAATTTTTGGTAATATTGATTTTATTGGGGTATTATTGAAAAAAATTAAAATAGAAGAGTTGCACATGGAAAGAAAATGACAACAACGTGATTCAGGATGACGGTGGTGGTGGCCACACCGTTCGGGAGGGTGAAGGCAGCGGCTGCGCGATGAGTGCGCGATGAGGGAGGGCGGCGGTGGTTAGATGGGAGGGGGTGTGATGCGCGATGACTGTGCAATTACAATATATTACTCTAAAGAGTACCCTAGTAATTACTAGTGATAATATGTTCCGTAAAACTACTAATAATTTAGTTTGTGCAGCAAGTGACACAACTAACACATTGCAAAAGACATAAGAGTGTAGCACCTGCAATGTGCCTACGAAATCCAGGATCGCCAAATTTTGCCATCCATAGGTAGTCATCATACAGAGAATGGTAAACTGGATATCCCGGTCCTACAAATGACAGGGCACCAAGCAACATCGATTAAGAACACGAAGAATTACAAGCAAAAGAAAAAAAATGAGAGAAAGGGCCTGCCTTCTCCAAAAACCATATTGGTTGAAGGAATGCCAGCATGCTGGACAAAAGCTGAATAATCGGACCCACCATCGCCTAGTCGTCCAATCTTTCATGAATAGATCAATAATCATGTTAGATAGCTTGACAGAAATCCAAGACTAGAACTGAAATGAATGGATCTACATAGTTTGCCAGGGTTAGAACTAAAAAAAGTATATCTCAATAAATCAGAGTTCAGAATCTCAGTAAATGTTTATTTTGACACCAAAGAAACTAGAAGCTTGAGAGTTATACTATCACCCACTAGCGTCAATAGTATTTAGCAACAACAGTAGCAAAATGTATAGGATACACAACTCCTAGTACAACTCACCATTGGTGAAATATTGGAGTTCACCCATGAATCGTATACAGTCTGAGATGAATTGTCAGGGTCTTGAACCTTCACGAATGGACAAATGCAAAATGCATAGCAATTAGGAAGTGCCATGATTATGATATGCTATTATCGTTTGTTTGAGGCAGGATGCACATACCAATTTAATTGTTTCCTGAAATAACTCGTCGAGTTGAGGAGTCGCAGAAGGGCGGAATACTGGACCGACTACTGAAACGTCAATGTTTAGATAAGCAACAGCTCTCGAAGAAAGGATCTCCCTGTTTTCTTCAACCCATTCAGTAGATCCTGTCTGAATAAATGTAATGCTTGGTCAATAATAAAGAGGTGTCAAAGCTGCTGGTTTCTGTATAATAGTATATATACACAAATAAGTGTGGTGCAGAGAGAGATGCAGACCAATCCATACTCTTCCGCGTCCCAGCTACAGAAGATGATGGTTCTTCTTGGTCTCCATCCTTGCTTTTGCAGCATTGAAAATCTTTGAGCTAACTAGATGGACAAAAGGTGAAATAACACGTCAAGGAACAGGCTAATGGATCTTCACTAAGCTACAGTTGTTACCTTTTTCTAAACTAAAAAGTATTCTTGCCTCAAAGTCAACAGAACTATAAAATGCATTCAACTTCTGCTAAAAATAGTGTCTGATTTAATCATTAACCAAGCATTACCTCAATCATAGCTGCAGTTCCACTGTTGGGGTCAGCTGCTCCAAACGTCCAAGCATCACGATGGTTACCGAGAATGACATATCTGTATCATAAAACTCAAGATTCAGATCAGTCACATCTCAAGCAGAAAAAGAAAAATCTATGGGGTTGAAGTCCTGCTTACGCTTGTATATAGGCAGAGCAAGACGTCTCTAATTTTTATGTGTAAACAACGAGATTCAGGATTTAGTCTAATTTGTTGCTTTCAACGAAACAGCAAAGACAGTTAAATTAAATTAGACACTATAAATCGTGTCCGTTTCAGGATGGTACGAACAAGCGAAATGACGAGATGGGACAGATTCGACAGTGTCACGCTGAGCGAGAGCGATCTGCCAGCTACTATTTCTGCACCTCAAGGAGACATTATTATAACTGTACAGTCATAGGTAGTAGTATGTAACAAAGCCCAGACTACAAAGTTGATCCCCACTGGATATTGTAGGAATAGAAAATTATGTCGCTGATGATTGTAAAATCGTATAATCATACTAGTACAACCACATAAGGTTCCATCCATTTCCCGTCACAATATAAGGTCTCATCCACAATTTTTGCCAAGACTCTACACGGGGGGGTGGGGGTTTCTCATAGTTGGTTGCAACTAGTCAACTATATCTAATCACTAATTATATCAGTGGTGGTTCGTGAAATTCAGGCAGATGAAAATATCAAGTCACGAACTCTATTCATCCGAAAGGTCCAAGTGCGATGTGAAAGTGGAGCGTGTGTATCAATCCGCACGACGTACGATAGCTCAAGTGGAACCTTCGACTCAAGATTCCATGTTAAAGAGCTACCATATCATTTAGTAGGTAAAAAGCTGATTCAATATCATATTCATAAAGAGTTAGTGGTTAGTGGTTACCTATCAGGCTCTTCTTCTCCTTGGATCATTGCGAAGACATTCTCAATCCTCGCCATCGTATCATTACCCTGCAGAGTACAGAGCAACAAGCCGTCACTAGACGTAAAATATTTTTCAACGAAGCGTGACAAAGACGCCTTACAATATACGTCAGGTTCAACACTGCCGGCCCGGGGCCGAGGCGGTACACGGGGCCGTCCTTCCGGCCCTGCCAGTCCTCCGGCGCCACGTCCCCGCCCATCGCGCGGTGAATCTCCATCGCGTCCCGCGCCGACACGGGCAGTCCCGGGATCAGCGGCATGTCACCGGAGTTCATGGCGTCCTCCACGCTTAGGCGCTCGCATCCCTCGGACGACGCCCACATGGGCGTGGTCGGGTCGCCGACGCCGCGGAACAGGCTGCCCACCTGCACGCCGCTCGGCGGCAGCCACCGCGCGTCGGGGAACCACCCCTCCTCCCCGGAATTGTACTGCAGCGGGTCCGTGTACACCACGACGGCGGCGGCGCCCGCCGCGCGCGCGGAGTGCGCGATGTCCTCGCAGTGGATCATCCCGTACCGCGCGAGCGCGATTTTCCCCGTGACGTTCACGCCGCGGGCGGCGAGGGAGGCGAAATCCTCCTCGCGGCCGTAGTTGGCGTACACGGCCTCCGCGGAGACCGACCCGGAGGCCGCGTAGGCGTAGAAGGTCGGGATCGCCTCCGCGGCGGCGGCGGCGTCGGGGTCGGTGCGGACCGTGTCCTGCTTCAGCGAGAAGGAGGCGACGACGCCGCGGCCGGGTACGGAGAGGGAGAGCGAGCGATGGATTGGGTAGGAGAGGAGGACGGAGTAGGGGGTGATGTGGGCGGCGAAGGAGAAGGAGGAGAAGGTGTCGAGCACGTAGCGGGCGGTGATGGAGTTGGCCTTGGTCCCCGCGACGTGCGGGTGGAGGGTCAGCGCGCGGAGGTGGGCGGCGGCGGTGGCGTTGCAGCCGAGGGAGAGGAACAGAGCACCATAATTCGGCGGCGCGTTCGACGCGGGGTGGAGGGAGAAGAAGAGGAAGAGCGAGAGCGAGACGCCGAGGGCGGCGAGCGTGGCAGCGAGGAAGCGTTGTCCTCTTCCCGTGCGGGGCTTGGTCGGCGGCTGCGGCGGCGAAGGGGAAAGGAGGGCGGCGCCGTCGAGGCGGGAACGGGACATGGCGCGGGAAGTTGAGGGGCAGTGTGGTGGCGCGGAGAGACGTGGGCAGACGGCAGAGCGACCTTCATCAACGGTTACAATTAAAGCGGCTGCTCTCCGAGCTTTTCGAGTTTTTTTTGAGGTAAAGCTTTTCGATTATTTTGGAACCCACGCCGCCACGCGGGCTGGGACTGGTAGGGGAATAAAGATTAAAGAAACAGATGAGGTACTACGTATTGCTAAGAAAATCTGAGCCCCGAATAATCAAAAGATTGCTTAATAACAGGGGCTTACACAAAACGTACACTTGTCATGTGATGCACATAAATATATTGCTAATAACACGGTTTAGCCCAAAATATTGAGGATTTTAGTCATGTTACCCTCCGTACTTTGTTTTTTGGGTCAATTGCATAACAACCATCGTTTTGTAGTCCAATTGCGTTTTCACCATTGTTTCTCAGATTTTGCATATTTACCATCACTTTTTGAATTAAAAAACCAATGTACCACAAGTCCGTCATGATGCTCTAACGGTGTTAACTTTCGTGTGGACAAAGACGAAAATACCCATTTGCGAATTTATCACAGATTTGATCTAATTTCAGCATAACTTTGACATTATTCATTGGAATAATTGAAAGTTTCAAAATCTGAAGAGATGAAAATTGTGATCATTAAATTATGGACAGATTTAATTTTAAATTTAGAGCAATTGGGCTTAATTTTGACAGCACTTTTGCTGTTTTTGACACATTTTCAAAGAGTACATATCATATGCAACAATAACATGTCCAACAAAGACAGCCATTACATGTTCATCAATTGTATCCAACAAAGGTCCAACAAAATAAGCAATACATGTCCAACAAAGAAGCCATTACATGTCCAACAAAATAACCATTACATATGCAAACCCATCGACACATTCAACTATCAATCCCAAGCAAATGAGCAAGCCTCCCTCTTCCTTGTCCACTTCTTGCACCTCTTCCTTGTCCACCTCTTCCTTGCTGCCCTCCTCCCCTTCCTCGTCCTGTTGGTGCTCTTCCTCCTCCCATGTCAATGTCATCGGTAGTAGCACTAGCATTTTAAGGAGTAAAATCTGTTAGTAAGCAACCAAAAGGGTTAAAAATGTAGTAACTAGTTGGCTGAAATCAGCAATGACTTACTATGTGGTACCCTCTACATCTTGTGCGAGCCTCCTTTTTTGACCAGCTGTGAGTCCACCTTGACAATACTTGGCTATATGACCTTTTTGATTGCATTCAGTACATTTCATTTTCTTGTTACTAGTGCTGCCCTCATCAAATGCTTTAATTCTAGCCACTCTAGGCCTTCCCGGTTTCCTTCTCAATTTTGGCTTCTTGATTTTATAGCCCAAATTGACACGCTGCCACTGATGTTTTGAAGTCATGGATTTGAATGTACCCGCATAGGCCTTCCTAAACTTCTCAACAGAGTAGTATTCATGGACAAATTCCTCCATGTTCACCTCTCTTGTTAGTTTTGCAATGAAAGCTAAAGCATGGTTGCAAGGCTTTCCTGTCATTTGCCAAGCCTTACATGTACATGTTTTTTCCTCTAAGTTGACTGCATACCTCACTAAGGACACAGCTTACTTTAGCTGTCAAACCTCCACATGGTAAAACATCATGGTTCTTGATTTCCTTGCTTTTTGCATTGAGAGAATTGATAATCTTTGGGATAATTCTGCCATGCATCTTCTGTCCAATCTTCCTTCTCAACTCAAACTTCTCAATGATCATCCTTCTTATTTTATCAAACAAGTCCACAATTTGTTTATCCTTTTCCTTTGAAACCCAACTATTAAAACTCTCCGACAAGTTATTGTTGATGTAATCAACCTTGCAATCTTCAATGAATTTTGCCCTACTCCACACATAAGGATGATTGTCATCCACCCATGTCATGGCAGCAGGACTCTTCTCCTCTATCTTTCCAATGTGGTAGTTGTACTTCTCAATTGTATAGGTCTTGGCTGCTGCCCACATATGTTGAGCAAAAAAAGTCCCGTTGTAGGTCTTCTTCATATTCTTCCACAAATGCCTCATGCATTCTCTATGTTCCACTCCCGGATACACATCATGGACAGCCACTTCTAATCCTTTGCAAGCATCCGTGCTTATAACCAAACCTCTAGGAGTACCAATTGCTTTCTTCAAGTTTTCAAGAAATCAAATCCAGCTATCCTTAGATTCCGTCTCAATCACCGCAAATGCTACCGGATAGAGCCAATTGTGACCATCAATTGCCACACTGATGCCAGCTGACCTCTTGACCGTCCTGTCAAGTGAGTGGCATCCATGGCAAGGTAAGGCCTACATCCTTCTAGAAAGCCATCAATGCAAGGTTTGAGAGCAACAAAGAACCTTCTGAAACACTTCTCACCCTTCCAATCTTCAAGGTCCAATTCAACAATGCTCCCAGGCAACGCTCTCAAAAGCTCAACCTGGTATGTAGGCAACAAATTGTAACTTTCATCCCACGCACCATGTATCCTATCAAGTGCTTTCTCTCTACCTCTAACAACCCTATAATAAGGAACATCCAACTGATACACCTTCTTAAGCTCAGCTTGTATCTGCTTTGGTTTCATTGATGGGTTATCCAAGCAACATGTCTATCGCTCCGTCGACTACCCAATTATTTGAAGCCATTGTATCACCACACTTGTTAAATGAGCCACAAGTGTGCTTAGGACCACTTATCTTAACCTACAAGAAAAAATTCAGAATACAATGTTACAAACAGAAATTCATATGAACACATAAATGTTACTTGAATATAGCTGAAGTTACCTTGCATCCAATGTGCCTCTTCCCTTTACTTGCATAAAACCTCCACTTGCATCCTTGCTCCCACCTCTTACACTTGGCTGTAAATCTTTCTTTATCTTTATTCACCCTCTCAAATGCATGATCATACAGGATACACCATTGGGTAACAGCAGATTGACACTTATTTGTATCCGCAAAAACCACTCCAACATCAATGCAAGGATTATCTACATCATATGAAAATGCAGGGATATCGTCCTCATCATCATCATCAACAATTTCATCATCAGGTTCATACTCATCATCATCAGATTCAGAAGAAGCAGCTAAATCTGAATCCCAACTACTATCACTTAACACTTCGTTTCACAATACATGCCCTCATCATGAACTCCTACTGGCTCATCATCGTTATCATTTTTTTTGACCTTTTTTCTCTCTTCTTTGGCTCTCTCTTTGTGGGTGTGGCTGTTTTAGATGTATCCCTCTCATTTGTGGGTGTGGCTGTTTTGTATGTGTCACTCTCATTAGTTGGTGCTCTATTTCTCACAGTAGGGTGGAACCTACGTTTTGTGGGTGAAAATTGTAATGGACCATCAAAATCATTGATTTGAGCATCGATACACACCAACCCCTTCTCTATATTGATATGAAACCACTCCCTTAATTGTTCATCAGATTTTATCTCAACACAATCACCGGCACAACCACTATCACGCCACAAAGTTAAATATTGCTTAGAACCCCACATATAGAAACCAGCAACAAAATCAACTAGCTGCACTAGCTCATAGTTCATGTCAACAAATAGGTGCGGCAGTTTTCTACCCTTCAAATATCTCTTTGGTTTCCCATCCGGCAAGCTCCAATATAAACGAACAGTAACAACAAGTTTCAACCTACAATACACATGTTTGCAATCAGCTAAATTAACCTATGCATTCTACTGATTTTAAACCCTAAATTAAATCAATCACATTCATCAGTTCAAGGGCATGACAACAATCAAATCCGGGCGCAATACCTTGTTGGAACCTCTGCATCCATGCAAACTATTTCTCCCTCCATGCTAGCAGTGCGCTGGACCTGCTCCCGGCCCTCCTCGCCGCTGCGCGCTCCCGCTTCTGCCGCCTGGTCCACGCACCACGCCGCCTCGGCCCGCGCCCGCGCCGCGCCGCGTCCGCGCCGCGCCGCGCCGCTCGGCCCGCACCCACGCCGCGCCGCTCGGTCCACACCCGCGCCGCTCGGCCCGCGCCCGCGCCGCGCCGCTTCACCCTCACCCGCGACGCCGGCCCGCGCCCACGCCGCGCCGCTCGCCCGCGCCGCGCCGCGTCCGCGCTGCGTTGCGCCCGTGCCCGCGCCGCCCGGTCCGCGCTCGCCTTGCCCCGCGCGCTCGCCTAGCGCCGCCCGCCGCCACGCCTAGGGTTAGGTCCGCTCGAGTCCGCTGGGTAGTCGGGCTGGGTGGGTTTGAGTCGGGCAGGGGTAGGGGTGTCCATCCCCTTTTCCACAGTTCTTTTTTTTATTCGTTTATTCCAGTCTGGTTCACGGCGTTGGAAAGTGATGGTAAACGGTAGGTTTCGATTCGAAAACGATGGTGATTTTGCAAAATCTGGAAACCGATGGTGATTTCGCAATTAGGTCTCAAACCAATGGTTAAAACGCCATTGTCCCTTGTTTTTTATTCTTATAGTACACACCAAAATGCAGAAACTTTAATATCAACGTACAGATGTCAACGATGTAAATATACAATAAAGTTGCTTTTCGTCACTAAACAGATGACTGGAACAGCTGGGCAAATCATTGTTTTTTTACTTCATACGACCTCCAATATAAGTCCAGTTATATTTATCGCTTTAATTATAAATGGAGAAAGATAATATAAATTCACTACATGATGTTATTATTATTATTATATTTGTTATGGAAATTAGTTTCATAATTTGTTATATTAAAATATAGTAATCACGAAGGTCTACAGTGTAGTAGTTGGGAACTTGGGATCCCGATAGGACCTCATCGGGTTTGGAGTTCAGTTCCCAGTGTAATATCTTTGTGCGTTCCAAAACATCTTTGTGGGTTCATGGGTAAATGACAATAGTTTTGCAACGGGGAGATAAGAGAAAGTGATATATTGGTAAAGCTCGCTGTTTTTACAGCATGCTGTGGTCAAGCGGCCACTCTACAGAGGTAGTAGTACACGGCCAAACCCTTAAAAACAAATAAACAAAGGCATGAACGAGCGTCATGGACAAAGCAGATATGCTGCAAGCCGGCCGTGTCCAATGTCCATCATGTTCTTCATCTATGCATATGCGGCAAGTCTTAAGCATGCACATTTCTCTTGAAAGTATAAAATGCTTCAGGCTTTCACACATCGAACTGCCCCGCAAGAGTCCCATTCACCGTATCAGAGCCGCTGACGTAAGGATAAAGGCTGTGCCATTATAAAATCCAAGAGTTAACCAAAACTTTGGAAGTTCCTATTCGTTTCACAAACTCCTGAGTCCCAACAAAACTTCCGTTCTTCCTCATCGAAAAGATTTCTGCTTTTAGGAGTGTCGACACTATGTGATCATTTTTGTTTTTGTCTTGCGCAACTAAAACTGTGGGATGTGATGTCTCAAAAAGAGGCACGAGAACTATAAACTGCCAATAACTCTTGAGTTGTCACTATATATGCTGTGCTGAACTCGAGGCACGAGGACTAAACCTACGAAAGAACAATGTTGTAAGTTTACACATCAGAGGCGCCTCTGATGTGTAAAAATCATGTGTTTTGGCGATATGCTGTGCTGAACAGCGTTCGGTGGCGACAAAGTGCGACTTCGGCGGTAAAGTAGAGTAGTGATGTTGACGTTTGACACGAATTTGCGATCCACCACGATGGACGTTGCCTTGTATCCAGGATTTTGATTCCACGGTTCGTCGCTCAGTCTTCACCATCTCCAGTTCATTTGTCTGGAAAAACAAGGTCCTCTCCAGCGCACTACTTAGGTATAAGTAAAGATAACCAATTAAAAAACTTGACCTGCGGGGGTATGACCGTCCTCGGGCATTATATTTAAAGAGAAGATCCTCTCACGTAGATCAAGAAAACCTCTCGAACCCCCTCCCCACCCTTACATTGAGGCCACTAGTCCGGTGAGAACCCGGCCCCCCTCCCCACCTTTATATTGGGGCCACTAGCCTGGTGAGAACCTGGGCCGAGACCATCATGGGCACCGTAGCTTACGGAGGCAGGACCTTAACCAAATGCTTTGGTGTGGAGAGAGGCGAGGGATTTTTTAACCCGGATCACAAATTCGCTCCACCCGAGAGTCGAACCCGGGACCTAGGAGGTGCTACTCATGCACCTTAACAGTGAGATAACCAATTAGACTATATCCATTCTATGATTTAGTTGACAAAACTTTTATTTTTACTAATGATAACGTGCTAATATTTACTTGGACCTAGGATATAGTAGGGTATGCTATGGCATATCTGACATATCTGGTGTAAAAAAATGTGTGTAAAACACATTTATTTGGTATCATTCTGACTTCTAGCCACAGCCTTCACAAATGGTATAAATGAACACAGAACCAAAGCACGGAATCGACAATAGTATTTTGTTGTGTATCCAGTATCCTGTCGGTGTCGCAGCTCAAATGTGAAGCAAAACAAGCAAAACAAGCGATGCCGTCATGGAATCTTCTTTTTTTTTGGCAAGGGGCCGTCATGGAATCTTTGGCGTGTAAACCTGCTCCTCGTGTATTCTGGGCGGAAATAGACCCTCGGTCTGTGCCTAGCAGACCACATCATCAACCATTACTGTACCGACTCTTTCATCCAATAAGCTGATAGTAAGAGAATATGAAGATTTTCTTGTTGGTCCCATACTCTCATGACGCTGACGCGGTATATACTATTCCAACACCAAGTTAATACTCCTCCATCCGTGATTTGTTGACGCTTCCGACAATTTAAATTGTGCTAGCCACAGGCTAAAAAGTTTGGTCGGAACGTCATCAAATTCTGAATGGAGGAATACTCAAGACTGACAACCATCTTCTAATATCTGCTCTTGATCTGTTCATTTCTGTTGTTGATCAACGCTTCCGTGACATGACATGTTTTCTCCGGTAACCCGGGGGCGGGGGCAGTACCTGTAGTTTACATCAGTTTAGTGATCTAGTACCTAGTTTTTCGAGTTGCTCCTCTCTCTCGGGCTCCTTGGCGCCGCTCTGCGTCTCTCTGCCGCTGACCTTCTCGCCGCCGGAGTCTCTAGTCACGTGGTCCACGACATGGAGAGATGGCCGCAATTTCAGAGGACAAAGTTGTCGTAGTTCTTGGTTCGTCTTGATCGTTCTCTAAAGTAGAAACAAATGGCATCAAGTATGTAGCCTTCGAGAAACAAGTAATGGGAGCCATCTTAGTTAAACGAGGCCCTATTGAAAGTTTTATGTAGTGGACGATTTATCAATCTCAGATATGCATAGAGTGTCCTCAAGTGGGAACAACTAAGGGAATGTTTAAATTAATTTTAATTTGAGAATTACATGTACAGTTCAGGTTTTCTTAAATTTGTTTGATGTCCATTAATCAAACAACGAATAACTATCCAATTCATAATGGAGGAGCCATAATCAAAATTAAGATACCTGCTATTTTGTTTGATTTATTTGCGTACCACGCCATGGATTTTTTTAAAGTTTTTTTTTGTGAAAACAAAGTAGAATGGTGGAGGTAAAAGTCATGGTAAATATAATGTATAACAAAGTAACTGTAACATAACAGGACTTGTTTTAGGTTAGCTAAAATAGATGACCCATGGAAGTAGTGAAACTTGTCGTACCATCCATTAGAGCATCTCCTACAATTCCCAATATCTACTCCCTTTTCCAAACTCCCCCCAAACCTCATTTTAATTGCTACATTTGACAATTGTTTAGCAACTCCCAATCATGAAATCTTTCTATAAAACGCTGCTAGGGCCCACAAAACAAGTTGATATAGATATATTTTGTACTATTTAGCAACTATGTATTGAGAACTGTGGTAAGAAGCATTATTTTTTACTTCCTATAGGTTTTTAGAACCTTCCTATAGGTCTGCAGTGGAAGAGATGTCAAGCCCATTGGAAAGTTATGAACTATTTTTCAAGTTTCTTGCGCAATTGCACGGGCCATTTGATTAGTTTTGAAAAAAAGTGAAGAATTCTGAAATTCTGCACGCATACAATGAAAATTAGAAAACGCCAGTACAATGAAAGGGAGTATTAATAAGGCCCCGTTCGTTTCCACCCTCTAAAATTTAGATACTGTCACATCAAAGAGAATCTTACTATTTAGTAGTAATTTTATTAATTTAATAACAAAACCTATGTCGCGACCCCCTCTAATTTGCGAGACGAATCTAATGATCCTAATTAATCTATGTTTTGCTACAGTGATGCTACAGTAAACATCTTCTAATAACACTATAATTATCCTCGTTGGATTCGTCTCGTGAATTAGATAGGGGGTCTGCAATTAGTTTCGAGATTAGACTTTATTTAGTACTCCAAAATGATAAAATTCTCTTTGATTTGACCCCTCTAAAAATTAGATAGGGGAAACGAACGGGGCCTAAGGCAATTTTTGATCTTCAACGGAGGGCAGTGATTTTGCCCTTCCAAAACTCTTCTGATATCCACATAAAGTCCCCCAGAAATTATCGTGATCTTCATGCAACAAATAAGGATGATAATTTATAGGATGAAATATTTTTTACAGCACACACTGTTATATTGTCCTCAACTTTTTGACCATATAAATAGCCATCACAATCTGCACCTCAAGCACTACAAAGAAAAGGGAATACAAACATTCTTATCAGATTACTCCCTCCGTCCAAAAATGTAAGGATTTGTTGACTTTCAGACTTCATGTTTGACCGTTCGTCTTATTCAAAATATTTACCCAAATGTGAAAATAAAGAAGTCATACTTAAAATATGTCTAGAAATAAATTAAATCATAATAAAATAAATAATTTTTTAAAGATTTTTTGAATAAGACGGGTGATCAAACGTGATATCTAAAAGTCAACAAATCCTTATATTTTTAGACAGAGGTAATACAAATTAAAACAATAGCCGCCACGAACAAAGCCATCCTGTGCTTTTGGCTCTTGATGCTGCTCGCCTTGTCATCAGGTAATATACAACTACATCATCGATCTTTTGAAACTAAATAATTAATCGGTCAGCTAATAATGCTTAGAATTAATAGACCACTCTGATTATTTTCATTTCATTTTGTGCAGAAGAGGTTCATGTGTCAAATGCGGAGTCCTGCGATCTCATCGTTCACCCTTTCTGCAAGCATGATAGCGACTGCGACCGTGAGGCAGACCCAGGCTTTGGCTTCAATAACATCAGGGGAAAACGCAGAGACATGCTTCTGTTGTCCTCCCTATCCTCACTAGCCCCACGACCACCACGGCGCAAACTATTGGAGGCCAACATACAATGGTTGTAATACTCTTGGACTTGTTGATTGGAATAACAAATAGTCTAACGTTTCCATTATTTGATAATTGATTTCTTTTGAAAAATGGTGTGAAAAAATATTATTGCAGTAGTCAACACAAAGAACGGGCAGCAGTCTGTGCAAGCTTTCAAATGGAACACCCATTTTGTTCCTTGCTTTGGTAGCAAATTACCTAACAAAGGAGAGAAACAAAAAAAACATACTGAAATCCTATTGGCCTAACCTTTTTGTTTTTGCACTAGGATGTATTATAAGAGCATCTTCAAAAGAGGTCTAAAAACTCTCTTTAAATTAGTAAAAAAGTTAGTTCTAACAGCCCAAAAACTCCATCATTAGTTTGGTTTTGAATAACTCCTTTGCCTTGTCGGGATGTCCGCTAAGCTCCCGTTTTCCGTGGGGATCCCGGAAACAAATTTCGTGCGTCAGGTCGTATTTCCGTTCCTATGCGAATCGGACTCAATTGATGCCCGCCGCACAGCCTCTAAGGCTCTCTAACAATGGAGAAGACCCTTTACCCATAATGAGTATGAACAATTGCTCTTGAGGTTAAGAGGGTACTGACCAAAACAGATGGTTTCCAACGGGAGGTCGGAAATGGATGCGGTGACTAGCGGCGCTGGCAGCAGGTGGCCCGTGATGCGGCCGGCGCGCTCGACCCGCAGGCAAGCGGATGTGGCGGCGGTGGAGGAGCGTCGGAGCCAGGGGCGTCCGCGAGCTCACACGGGGCAGTGGCGTCACCGGAGGAGAAGGAGCATCTGGGTAGATTCTCAAGCTGCTCTAAATTTACATCAGACACTGTAGCACTCTCTTCAAAATATGGCAGGCTATTTGGGTAGTCTATTGGATAGTTTTTATAACTTTACATCTATTTTAAAAATAGGTAGCCAAATGGAGAGTACATTAGAGATAGCCTAACCCCTCACACACCCACCGGCAGCGTGTTGCACCTCGCTGCGCGGCCCGCACTCGCCGCCACAGTTGAACACGCCGTTAGTTGCCACTAACTTGTCTGCCACGAAATGCCCCCGCCACCGACCCTTTCCCCACCCCTTTCCCCCACCCTCCTGCCGCCCGTGGCCACTGCAGCACCATCGCCGCCGGACCGCAGTCCACCATCGTTCGGCTGCCACACCCGAGCCTCCTCCATGTCCGGAGGAGGAAGGAGGAGCCCCGACACCCAACCTGAACCTCAACTCAACCCTACGGCATGGTTGTCGGCAGGGGAGAAGGAAGAAGGGCACCGAGGAGGATGAGGAAGAAAGGGAGGGAATGAGCGGAGAGAGGCGGGACCTCACCCTGCGCGGAGGCGAACATTCCAGCACCCATCTCCTCCGTCTCTCCATCCAATCCCAACGCCCTCACGCGTGCTCTTCCATCCTAGGCTGCGTTAATAATCAAATCTTGGTTGGGGTGACTCTCTTATGCTTGGATAATCAGTGGGTTAGATAATGTAAGGTGTTCGGCATGGTCAGTACATAATCAGTCCCATGCTGGTTTAATAATCAAATTTTGAGTCATAACCCGAACGCTATTTTTTTCTTCCTAAAGAACTACTTTGCCTGTCAATTTAATAGCACCCAGTTATGCAGATTAGCTGTTACTTCATATTTCTTCATAATGCACTGATCCTTTTTCCCTTGGACAATCAGAGTTCGTGTTTTTGTTATACACCTGACAGAAAATGTTTTGTAGAAACGACATTTTGACTTGACATATGTTATCAACAATCCATCAAAGGTCATTGTTATGTGAAAAGCAGCTTTTCAGTGTGCATCAATTCAGCTTGTACATGGTTTACCTCAATGTAACTGTTATCGAAACTAAGATGTTGTAAATTCCATATATCCATTTAACAAAGTAAATACTTTTTCTGTAAGCCCCCAAGCAAATTATTTATAATAAATCCAAGTCATCCTAAATATGAAGAAATGCAAAATACGGGCCACAACAGGAAGCAAGCAGGTAGACATGCGCGCCGCCGGACTTTCTAGTTATGCTCTGAAAAACTGAAGCCATCTATTACATTGATCTATATATCTATATATAAAAAATAAATACTTAATTTGCATATCATGTCAGTCTTCCATTGAGGACCGCAGAAGCTCTGGACACAGCCCTTGCAACCCGGTAAATCTCATGCTGCATAAATCGCCAAGATTCTGTTGTGTTAGACTTCTTCGCCTTGTCCATGGCGGAGACGATACCCGGGAATGCTTTGGTGCCCCAGTCATCCTGGTCGGATGATGCATATATCTGCCAAACATTTGATTGCACGATGTTTAACTGTTCAGCAACACACATCAAATTGCAAGCTTGCAGCTATAGGATTCTTACTGACTCACCAGATGTTTGTACCATGGTCTCCCCGCGAGTCCTTCTCGGTTGGTAAATGCACGCTCTGCCATCATTAGGCGGTCGTTGATCTCTCTGACTTTCAGTGCGTACTGCCTTGTTTTAAGGTTCCATTTTTCTGCTTGCAGCAACTATATAGGAGAGATCAGACATGAGGTGTTTTAGCTGAACATTTCATTTCACTGAAAGTTATTAACTTATTATACACCTTAAACAGATGAGTGAAATTTTACCTGCTTCTCGTGGTGAATTTTAATGGCTGCACTCTCCAGCTGCCTGATGGACTTGTGCAGAGGAGTGAAACTGACAGGACATCCTTTACAGTTATCTACAGCATCTTTAGCATATTCCTGCATTTAATACAACAGATGATACTTGTGCCAAGGATTCACCATTAGCAATTTACACTTATCAACATGAAAGTAAATTCTACCTCAAGTTCAGATGCGTAATTGACATAGTTGAAGGGTATAATCTCATCGTCAGCAAGTTTCAAAGCAATCAGACCCCATACACTTGCCACTGCATGATCATGCAGTTAAAATCAATCGGTCAATGTTTGGCATGATACAAAAAAAAGAGAGGTGTTGTGATACAGTACCGGCAACATGCCTGTGGAACAAGGGATCTCCAAATCTCTCCACCCAAACATAATCATCGTACAGCGAGTGGTAAACAGGGTACTCTTCAACTGCAAGAACAGTCATGTATTCATGTTACATCTAATGCTAGAGGACCAATAATAATATGCAGAATGTAAGATTATGGTCCCTAGGTTTTAGCTTGGTTCGATACATGACAATACTGAAACATTAAACGAACATCAATCATTGAAACTGATGCCTCAGGTATAGTTCAACTTACATAGTCCATAAGACATGTCAAGTGAAGGGACTCCGATATACTGGACAAATGCTGCAAAATCTGTTCCCGCACCAGCCACTCTGGTAATCTGAAGATGAAAAGTAATCACTCGACAAGGTGAGAAAATAGTACATACCTAGTGGAATGTAATTCTTTTCATCACTCCTTGGGGCATCAGTGACGGACGCAACACTTAAAACTTGGGTATTCCCAAGTTGATCAATCAAGCAAAAAATACAAGTAAACTTAATTATTTGATAATTTTTTGAGTTATAAAACTATACTAGTATAAAGTTTTGCCAAATTGTTGGGTATTTCCTAGGAATACCCAAGCAACCAGCTAGGTCCGTCCCTGTGGGGCATAACAGAATTAAGCAATCATTTCATCACAGAACACTCACTGGAGGATGATGGGGCATCATGGAGTCATACAATGTCTGAGTGGGCTCATCAGGATCTGGTACCTTCAAGAAGGAAATGTTGCACAGGTAAATTTCATGGCTGTGTAAAACTCTGACATGGCCATGTCCACATTCTGTCTTTCATAGCAGAGAACCCCAGCCATATTGTCTAGTTCGTTCGAAGGAAAAGTGGGGGTAGAGCTTAAGTACCATTTTACTTGCTTCTTTGATTAAGTCATCAAGTTGTGGGGTTGCACGGGGTACAAGACCTCCTGGACCAAATATTGATATGTCCACATTCAGATAAGCAATAGCCCTTGAACCTAGCAGATCCATGTTCTCCTCGGCCCATTCAGTAGATCCTATCTGAGGCAGTGTAGCATCTAGTATGAGTACACAAGCATGTGAATAAATATGCATAAGTGAACAAGTTGGCAGGGAATACAAGAGCAAACTCTTCGGCATCCCAACTGCAAATGATGATTGTTCGCCTAGGTCTCCACCCTCTCTTTTGTAGCTTTGAAAGCCTCTCTGCAATCTATACTCAAGAATGGGACTCTGAGAATATATACTTTATTGTTCCTTCCAAATATGTTCCTTAAAGAAAATTCTACTGTTCACCAAATCCATATCGTGATGGAACGAGTAGTAGTCACCTCAAGCATGGCTGCAGTTCCGCTGTTGGGATCAACTGCTCCAAAAGTCCATGCATCACGATGGTTGCCTATAATGACATATCTGCTTATACACGTATAGAAGGAATAATATCGTTATCAAATGGCTGCGATCAAATTGTTCCATAGTGGGTATGATATGATATGGTCGATGGAATCTGCAGATTATAGAAATACTAATGGCAAGATAGACGTGCACATGACATGCACATGCGCAAGATTCAAGAACAAACTCCATTTTTGTAAGGCTATCCATTTCAAGGTTAACAGAGTGGTTACCTGTCCGGCTCTTCTTTTCCTTCGATCACCGCAAACACATTTTCAATGGTTGCTAAAGTGTCATTTCCCTGCAGACCGGATAAAATTATCGTTGGTGGTTGCCCTTGTATTGAGACACTACCAGTCCGAGCAAAATGTAGCGAGAGCCAGCACAGAACTCACGATGTAGGTGAAATTGAGCACGGCGGGGCCGGGGCCTAGCCGGTACACAGGCGCACCCTCGCCGCCCTGCCATTTGGGCGGCGCTACGTCACCGCCCATCGCCTTGAGAATCGTCTCCCCGTCCCTGGCTGAAACCGGCAACGCCGGGATACCGGGCATCGCCTCGCTTCCGTCCAGCTCCTCCTTGGTCAGCCTCTCGCAGTCCTCGCCGGGCGCGCACGACGGCCACAGCGGCGTGGTCGGGTCGCCGTTCCCGTAGTACAGGGTGCCCACCTGCACGCCGGTCGGCGGAAGCCACCGCCCGTTCGGGAACGACTTCCTCTTCGCCCCTTCCGCTTTGCTGCCCCCGAAATCCTTGGCATCGGTGTACACGATCGCGGCGGCGGCGCCCGCGGCGCGCGCGTTGCGCACCATGTCCTCGCAGTGCAGGTCGCCGTAGCGCACGAGCACGACCTTGCCCGCGACGTCGACGCCGCGGGAGGCGAGGTAGGCGTAGTCCTCGTTGAAGCCGTAGTTGGCGTAGACGACCTCGGCGGCGACGGAGCCGGAGCCGGAGTAGGCGAAGTAGGTCGGGATGACCTCCGCCGCGGCCTCGGCGTACGGGTCGCCGGGGTAGGTCTCCTGCACGAGGGGGAACGGCCTGGATGCGAGGCCGGGCCCCGCGGCGAGGGAGAGGGAGCGGTGGATTGGGTAGGAGAGGAGCACCGAGTAGGGGACGACGCGGGTGGGGAAAGAGAGGGAGGCCAACGCGGCGCGGACATACTCGGCGGTGGCGGCGTTGGCCTCGGTGCCCGCGACGTGGGGCCGGAGCGTGAGCGCGCGGAGGTGGGCCGCCGCGGTGGCGTTGGAGCCGAGGGTGAGGAAGAGCGCGTGGTAGCGCGAGGCGGGGCCGGCGGCGCGAGGAGGTGATAGGAGGCGAGCAGGGCGGCAGCGGCGGCCAGGAAGGCGAGGAACCTGCGCCTCCCCGCGCGCCCGCCGTTGGTGGCAACAGGCGCGGGGGAAGGGAGGAACGGCTCCTGCTTGCTGCTGCCCATGGCGCCCCCGTGAGCAGTAACCGGTGAGTGAGCTCCGCCCACTTTACTCGAGCAGAAAACGAGAAATCGGACGGCCTTTTGAGCAGAATCAGACAATCAACTGATCTCTGCAGGTAGCAAGGCCAGCGTGGATCACAAACTGCAAGCACGTGTAGTATAGTACATTTTTCAATCGCGTACAAATACTGTTCTCCGTTCGAATAATTTCGTGACTCGTTTAGCTGAAGCACAGAAGCGTTATCGCAAGCGGGAGGAAATTGTTGCAATCAGCCATTCAGCACTCAGCCCGAATAATTGAGAGTGAGGGAAGCCTAAAAATCAAAAGCGCTGTGTTTCACAAGACTTTAGATGACGTTGATGGGGCCTCAATGGACACTTACGGCTATGGTCAACAGTGCGACACAATGGACTCACCTTAACAATCAATAGACACTTGGCTAACCGTCCTTGTTCCCTTTCAAGACAGTAAAATAGAATGTTGTATCCTGCTGAAGATCCTGTTTGCTACGATATGGGCATAGGTGCAATTTGATGCACGAGGCATTTCGTACGGACACCTTGGTTCATGCTTTTGGATTTTGTTTTTCGCACGATCTAATTACTCTGGTCCCTGGCGGTTCCCCATCAACCGAAGCTAAACGCGGGTGCTGGTCTCGTTCACGTCACGTCCCGTGCAATGCTAGCAGCTTCAGTGCGGTCGGTTACCTATGAGGTCTGATTGTCTGAACTGGGACGATCAAAAAATCTACCTGCATGTTCCATGCTCAGTGTTCACCAATTGGCGAGCACACATCACACTGTCAGTAGCGAACGGATCGGATTCAGCCATTCAGGTTACCAGATCGGATTCAGCCATTCATGTTACCAGATCGCAAAAACAAAAGGAGCCACCATCTCCATCACCCACCTAAAAGGCTCACTGGCATCGTAAAAAAATTGTACCGTGAGCTCACTTCCACTGTCCACACTAGCACCCGAAACGGCCAAAACAGCGACGGCGACGATCTGCCATTGACAAGGCCAAAGCCCAAACTACGGAGCCCAGGACACAAACGAAGCCTCACTACTTATTTACTTATTTACGCCCCACAAAGCTGCAATTGAAAGTCGACGAGCTTAAATTTGCATATGCCAAGACAGTAAACGAATACAGTTGAGTACTCAATACAGTTTGAGCTTTAGCACTTCTATGGACGAAAAATGGGTCCAAGATACGTAACAACGATCCCTCGAGCAGTCAGCAACACACCAATGCGCTGCTGCAGCAGCAACGAACGAACGAAATATCACATAACCATTGCATTTCATGGTTGGATTTCCGTATACACAAGCAGTTACATACTATACCACCAAGACAAATACACTGCACCGTAGTAGGTGTGCACCGTAGGTGTCCTAAAACTGTACCACCCACCAAGAATATGTTGCATTGTGGTAAACTCTCTCTCTCTCAAAAAGAAGCCAGATAAAATTGCTCAACTGGACAAAGGACCAGTAACATAGAGGACAGAACTGTAGTTGAAGAATATGCTTCTAATGGATCAGTAGAGGAGATCGCCAAAGAGCGAATGAAGCAGGATCATCTCCCCGCTACAAGACCACTGAACACTTGGCTGTTCCCAGCCAGACTTGCTTCCCACTCAATGGATGACAGCAGTATCTGAGAGAGCGTCATCACAACCTGCTTCATGTCTGGCCGAAGAACAGGGTCTTCGTCCACACACTGTTTTGCTAGCATGGCCATCTTTAGCAGGAAATTTTGAGAGCACTCAGAACCGGCAGGCAAAAGTACGATGAAATGTGAAGACAAATATCAAGCTTAACAGTCATACCTTGAACACACAGTCATGAGGATATAGGTCCCTTAGATTACGGTCAATGCAGTCTTTCAGATTACCTATATACATTGAACTAGGGCATTTCCTTAGTGCAGTTAGCATCTGTGTAGTATAAAATCAAAGTTAGATTTCAAGAGTGTAAATAAAGAAAAATTGAAACTTAAGGCAGTGAAAAAGCAGAAACTTGGATAATAAAGTAACTGTAAAGGCATAAGCTACAACATTATTATCAAATGTCAATTGCTAACGAACCAATAAACTTACTACTGATGCAAGTGATCGCCTTTCAGAGTTTGAACTTGCACCCATTCCTTCAGCTCTGGTGATTGCCTCCTTTCCAGATATTAACTCAAAAAGTACTACACCAAAAGCATACACATCACTTTTTGTAGTAGCTAGGCCATCCCGCAGGTATCTGCAAGAAACAATGAAAGATTGGTACCATAACTAGAGACAAACCTCATATGCTAACGGGAAAGGACACCAAACTGCACTTACTCAGGAGCCAAATAACCGAAAGTTCCAACAACTTTTGTGACAGAAGCCTCTGCATCACTGGATTTCACCACCAGTTTTGCAAGGCCAAAATCTGAAATCTGCAAAACAGAAAGATTGCAGTTATATGACTTAAGAACAGTACAAACTCATGTACTAGAAAAAAGGAAGATGTTTCAAATCACCAAACCTTAGCTCGGAAAGAACCATCAAGCAAGATATTACTTGATTTGATGTCTCTATGAACATAATGATCCTTTGTGTGCTCATGAATGTATTCAAGTCCTCTGGCAGCATCAAGTGCAATTTGGACCCTAAAGATCCATGAAAGTGACGAATACCCTGGACGAAGAAGACTAAAACAATCAACAATGATAATCCTGTAAAGGTATATTATACTACTTAGATTTCTACAGCAAAGTCATATTAAGCAGCAGTGAAGGCTTAAAAAATCAGATAAATAATCACTGACAAAACGTGACTTCACACACAAAGCTAGAAGAACATGTACACAAATTGACAGATATTGTGAAGTTAAGCAGAAATCATGAAGGAATTATCGACTAAAGACTTTTTTTATTGGCTGCTGGTTCATATACAATGGTAAGTATTGTGGAATCCCTTAGATGTGCAAGTTATAAACCTTAATACGGATTCTGGGGATTTCACAGTACAAATATTCACAGATTATGAGAATCTGACGGCTAGGAAAAAAATCCAGCCTAGCTATGTTACTATGTTACGAATAGCACTTGTATTGATAATAGACCCAATGGGTTATATATGGAGAGATGACATGACTCAATCCTAGATTAGGATAAGGACTCTACAATTAGTATATCCTTAACAATTACTGCTTTACAAAGCTCAAAGTTATATTCACAACAACAACAAAGCCTTTTAGTCCCAAGCATGTTGGGGTAGGTAGTTATATCCATCCAAGGATAATAGAATATTTCAAAGATGATGAGGGAATACCCTTGCTTTCAGGATCGTGTAGATGATTTTTGAGTGAACCATTTTGAGAGTACTCATAAACCAGGAAAAGCTCATCCTTACTTGCTGCATAGCCGATCAACTCTACCTTTGACAAAACATGGATCACACAGATGAAAGTTCAGTAAACATAACTTAAAAACACAATTTAGGCTAGGGTTTTTATAATAGCAGTAAAATACCATACCAGACTAGCGTGATGAACCTTACAGAGAACTTTCATCTCCACTATAAATTCTTTAGTCTTGGTGGCCATCATTCTCTTTATTGCAACCTCCTGAAGACAACAATCTTACTGTTGATAAGGCAATTACAGCATAATGTGTAGAAATCAACAGCTCAGACCTCAGACCTGGTCTCGGAGAACACCATAGTAGACAGAACCATATGTACCATGACCAAGAAGATTTGCATCAGCAAATGAGTCAGTGGATCCAAGTATTTCTTCATATGTAAACACGATGGGCTTCTCTCTATCAAATACATCTACTCCAACTCCTGTTTGGGAGGCTTGAATCAGTAAGATAGTAACCATATAAGATAAGCAAAATAAACATAATATTTGTCTTAAAGATTGTTTGTGCGAGGCATTCCCCACTTGAATTACAAAAAGAAATGTGCATGCAGGTAACCCTTTGACTAATAGTGACTTTGTACTCCAACAGAAAGTTTTTTTTGGATCCTACATACTACTTGGTTCATCAATCATCTTACAAAATGAGAAAGATTCGGGTGCGAGCAGTTACTTGTGGACCGGTTAGAAAGCAGCACACTGACCTTTGGGAACATTGATATGATGATCAGCACCATCCACTCTTGTTGGCTTTGCATTTCCAAACTGACAGCACAAATATCTTCCAGAGCCGTAACAGAAACTACCGCTCTTAAGGAGTTGAAACTTATGCGAGTCTGGAGTATTTCTCTGGTTACTAGGATCTTCGAGATTGTATCGGAAGAATTTCCATAGAACAAGTGCGAGGAGAGAAACAGCAATTAAAGCAAGCGCAACTCCCATGCTGCCAATAACCCACCCATAAGGAAATTTTGTTGAGTGGTGTTCTGGTACCTCTGCAGTTGTATGCCACAAAAATAGTTCGTCAGATTATCACAACTAGGAATATCGTTCACCATGGATTGTCGGATGGTCTTCCAACAGTTTCGACATTCACATTTGAACAGAAGTGTAAAATCAGGAACCGTATGAAACTGAAAAATAAACAATGTGGAATAAACATATTACAGATATCTGTCACTGGCTGTAGTCAAAATATCCTCAAGTCTACCAAGAGGTCATACAATAATATTGAATATTATATTACCGCAGAGGATTGTGGAATGGCTACAAATCAAAACATGAGGAATGAGTTGCAAATTGCAATAATTACCTGGCAATGTGTTCTCTATCGGTGCTGGGGCAACAGCAGGAGGAGGTGATATTGCAGTATACGCCTGCCCAGGAACTGCAAATAGGCACATTCAGCGGCAGACACAGAACAGTGAATGAGGAAAGTTAAACAAATAAACTTCATCACATGAAAAGTTACTAAACATTATAAGCGTTAATTCTTCATAGTAACCATACAAGAAAAACATATTGAATGAAACAGACTCTCAATGTTAAGGAGCAGAGTAAGAAAAACAAAATTGTGGACACTAGTTGGCCAGGAAGGTTGACACTGCATCATATTGGGGAGCTCAGCATTTAACTACTGAAGAAATGAGCAGATAGAGCTCCGTGGGTAGGACACTTAATGTTTTGTGAAACAAATACAATCTCCACTTGCGACATGTAAGTGGATTGAGTTCTTAATAACGAGTAGGTGCAGGGGATATGTTAAATGCAATGCAATCACTCAATGTCACATGTATCTCCTTGTGACAACCTATAACTACAGAGCAGCACCAAAAGATGCTTCTACCAGGCCAGTAAGAGACTATTATGTTTACAACATTTAGCATGTTATGTCAAAGTGTTCAAGTCCATTATTATGTTCTGATAGCATTTTTCAGAAACTTTCTTTCAACTGACTGAGATGAGATTGCAGTCTGTTGTTCCTTTTTCGTGGCTGAATTGATCTTATGCTCCAGAAGCCCCATCGCAGATGATAATAGCAGCCAGTACCGGTCACCAAAGTAAAGGAAAATAATGTTGACATAATCATTTACCGCGTCCACAGCATGTTCATGACATAATTGAGAACTTCCAGGACAGACATGAAGAGAAGTAAAACGTGAATACCGTGGTACCATTCACAAGCTCGATTTAGAGAAGCTATCATGACGAGCAATTATTTAGAGATCCGTGTTGGCAACTATCCAACAAACTAAGGGAAGGATTGTAATCTACCAATCTGTCACTGCAAATTTTAAAATGACTCAGGTTTCCATCGGATGGAAAATTGATCGCTGGCATTGGCTCACCTGAGTTAAGCGGGATGTAGTACACCTTCCCGGCCGTGATTGGGTCTGGGCCGGCCATGCCATTGGCGGCCTCGATGGCATCCATGCTCGCCCCGAACCTACTCGACAGCGACTCCACCGTATCGCCGTCGACTCCGACGTAGCTGAGGAGGTAGTTCCAGGGGCCGGAGGAGCACCCGCAGAGCAGGTGGAGCGCCACCACCGCCCCGGGTCGCGGCGGGCGCTGCGCCGCCCCACCGGGCGGCGGAATGGCGAGGCCCGCGTACGCGGCGGCCGCCACGTCGGCCGCGGTGGCATTTGGGGGCGCGGCGGCGGAGGGGATGGTGTAGGTTGTGTTGGCGAGGTAGGTGCGGGAGGGGAGGCAGGAGCAGTTCTTCCGAACGAAGGCGTACCCCGGGCTGGCCACGGCGTCGGCGGTGAGGTCCCCGGGCGCGGCGTCGAACATGGACTCGAGCAGCGAGGCATTGGTGGCGCCCGCGGCGGCGGCCGGGAACGCGAGGAACGCCGTGCAGACGCGCGAGAGCTCGGAGCAGGCGAGCGCCGCGGACGTGGCGTTCCCGCCGGCGCCGGAGACGGCGAGGGGCAGGAGGAGGAGCAAGGGGAGGAGGTGGTGGGGCGGCATTGGGGGCTAGGGTTCTGGTCTCGAGGCGGCGAAGTGGCGGAGGCGGTGGTTGTGGGGCATGGAGGTGGCAGTGGCGAGCAGAGCGCAGGATGCTTCGCGTGGTCGGGTCACTCACTAATACGGGCGCTTTTAGCAAGAAGACGGGGTTGATTAGCGTAGCGCGCACAGGCACATGTTGTTGGACTTGCCACAAATGCCCCTGCGCCCGGTGCCTGGCCGTTTCCGTTCCGTTTCTGCTTTGGGATTTTAGGAAGGAGTACGTAGCATTTGACTCGAGCGAAAGGGAAACGCTGCGCTAGTGTAACTGATCCTCTAGCGCTAGGGGCAATACAGGAACCTAGAAGCAACCAACCACAAGGACCAAGGCACGTACAATAACAATGAGAGCTTGTGCTACTATTACAGCACAAAGTACCGCACGATTAACGAGCCTCCCTGTCTCGGACAGTTTTTTCTTTAAAAAAGGCTAGCAATCGAGAAGCACCCGATGACGCCAAAAGATTTCACTGCTAACCGGGACGTGATGGTACTGTTTGCCCGCAGAAGCTCGCCACCGCCCCCGCACGAGTACACGGCTACTGTAACCGTGGAGCAGCCTTCCCCTGTGTTACCGTTTGCAACAGTGGCATGCTTTCTATGGCATTGAATTCATGTGTTCCGTTGCATCAAAATGCATTCGTGTGCACATGGCGCTTCTTCAGGCAGGCAGAAACGAGAAACAGACATCCGCCGGACGCTGAAATTTATGACGCTTCGAGCAAATCTTCTCGCACGAGCAAATAATTTTCACGGCTTGGGCTTCTTCAGGCAGGCAAGCACGCACGGCGGGCGGGAGAGAGGAGCAAGGAGGTGGGTGGACGTCGTCAAGTCTTTAAACAGGAGAGGACGAGGTGGATGCGGCCAAAGCCAGGCCACCCTCCCGCACGTGGGGCGCCCGACACAGCTGGCTCCACGGCAGCGAGGAGGTGGAGTGGATGCGCTGCCACTCCCGGCGGCGTCGGCACTGCCCGGGTGTGCGTTTGCGCGAGAAACATGGATATTTTTTCCCTTTTCGCGCGAAATTTTTTGCGGTCTCAGTGCTTGCGCGCGCTGTTTGCTAATGCTCGCTCGCGGATCAGATGAGATCGAGCTTAACGTCTCTCTGGTCTGCTAAAGCGGACAAGCAGCTCGCGTGCGTGCGCTGGCGCGGGCACCAGCTTTGCGGTTAGTTAAGTGTGTTTTTCTTTAGTAGGGGAGAGTAGCGTGTACTTGGTGTCCGAATATTTCCGTGGATTAGGTGCATAATAAGTGATACAGTAGCTGATAAGGTGGCGCCCTGGTAGTTGGAACTAGTACTGTAGTGTGGTATCCTTGCTACGGATGCGGTATCATGCATGTGCCTACCTGATAGGTGTGGTACACTAGGAATTTGGTGGATACTGTAACAAGGTGCACGTATCTAATTGGGAGGTATCTATGTCGGTACCAGCGGGGAAGTACTTTTTTTTCCTTTCCCTTTGGAGAGAACGAGTGTGCAAAGTTTGCTTGCTTACTAATGTTAGTAAACCGGAAGAGACACGAGTGACACCAACATGAATTTGTTACTGATGAATGAATTGCCTATACTAGGAAGGCGTACCTTGTCAACTTCACTGCCACCTGAGGCAAGGGAACGTTGCACCTGCGCCTTGTGCGCAAGTGCTAACGGCTAGCGCGCACTGTCGCGCCTACGGACGGCTCTGGTAGCTTCCCTTCCCCTCAGCCTTTTTACCGGACACAGGAACAGGACCCCTCCGCGCCGCGCCGTTTCTCGGGCGGCCGCACGTCCCCGCCGCGGCGGCCCCGCCTGGTGGCTTCCCCACTCGCGCACGCCCCTCTGCTCTAGCTGCGCGCGCCTGTAGCCTCCACTTCCCTAGCAGGTCAGCGCTCACCGCCGCTGCCTCCTCCGTTCACCCCGGGACTGGATGGATAACGGGACGACACGCCTCGCGCAGCGCAACGCCCGGCTCCCGGCGACTTGTCTCCCTCCGTGCGCTCGTCGATAAATGTCCGCGCTTTCACGGGCCGGGCGACGTGCGGCTCAGCCGATTGCTGTGCTCGAAACAATGGCGGGTGTGGGCAGCTGTTTAAGTTTAATTTTTCGAGCGCATTCACGATCGGAACGGCGCGGCGATGGGATCGAGTGGCATTCTGCTTCGCCGCTACGCAATGCGAGGAGGATATACGGAGTTGAACAACGTGCGCACGTCTTGGCCGGCCGGTGACCGGTGAGCGCTAGGCTACCTGAAGAAACGACGCCCCCACACACATGTGATGTGACCATACTTGGCCCACAACATAGCTTCCCTGGTTCAGATGAAAATCCGTGCAGTTATTGTGGGAGTGTGGTACACACGGAACGGAGAATTGAGGCCCCGTTCGTTTCACCTCTAAAATTTAGATCATTGTCACATCAAAGAGAATCTTACTATTTAAGTAGATCTTTTATTAATTTAAAAACAAAACCTATGTCGCGACCCTCCCTCTAATTTGCGAGACTGAATCTAATGATCCTAATTAATCTATGTTTCGCTACAGTGATGCTACAGATAAACATCTTCTAATAACACCATAATTACCCTCGTTGGATTCGTCTCGTGAATTAGATAGAGGTCTGCAATTAGTTTCGAGATTAGACTTTATTTAAGACTCCAAAACGATAAAATTTCTTTGATTTGACCTCTAAAAATTAGATAGGGGAAACGAACAGGCCCTGAGTCAACTGCGCGGCGCGTTAAACCGGCCCGACGCAGGCGGGCGCACGGCACGGTGGATCGATACCGAAATCTCGGTACAAGTACGGGCGACACAGCCCAACCGAACCGTGTGTGCCGTGGACCATGGCAAATCCTTTTCTGCCAACCGCCCGCTTGTATCTATCTATCCGCGTTGGTCCTGCTCCAGCCTGTGTCAGGGCTCCATCTTCTTAGACTTTGCTGCTCATATGATTCCATGAAACAAGAGGATTTTAGGGGGCTCAAGACAGACGAATTCACTTTTTGATTTTAGGGGGCTCAAAAACACGGGCTTCTCTTTTTCCTCTATTCCCGATTTCTATCTTTGGCCATATGAATAGTAGATGATGCTCGTACTATTATACCGGCGGCATGTGCCATGTACTACTAGTACTGTAAGTACTTGTTGCTTTGGAACGGACAGTGCGCGGGCGCGGCGGTACACCTAAAGTGGAGGCATTGATGCGTGGTGGGGGTACAGCCAGGTAGTGCGGCCCGCTCCGGTCCAGCGAGTAAAAGGGCACTCTGCTCATGTGCTGTTCACCAAACTATACACTAGACCCCTTTTCGCCTTTCCTTGTCTCGTCTAGCTTTCTTTTCCAGTCTGAACGGATTAAAAGCTCAATCTGAAAAAAGAGGGCACTGCTGGATCGCAGCGCCATTTTGATGAAAACGTACTCGATGATTCCTTGGGTCATGCAAGTTGCTAGTAGCATTTACGTATCTTATTGCCTTACAAGGCAAGGAAGTAGTATCATTAGGAGTATGTGGCCAACGAATTGCGCAATTTTTAGTGTCAATACGTATGTTGGGAATGTCGTGGAGTCGGAGGTGACCCCCTTGCCCGGCTCTACCTAACGTCGCCACTCCCGGCCTTGCTCTCCCATCCAGTCTACGTGAACCCAAAGTACTAGTACATTTTTTCGCCAAATGCCTATTATTTCGTAGCAGCTCAGAATGTTGGCATGATTGTAAAGGCCAGTTGGGCCAGAGAGTGTTGAATATCCGAATTAGGATTCCTCGTTTTCTTAGTGGGTTCTTGGTGTTTAGTTAATCTAGAAATCGCAGCTTGTCGTTAACAATACTGGAGCACATGCTCTCTTACCCTGGACACTGGACAGGATCACAGGACCATTGACTTCATAATTTTTTTAGGCAAATTGACTTCATAGATTATTATGCTCAGCTTTCTATTGGAAGTCACAAGCCAGCCCAATTGGCGACGGGCTGTAATACAGCCCATACGATGGATAAAGCCCAAGTATAGCTGGCTCATGACTACCGACCTGTTCAGTATTCAACCAACCATACACGCCGAATTCGTTCGTATCCAGCGAGGACTCCATCGAAGGTCGGTTGTGATATTGCCTGCAGATAGAGATTCGATTACCTGCCGATTCAAACGTAACGATGCCGTAATCGAACGGACGCGGCTTCTCTCCTCCCAATTTCTCCTCCCATGCCTACTCCCGCCACATGGCGATTTTTTATTGGCCCACATTTTCTTCCCGGACCCAGCCTAACCGAAGAGCTGGAGCCTTCGTTTGTGCAGTAACGCCGTTAGGCTTGGACGTTTCGTGGGTCCCACTTGAATTTAGGAAGGGATAATCGAGAGTTCGAGACCTCTCTGTGTTCTAAATACTTGTCTCCTCTGTTCTCAAGCTCTCTTCCAACTCCTACGAAACCCAATAAAAAACTCCTACGAAATCCTCGTTAAAGAAAAAGCTCCGACGAAATTCACCGTAGTAGCTATATTCATGCTCACGGAATCCGCGGCCGCTGCTCCGACGAAATCAGCGACAGCTCCGACGAAATCCGTGGTAGCTCGGCAAAATCCACCATAGTCGCTATGTGCTGCCGATGCCCCGGATCCACATGACCTGGTCATGGTCGAGCACAGAAGGATTTGCTGCTGCGTAGAGCAGTTTGCTCCGCCTCGCAAGCTGGCTAGCTGAAGCAGCTAGGTGATGGCAGCTGAAGCGGCTAGGTGATTGCAGCGAGCCAGCAGGAAACAAGGTCAACGTGGTTAGTATTTTTTTACTTGGTCTTTGTGCTTCTATAATTAATATTAGAGAACCAGAACTTTTTGGTTGGTTCATTATGGAGGACAATACCTCAGTAGAAGAAAAAAAAGATTAGCAAAATCACTAACTAGTGCATGACACAATGCTTCCAAACTGAATGAATACTTTGAGACATTTAGATCGTGTAGTCTATTGCAATTAAAAATAAGTAATATTTTCTTCCACTTCCTGAAAGACTAGGGAAACATATTATAAAAATCTGGATTAAATGGTTGAATTGACCTCTGTTGCTGCAGTCCTTCGTTCTGCTGGAATGGTTGAATTGGTCCTTGTTGCTGCATTACTTGGTTTTGGGGGAATGGTTGAATTGGTCCTTGTTGCTGCAGGACTTGGTTCTGGGGGAATGGTTGAATTGGTCCCTGTTGTTGTAGGACTTGGTTCTGGGGAATAGTCCTTGGTTTTGCTGGAGCATTGCCATTAGATTCATCATGACTGGATTCATTGGAGCATCTGCAGCACCATACTCTGGTCTATGCATGATGTATTGGTTATTGTGAACCTTCGGGTGACCCCGAACAAGGTGAAAACGATAGAAAATATTAGAAATATAATTAATGTGAAAAACTTAGTTGAAAATGCTTTAAAATCTGTGTACCATTATCGTTGCTTGTGTTTGTTGTGGTGCTTCTGCCATGATATTAGCATCTTTCTTTGTCCTTTTTCTACTTCGCGATGATTTCTCTAAACCACTAATAGGTCTTGCAGAGCCACGGATTTCCTTCACCTTGATCTTTATGCCCTTTGGCTTCCTAGACTTCGTTGTTTCTTTTGAACCTGTAAAAAAATGAATTAGAAAATGCATGCTGAGGTGAAACAATGACAATATTAATTAAACGAATCATTAATTGTATATCAGTGTGATATAATGTAGTGACCTTGTGGAGCAGAGGAAGTGCTCATATCTGGGTTAGGTCTAATTTTTAAGATTTTCTCTATGTCTTGTGCCAATTTCTCAGCTGTTTCAGTAGAAAGAGAGTATGTTTCTTCGGACTCTGCGGCTCGAGCAAGTATTCGATTAAAAAGTCTGCTCAATGTGCAATAACGATTGGATAGCTGGACTTTGGGATCCTTATACATGCTAGTGTTGCTAGTTATATGCAGAACTTTTGCATCAATGGTCCACCTCTTTAATATGTATTCATTAGGCACTCGATTTGATATTATTGATGTCCAATATCTTTAGTGCATGAGAGCACAGGATTCCAGCGAATTCAAATTTCTTGCAGCTGCACCTCACTCTTGAGTCTGAAGGTGAAAACTTGATAGTATGTTCATGATGCTTTCCATGAATTTTTACTTTATACACCTTTTCTGCACCATCATCATCACAAGACAGCACGTCACAGTTTAAAGTTTGTAGCACCTGATGCTCAAATAATCAAAATATTGCTGGAGTATACACTTGTACAACTTCCTTTAATATTGTCAAATCTGCCTTTGACACAGGTTTACTTTGTGTTGCTTTGAAGTCACATGTATTTTCTTCATATCGCTTATCCCTCACCAATCTGTCAAAGTGCTCAAAGAAAGTAAGCATATCATACTTTACACCGATATAGTCTTTGATTTCATTATTCAAGCTTTCATTTCTTTGAGTAGAACTCATATCAGCAGAGAATGAGTTTCTGCCATATACTAGTGCCCAATGATACCTTTTATCGAAAATTCGCGAAAGCCATTGATTATCTTGAAGATCAAATGTCTTAAGCAATTCGTTCCATGCATTTATGAAATCCTCCTCCTCTTCCTGATCATAAATACATTTCTGAAATTCAATATTAAATTTCTTATAATCCTTAACAACTCCAGCAAGGTGCTTGCATGCATTCTCGATTCATATGCCACACACATAGCCTATGATGGGTATCCGATAGAACTATTCTAATTGCTTTAGCCATGGCTGCATCTTCATCTCATCAAAATAGTCTTTGGTTTCTTTCCAGACATTACCTTTAGAAATGTTTTAAATAACCAAATAAAACTCTCTGCTGTCTCATCATATAGGAGGGCAGCACCAAAAATAGTTGTTTTCTTATGATTATTGACTCCAACAAGCAGGCCAAGAGGGCGACCATCATCTAGTTTCCTATATGTTGTGTCAAAACCAATAACATCACCATAAGATTCATAGTCTGCAACCATTTTAGCATCTGCCCAGAAAATGTTGGTTATCAAATCCTCCTCATCAACTTGAATGAAGTAGAAAAAATTACCATCTTCTCGATGTCCTTTTCTCCATATATTCCAATACACCTCCCGTATCACCTTCGTGTACCTTTAATGATCTCTTTGTATATAATTTGTTTTTCACATCTAAACGAGTATATCCAAGATTCTCTATTCCACCTGCTTCCTTTGCCAATAGATCAACGGCTGCTTTTGTAGAGATGCCTACAGATTTTGCCACTTGTATCCTTGAAATTTGTGCTTCATCAATTTTTCTTTGTGATCTTAATTGGTGGCTCTGTGACGTAGTGGCAAGGAAGTGATTATGCTCCGACACAAAGTAATAAACCCGGTAGGATCCATCGACAAGGCTTATCTTCATAGAGGCTTCACACATGCATCTTGAGTCTGGTCTATTGAAACTTATGTCTTTTTCTGTTGGGTCTGATCTTTTGTCGGGACGACGAATTCCTGCTAGTGTAAAAGATTGGTAAAGTTAGATGGTGATATGTAGATATACTCAAGTAAAAGTAGCGAATGCGAGATACCTTCACGAGAGCAACAGAACGTCCTAGTCTTTATTATGGAAGATGTTCCCACATAATGGCAGCCATTCCTTCGGATACTAAACCCAATCTTTCCAGCATAAGCATTGTAAAAATCATATGCATCTTGCTCGGACTCAAATGTCATTCCTATATTTGGTTTCATGTCTTCCGGACAGTAGTTCATTTGAGATGTACCGTTCTTTTGAAGGTCCTAATTTATTCATTGTGATCATAATTAATTTGATTATCATAAGCATGTTGTTGTAAAGACAAGGAGCCATACGAATTTACCATTCTTGTGTAACTTAAAAGAAAATTCATCTAGATTGTAAAACACAATAGAGATATGAGTATGATCTTACAATTTCCATTGGTGATGTTTCCAGGTTTTCTTCAACAGATGATGCACTCAGAGTTGGAAGGAGAACCTGGGGCTGTGAAACCTGCCGGTGGGATCAAAACTCCAAGATCATCATTCACCTCTCCTCCATCTCCATGGGAATGTACATCGGGGGTTCTAAAACTTGTTGGTACCGGTGGGATCACATGTCCAGGAATATCATCACTGTTCTCTCCTGGAGTGCCCATGAAACTTGCTGTTGCGGGAATGGGTTCTGATCTGAGAGATTAGGAGAAGATTAAGTCTGGATCTGTGAGATTAGGAGAAGATTAAGTTGTACATGTTGACGGCAACAAATAAATCATTGTTTTCTCTATATAAATTGTTATGGTGGGAAATCGTGCTTTGATCATTCTTGTTTGGCGCCTGTTTTTTTGGTTCCTTATTTACCGTCAACAGAGGGCGGGCTAAGGACGTTTCGTTACAGGGAAAGGGCTCCGTTAGGCTGGCCCAGGGAGAAAAACGTAGGCCAATAAAAAATCGCCACGTGGCGGGAGTAGGCATGGGAGTATGAATTGGGAGGAGAGAAGCCGCGTCCTAATCGAACTGCCCGAGATACACTAGATCGATCGAATTGAAGGGCTTCGAGTCCTAGACTCGCCTCCCGGTTCAAGCGATAAAATCGCACTTCTCTCGGGCTACGTCCATAACAGAGACCCAGCCAAACCCTCCCCTCCCTCCTCTCCATTTCATTCAGGTAGAGAAAAATCTCGGCGAGGCCGTCCCAGAAAATCTTGGTTAATTATCCTTTGCATGGACGACGCCCCTTCGTGCCCTATGGCAGAGTCCCCGTGTAACGGTGCGTCGCGTGGCGCTGCCGATCGCGCCGGCGGCAGCGGCAGTGGGGATGGCGGCGCCTCGACGACGCCCAACAAAGGGAAACGGAAGACGGTGTCCGAAGGCCCGAGCCCTAGCCGCGCAGATGGACCCTCTCTGCGGCCGCCGAAGAAGAGGCTCCTGCACGACGCGATGACAGCGAGGAAGCAAGGGGAGCCAAGGAGTTCCGCTAATTATCACCAGGAAGCATCCGCAAGCACAGACGCACGTCACCCGGAGAAGAAGCTGCTGAGGAGCTATCACGACGACTACACGTTCCGCGGCAACAAACTAGTCAGCGACGCGCTGCTCTCAAGCCTGGCCGCGCACGGCGCGTCGGCCCCGTGGTTCGTCGACTCGAAGGAGCTCACGGACACCGACGCCAGACCCAACCAGAACCGGCTGCAGTTCTCCAGCAGCAGCCCGATCGCGCGGGTGCTGACAGCCGCCGAGATGGCCCGCGCCACGATCGGGTCCGGGTCCGGGCTGCTGGTCACGGCGTTCGACCGGCGCGGCGAAATGTACTCGTTCAAGTGCCGGTACTTCCAGCGCAAGTGCTACTGCCGGTTCATGGACGAGTGGGGAAGTTCCTGCGGGATCACCATCTGGCGATCGGGAAAACGGACAAGCTGGCGCGGCGGGTCGTTGTGGAGGTATGGGCGTTTCGCTCGCACGCGCTGCCCAATTACAAGGAGGACAAGGATAGATTTGACTGTGGCCACCCGGATGGCGCGCTCGGCCTGGTCGTGCTACATCGTGTGGAGGACGAAGCCGCCCTGCTGGAGGCGCCGGTTCCGGCGCCGGACGAAGAGGAGGAGGCTGCAGTCGTGGTGGGAGAGCATGCGGCAGCCGCCCCTGCCTCTGTACAAGAAGATGCGCCGGCGGCGACGACCGCAGTGAAAGTGCACGGAGAGGTGCCTAGCAGCATTGCGAAGAACGGTGGGGCGGGGGCGCACGCGACGAGTTACGAGAACAAGTTGCTGCAGGTGGCCGGAGCTATACTTTTGGTATTGCGGACAAGCGATAGGACGAGGTGTAAACACGACGATGGCAATAATAAGGATGTCGCAAAAGGGGCAGATGTGTAGCACAAACCCTAAATTATGCTAAACCTCACCGAGTTTGGTATTTTCGAAGGTGCGTACTGTTCCACGCTTTGGGTTATCATGCATGCTCCGTACTCTTGTGTACATATGAAAGTAGTCGTCTAAAATAGAAAAACGCAGTTATCCTGCTTCTGTTTAGTGCGCAATCATCCAAACCCTCGTCCGGGTTAGATGTTTGGCGTGGTGAAACTGATTGCCGCATACTGTAACTATATATTTCCCGTTATGCGATGCGAGTTACTCCATCATCCGTCCTATAGGACGTGTTTGGTTCATAGTTAAACTTTGTCACGCAACTACTTAGTCATGTCACACAGTTTTAGATGATTGTTTCGTTGAATACCATAACTACGGTTTATCATACTTTCTTAGCCTTCTATTTTACATGTCATAGACTCGATTTATTACCAAGTTTTGCCATAAGTGTGGCATCAAATTTTTTCGTCAAACTTTTTGTAGCAGCCACATATTGACTAAAGTTAGGCGTGGCAAAGTGTGACTAGCGACCAAACAGTCATAATATTTGGCATTCTCATTTTCCGACATACTTTTCTCTCTTACCATACATCCATATCTCTCTTCTTCTTGTTTCATGCACACCTAGTACTTTATTCATTTTCTCTTAATCTTCGTGTCCAGAGTTAGAATGTCACTGAGGTGATTTTGTTGGTATAATGACGCTGCATTAATGTGTGAGAAGTTTTGTTGATACTCGAAATAGTTTCGTTAAGGAGAACGGGGAACAAACTATTTGCTCCCCTCATGATTTCTTTTTCGTACAGCACGTATTCAATCACGCAGCAAGGTCGCGGTCGCGGAACGCAGTAAAAAGACTCTCACCGTGAACACCGAACTATGCTCGTTCAATCAGGTAAGCAGCAGTCGTGCCAAGCTGGGAGCTGGCGGGGTGTCGACAAAAACGCACCAAAAGCCCCGCACGGACTACGACGAAAACGGTGGAGCAAACTTGCCCGGCGTCCCAGGATTCAGACATTCAGTGGAAAGCTGCACGCAGCAGGCAGGCTTCACCGGCGATCAGGACGCGGGCATGCATGGCACCACGCGCGCATGCATGCTGCGTCTGCGTGCCAGCTGACCACCACCAACCAGGCCAGGACGGGCAGCTCTCAGACGGGGTCGTGGACCGGATCCTGCCTGGCCGTGCGGGCAGGGCAACCGATGAGATTCCTGGACGGGGGCGGGGCGTCGTCGTCGCGTCGCCGTTGAGCCCGCTCCGGTTTTTGTCCCGCTCCCATCAATCACGCCCCTGGCCTGGCCGGCTGCCCACTCATCATCACCCTGCTCGCCTTCGACTGCCGCGCGCTGGATCGCGCGAATCTTTCCTCCTCCGTGCCCCGAGCCCGGCCATTGTTGTACGTGTGGACAGGCGCATGGCGATCGGCGACAACGGCCTGACGAGACCGCGCAGGTGTGATCGGCGATGGAACCGACAACGGCCGGGCCACGCGGCTGCGGCGGCGCGATGCACATGACGACGCCGCGCGTGCCCTTTTGGACGCGAGTTCCAGGCGTCGCGCCCTGCTGAGAAAGCGGCCGCACGGGCTTCCTCGTGCGTGGCGCGTAGTACCAGACATTTCACAAGGATTTGGCTCCTCTGATCAAGGTTTTGATAACCGTTTGAACCGTGAGAACCGCCCGGGGCCGGCTCACCGGTTAACCGGATAACCGGAAAAACCGGCCGGTTAGCCGGACAAAATTTGATTTCTGGTCACCACGGTCGCAGAACGGTTAACCGGCCGGTTTCTCCGGTTAACCGGCCGGTCGGACCGGTTAACCGGCCAGATTGCACAGAGTGCGAAAATGCAATAAAATTTAGAAAAATAGCACAAAACGTAGCGAAAAAAATTGCATTCACTTTCCTAGAATATTAAAGACAATATTAGGCACAAATTCACAATGTATCCACTTCACATGACATAGCACATCCATATTATGCAATACAAGTCCAAATAGAGTTGTCCAAGCAATATTTGCAACATAAATTCATTTTGAGTCACTACCGGTCGGACATCGGTTAACCGGCCGGTTTTGCTGGTTAACCGTCCGGTAATCACGGTTAACCGGGCGGTTACCCTTTAATTCTATTCCTAATTACTATGCTAATAACTCTCCGTCATGCATGGGAATTATTTAACCTTTAATTTTATTTCTAAGTACCATGCTAATAACTCCACTTATGGGAATGCAAAACCCGAAACCATAATTAAATGGAAGGAGGGAATAAATATGTATTTTCACCAGATGTCATATTTATTTATTTATTTATACACGTTAAAATTTGCATGAATGCATGGAAACATGCACCAACCTTGTACATGCGCTAATTACTCTCCCGAACACAAGGGATGAGTGGCCTCCTGCATGCCAATAATTTGTTTCCTAATTGTGCGTGGTGGAAAAATATAAGAGACAATTTTCTTTTTTCTTTCCTATTTTTTCTTCATTTTCCTTCCATTATTTTTCGTTTCATTTCTTTCCTTAATCAAAACCGCTTCTTTTCATTTCGTTTTTTCACCATAAATCATCACTTTTTCTTTAGTTTTTTTAGGAAATTTATATACAAAATTTCTCAAATTTTGAAAATTTTCAAATTTGAACCGGGTTAACCGACCGGACCGTGTAACCGGACCGGACCGGTTTGCCGGTTAACCGGGTTAACCGGCCGGTTAACCCCGGTTATTTCAACCATGCCTCCGATTCGATTATTGGATCACCCGAGCCCTGTCCGTTGGTGCAATTAGTTTCACTGCGCACATATACAGGCTAAAAACGATACCCGGCTGGGCCATGTACACCTCCCGGGTGTAGAGGCTGGGACTTCGGTTCTATTATCTAAAAAACGATACCCGGCTACCGGCTCCGCGCCAACACGCGCAGCCGGGCACAGCTGATGCCCTACACGCTGCGCAGTGTCCTCGCTACTCGATACAGCCTGAACAACGGCTCATGCTTACTCGGACTTGGACCAGCTTTGCTTTGTTAGAGCATCTCCAGCAGAGCCCCTAGTTGGGACCCTATTCTAAAATTTAGGGTCTTTGGTCTAAAAACAAACTCCGGAAGGGACCCTATTTGAGCCCCTATTTTTCATGCTCACTCAATTTGCAAGTCCAAGCCCCCATTCCTAGGAGCCTCCAAAATTGGCTCTCAAATGCGAACCCCACTATTTTTTTTTGTTTTCTTTTTCTCTCTTCTTTCTTTTTCTCCTCTCTCCCTTTCTTTTTTCTGTCCTCTCCGTCTCCCGGGTTGGCTCGCGCGCCGCGCCTCCCCGCCGGCTGGTCGAGCTCACGCTCCACCCCTCCCCGTCGGCAGGGCACGGCAGGGCGCGGCCGCGCCTCCATCTCCTCCCACCGCCGCCGGCCTCGCCGCCTCCGGTCGCCATGCCTCCGGTCCCCCACCGTAGCGATGGGCGTGGCGGCGCCGGATCCGGCGACCGCTGCCTTCACCCCACCGCGGCCCGCCGCGCGACCGGGGAGAGAGGCCGCGGCGAGCCATAATGGCTGCGCGGAGGTGGGCCTGCGGCATGGTGACCGGGGAGAGGGCCGCGTCTCGGCGCTGTGTCCATGCACTTCACCGGAGGTGCGCAGGCCGCGCTACCGCCGGAGAACTACCTCATCCCCGTCGACACCAAGGCCACCTTCTGCTTCGAGTTCGCGGGCACCGACGGCGACGTCTCAATCATCGGCAACATCGACAGTACAATCCGCCGCCCCGCATGGGCTCTATCGTGCCTACCGCACCGCTCGGTGTTGAGGCGCCGCGCCCTCCTCCGCAACCCATCACCAGGGCCGCGCCCGCCGCTAGGCTCCATGCCACGCTCGCCGCACGGGAGCAGGGAGGAAGAAAAGGGGCTCACTTGTGGGACCCACGTGAGTAGGGGCTCATGTTTAGGAGCTATTGCTGGAGTTGGATGCATGATTTAAAGACCCTAAAATTTCAGTGTGCTCTCAAATAGCTAAATAGGGTCTTGATTTGAGGGCTTTTGCTGGAGATGCTCTTACAGCGCAGCACGCGCCGCTCATGTTCCAAAGTTCAACTCCCTCTGTTACCGCCCGTAAAAAATAGTTAAGCATCCAGTACATAACAACTATGGATGACGTTAACTGCGGCCATCATGCTCGTACTGGATATCCTAATTTAAGTTTTGTGCATGCTGGTCAAGTTTGCGCGCAGACGTCTCTTCTTGCTGGAATAACTATAATTGTAGATAGTACAACGTCGCAACCCAGTGAGGAAGCAGGCGAAAGGTGAAACAACAAGAGATGTGATCGGTTGAACGGGGGTTGGTGGCCACTCTTGTCCACTGCAAATTCGCAAATGACGCGCGCGGCACTCGTGTGGCGATGAATTCTTTGTACGTTTCGATGATGCTGGCCGGAATGATAGGCCGGACATGTTAAATTTTAAAAGAGCCCGAAAGGGATTGGATTAACAAGCATGGTTAGATCGTAGCCAGCGTGCTTACACCAATAATGGGGCGGAGGGGCCCCAGGGAGGGTGATTGATTAGTCATGTCGTTGTGCGGCATGTAAGTCAAACTTAGGCCTCCATGAAAGTTGATACCAGTTTTAAAATACGCGTGCACAACAGTGTGTGTTGCGTCGTTTGTATAGTTTTGGGAGTATAAGCACTGTCGTATCAAAAGACCTTGTGATCAAGTGTCAAGATGACACCACACTAGTAGTACCGCAGATAGCACCACTTAATAATGTGTTAAGACTCAATGATTCGTGGCAAACAGATCGTACATTTGGCTCGAGGACTGAGAAAAGCGTGGTGGTCTTTTGTAGCCTTTAGACCAGATTGGATGGAGTGCAGCAGGCACACTTTTGGTCTGATCATTTCCTGCCTCTAAAATTTAATGCTGTCACATCAAAAAGAATCTTACTATTTATAAATATTTCGATCAATTTAATGACAAAACCTCGTTGACAGATTGGTGTTAATTTTCGACAGATTGGTGTTAATTTTCGAGATGAATCTAATAAGCTTAACTAATCTATGTTTTGCTAAAGTGATGCTACAATGAATCGTCTTCTAATCATGACTTAATTAACCTTATTAGATTCGTCTCATGAATTAGTCTAGAGGCATGTAATTTATTTTATAATTAAATTTTATTTAGTACTTCTAAATAGTAAGATTCTTTTTGATGTGACTGCTATGAATTAGTCAAGTTGTTTGATCATGGGCAAGAAAAGTACGTGTCCTGCAGCAACTGCACGCACACAGCATGTAGGCGCGCACTCGCTCCCCACCAGTTGCATGTATGCCAAGTAGGGGACTGAACGGAACGCATACAACGACAGCGAAAAGCAAACGCACGAAAAATGGGATTCTTAATATATAGGAAAAGGCCCCCTATTCTGAACAGATAGGAGGTCCGTAGAGCCCGTGATGTTATGGTTGCATCAGCGAAACAGCACACAGAACATATATCCTATAATTTGAGAAAAATGAAAAAGAGAGAAGGGAAATCGTATCGCCACACGAAGCTTGAATATACAAGGTCAACAGGTCAAACAGTTCTGCGGAAAAATATTCAGGTCCCTGGATTGCCGGGGCAGAACACTTGCGGATGATAGCATCCCAATCAACTTGCACGATTGATGCGCACTCAACAGTAGAAAATGTGATTGTCAACGACTTCAAACAGTAAGTAACGATAGTTTTCTCTCTTTCCTTTTCTCGCACTGCTGCGAGTGCATGCACGCACCCGGGTACCGGTAAAGCTGCAATAGCACCAAGTCAACAGGCACGGATTTGTCAACCCGGATAATCGGATGAGCTGCTGCAATTCAATGGATGGCTCCTGACAAACATGAACAATGGGTGTGTTCGTTTCCTGAGTCTAAATTTTAGAACTTGTCATATCAAAAATAATCTTATTATTTAATAAGTATTAAATAAAATTTAATTATAAAACAAATTACAGGCCCCTAGATTAATTTACGAGACGAATCTAATGAGGTTAATTAAATCGTGATTAGAAGACGGTTACTGTAGCACCACTTTAGCAAAATATAGATTAATTAAGCTCATTAGATTCATCTCGAAAATTAGCACCAATCTGTCAATAGGGTTTTGTCATTAAATTGATCGAAATATTTATAAATAATAAAATTCTCTTTGATGTGACGAGTCTTAAATTTTAGAGGAGGAAACGAACACAGAGGCAAGACAGCGGGGGCACCAAAGTGGACCAACAACAGTAAAAGAGACGGCTATCTCATCCACGGTGGTCCCGTGTGGCCGGCCGGCGTGCGAGCTAGTAGTAGGCAGTAGATGGAACCATTCCATACGCCACCACCTATCTCCCTTCCGGCGAAAACCACCACACCACACAGATGTGTGTACGTGCATAGGCCAAGGAGGCGCCCATCACCACTTGCTGGCCGGGATAAGCCCCCGTCCTCCGCGCACGACCCCACAACATCAGCTGCCACCGCGCACAAAGACAATGAGACATGAGCACAAAACACACGCACGCCACGCTTCCGTGACAAATCCGTTCTCCGTGTACATGGAATCTGTAACGTGGCACAGGCGGGCCAGACACGGGCACACCGCACAACAGTCACCAAAGCGCATGTTTCTCTGGGCAAAAGCGCACGATAAAAAGGAGAGCTGTATGGGACAAAAGAAGAAAGCCTAGAAAACAACAGCGAGCAAGAAGCTCGAGGCACCAGCGCTACTAGTACAAGAGCCAAGGTGCAATTTCGCAAGATCCATCTTCCACCTGGCCACACTTCCCACCTAGCTGGTTTCTGGAGGCTAAGGTTTGTTCTCGTTCCCTGGCGATTTCTCCGCGAATTAAGTAGCTTTTTTGGATAGAGATGAAGTGTTTCTGATGGTTGCGTTACTTGCCTGAAATGGTTCTGACATGACCTGGTTCCGTTTGTGATTGACTGTTTCTGAATCTATGCTACGCACTTCCCGTCCTCCTAATGCTTTTGCTGAGAAATCAGTTCCGTTTCAAACAAGACTCAACCAGTGCTGTCTTGTTCCTAAAACAAGCAAGTTACATGTTCCATTTTCCTTGCCTGAAGTGAGTTCATCTGATCTGAGTCCCCTTTTCCGTGTTTTGTCTTTTGGATGTTCGCTTTGACCTCAGCACACGCTTCCTTTCTGTTTTTTGTGTCGTGTATTCGCTTTCTCCTGCCTAAGTTGAGTGGAGAACTCAACTTTCTAGCAGCTGGACACCTCTCATTACCTTCAAGTGCTAATAATATATCATCCTATTAGGACGTATATTTTTTGGACTCTTGAAGCCTCAAGCTTCTGAGTTAGCTCAGCGAGAACAAGTCCTATGGACGACTCTGAAAAGAGCGAAGCTCTTCCTCGGCTGCTAGATCTTATCCCAGATGGGAGAGAATGGAAGACGAGGGGTGCACAAGGCCAAGGGAGAAGGAACACAGGCTTTGGGATTGATGATGACGAGAAGCTAGAGCTAAAACTCGGTCTTCCTGGTCTCTTAGAGGAAGAATTCAGAGCAGTGTCAAGAGATGAAGGCCTACAGCAAGAGAGCTCGGCTCTCTCCCTTGGTTACTTCACTAAATTCTCCAAGGCTACGACCAGCACAACAACTGGGACAAAGAGGGGATTCTTGGACACTGTTGAGACCAAAACAGAAGGTAACCACAGAATCTTTTCAGTACTCTTGAGCTCTTGTTTACTACTGCTAGTAATCAGAAGCATGGAAATAAACAATTGAACTACTGGGAAAAAAACACAAAAGTAACTCTTCTCCATTTTCTAAAGGCCATAACCAACAGGAGCAGCAGTCTATAGTGGGATGTGGGAATGAACTAGCTCTGGAGGAAAAGATAGCAGCAGCGAGCGAGAGAAAGAAGGGATGCTGTCCACCACCACCATCGCACACCCCTAATACTCCATCTGTGTGCAACAGCGGCAAAAGATCACAAGCCCAGGGAAGGTAATGATAGCCCTAAAGGTGCTTCCACTGTTGTTACCGTTCTTAGACAAGGAAGATATGCACGTTTATTACTGTCTCTAATACAGTGCGCTGATTACATATATATGCATATCATTGTTCTGTCATGCTTTCCAGAAACTGCATTTTACATATTTTGAATCAAATGTGGCAAGCAAATAATGGGAGGGTGAGTTTAATTACTACTACGTCAAAATAAAATGAGCATTTTTAAGGACTTAAATTCCATGTTGAAAACATATCCTTCATTCCGTCACTAACTGTTATACTTTTTCGGAAAAGGAGGTCAGCTTTTTACTCTAAGTCTGCAATTACTTTTTGAAATCGTTGTGTTCTTTTGGTCATGTGTCATTTTTCCCAACAAGTTGTTTTTGGAGCTTTTGGTGTAGGTTTTTAGCCTTGAACATTGTTTTCTATTCTGGACTGGTCATCATGGTATTATTGATAGCACAGTTGCAGAATAACTTGAAAGACATACAGCATATATAGCTATTCACAAAAGATTCAGCTACATCAGTTCATACGTTAACTAACCTGTGCTCTAATTTGATGTAGAGGGAATTCAGCTCCAGTGGTAGGTTGGCCTCCAATACGGTCCTTCAGGAGAAACCTTGCCAATAGCAGCACATCCAGACAACCCCCTGGACTCCAGAATGGTGAAACTAGCACACAGGAGAAATTCACCTGCAAGAAGAAACCTCTGGTAAAAATCAACATGGATGGAATCCCCATCGGAAGGAAAGTAGATCTTGCATCCTATGACAGCTATGAAAGTCTATCAGCGGCTGTTAAAGAGCTTTTCCATGGTTTTCTTGAAGGTACTGGTCAACATTCAGTTCAAGCAAAACAAGTAGTACAATTCAGTTTTGGTGTTGATTCGTGCACCCAAACACCATTAAGTTGTATCTATCCTCTAATAGTTGTATTTGTCTAAGTTGCAGCGCAAAAGGATACATCAAGTGCTGAAAGTGCACAAAATGGAACAGAAGAAAACATGTTTTCTCAATTATTGGATGGATCTGGTGAATATACTCTAGTTTATGAAGACAATGAAGGAGACAGAATTCTGGTTGGAGATGTGCCATGGAAGTAAGCTTTGCTTATTCTTCTGTCATATACAACTTAACCAAACCTTAACTGAAAAAGAAAAAAACTGCCACCAGGATTTTATACCAAAACTACAGTCAACATTTTTTTCATTTCAAAATCCTCTCTACAGTTTGAGGCACCATGTATTAGAATAGTCTTTGCAAGTATAACAGAAAAATCTGTTTTATTATACCATCTAAACTCTTTTCTTTACACAACCCTTGCAGTGTGTTTGTCGCAACTGCTAAAAGGCTGAGGGTTCTGAGGAGCTCAGAACTTTCCCATGGACTGGTAAGCACAGAGGCACTTCAAACATCGGTTTCCTGTTATTTTAGCACAAGTTTGATTACCAAAAGCTTAGCCTGAAGTTGATTTTAATACATTTTAATTGTTCCAGATCGGAGTGGAGCCTAGAAAAGTAACCAACTGCTGATATGGTGATAGATTTCATTCATTTGGAGAATTCAAACTGAAGCTGGTTCATTGTTGCAATCAGGATGGCATCTATTTTTTCGCACGTAGAGATTAATCTAATTAGATGAATCAGCATATATAAGATGCATAGAAATATGCAGGCTATTTTGTAAATTAGGATACTACTTTAATGCCGTAGGTAAGGTGCATAACAACTCTCAATGGTATGAGTATTCGGCATTTAAGAGAGTTCATATGGAGCTTCGTCTATTATTGCAATGATACACTGCTCTCCTGCGAGAGAAAAACAAAGAGTTCACATGGAGGCTCAACAAGTCAAGGTTCACCCCTGTAAAAGTTCTTGTCCTATGTGATAAAATTTGTATTAAGCCCCGTTGTAATCTGAAATACAAATCTAATGTTCAGACTACAATAGTTAGGTAGCACCAGTTTAACGCAGAGGAACACATGCTACCACCATTGCATCATGGGCATCTATGGGGCGGCAAGTTCATATGGAGTTTTTAACTACTTGAGTCAAGCCGTCAAGGGCCTATAAAGTAAAATCAACTAGCTGAATCTCTATCCTTCTAACTCCAAAATTGTCACAGGCACTGTTGGGAAATCGATGTCCCTAGACTAACACCGACTTCCTAGAAATGGTACCAAACTGGTGTGATACCACTTCTTCTGTGGACCCAAACCCAACACTTCTAACTATATCGAGGATACCTTCACCTTACTATGCTAACTTGGGAGACCAACTCTCTATAAAAGAGCTTAACCTTTATTCATAACATACACTTGACACAAGACACAACATTCTTCGTGGCTACACACCACTACTATCAATCTAGGACTCACCATAACACTCCTAGACTCTAAGACACATCATGGCAACCTTTGCCATGCCTTCACATGTGGTGACTTCTATGGCTCCATGGCATGGTACCTTGGAGGTTAGAGAGCACCCCTATTTATACTTACACACGATCACTAGGATGTTGCCATGTGGCAACATTCCACACTCTTCTAACTAAAATATCTAGCTCTAGAATATTCTCATCCTTATCCTAATATCTAGATATTTCTTACCACACATAAATATCTAGATTCTACACTCTTCTCTACTTTGCCATGAATAAATAATTCTAGAATCTTCCATGGCAAATATCTTCTCTCCTGTGTTTTCTAAAATATTCTAGAATATTCCAAGTATGCATTGCCATAACTCAACATGCACCATGAGGTAAAAATGACATTATTGCACAGACGAAAAAAAGGCATGTGTCAGGTAAACAGCCTATTTGGTGACAAATTGCTCTTCTGTGCCAATAGTGACAGGATTGTGACAGCAGAAAAGAGAGGCTACTTGTCATCCTCTGGTTCGCTTACAAAGTTAAGACAATGTGTGCTTACACATGCATATAACATTATCTGGGTCCATTATTATTTCCACATGCTGGATGGCACCAGTTACAAAACCTGGAACTTATCTCCAAGCTGCCCTGGCGACCGTACCCCCAGGCTCTCAAAGAAATCAAGAATAACAGCAGGTGGTACTGGTTTTCTTGCGTGATAGAAACAACACATCAAAGTGACACTGTACAAACCTTGCATGATGGCCATCACTCTTCCTTGACTTACAAGAAGTGAAAAACTTGTAGCTAAACTATGCACACTGCTTAATTCAGCAAAAAAAGGTTTCACCATATATGCAAGTTTTGACCGCTAAGTACTATTTGTATCAAATTTGACCATTAAAAAACAGAATGAAAGGATGAAATCAGATGTACAACTAGGATATGACAAGATGGTTAAATTTTTGTGAGGATTACTAAGGATGGAACCACATATGAAGACATGTATATCTGGATTTATGAGGCTTACCCAAAAAATGGAAACTACCATAAACGTGAAGCACCTCCAGCAGTCAACCACAAACAAGTAGTATCTTTTTTTATTATTATTGGTCTTCACCCCTGTGTGTGTGAAGGTATGAATTATAAGTTTCAGCTCTGTGAAATATAAATTATAAGTTTCAGCCCTGTCTGTGTGAAAATAAATTATAAGTCATAATGATATATACGCAGCAGAGAGGGGGGGGGAAAGAAAGAGACTTTTCCACTTGAGAGGAATATTCACCTTGATGCTTCCAGGCTATAGAACTGGGGACAAAGGAAATGTCTATGTCATTGGATCATCCCTGAATTCCAGACAGCAGGAAAAGGAGAACAGACAGGGCTAAAGAATATCAGGGTGCCATACTTTTTGTGTCGGCGGCAAAAAGGATTCACACAACACAGGATGACAAGCGCAGCCTTATTCAAGCACCTATCTGTATAGCATCTGCTACTCTGCCAATTATTGAAGTATAGATCTACAATCTACAGTATAAAATTAACCCAATAATCAAGTTACTGTGTATAATTCACATCATTGGTAAACATGCATGACAAGATTCCGACATCCATTCAAAAAAAAATAGTGGATGATAATATATATACAGATCCCTCATATCAACAATTTGCCTAATTATAAGTTTGAATATGCATAAACAGCCTTATCGTCCACAAGAACTTGGAGTGATCAGTACATATGCTGCAGCTGAGTGTATCAGTATCAGGTCTCAGTGATCATTTCTGTTACTTGTCCACTGTAGTACCCATCTATAAGGAGGTCTCAGTTATAACTTCCATTAAGCAAGAGAAGATTAAGAGCAATGGTATTTAGTATCTTCTTTGTCTAAGAATCTCTCTGCACCTTATCTAGTGTACAAAATATGTAGTATTTTTTTCACTATTAACTAACTTTATGACATGTTGATCAAGTGTACTACAAAGCAGATCGCAAAAGAACATGTACCATATCAGAAGTCAGAGAAGATGGAACCAGTAAATGCCAACCGAGTTAGCTCAATGGAAATAATCTAAACTTGAAGAATGAACATACCAGCTATTATAAAAATAAATAGGGTCCCAAACAAATTAATAAGCATATTACCACATAATGAAAAGTGTGCAAAGATTCTATTTCTTCTGCAGCACCCAAGAATACAATAAGTATTCCCTTACAGCATATTCTGGGATGGAATTGGTATCGTCCGGCTGGCCCAATGACTAATTCTTCTTTTGGTTTACCAACCATCATCACAAAATGAGCTTCAATCATATCAGTATCTGAGACAGTTCTGGGTCAACCCACTAGTATCAATAACCACAAAATAACAGAGTCAAACTAAAGACACTAGCAAAACTCGATATTAACAGTTCAAAACTATATCGGAGGGCACCAACCCCATGTACATTTAAGCTCTTAGTTGATCCAATTTGACTGCCACACTTAGACTACAACATAAGCGGTGGCCGGTGGGTAACAAGATTCAAACTTAGTTGATCCAACTTGACTGTTTTATTTTTACAAATATTAAGAGATGGGTATCAACTTAATAGTTTCTTAGCATTTCTTTTTTAATCCTAACCTGTGCCTTCTACAAAATCACCTAACTCAAGATCAGATTCTCATTTATCCATGTGGCAGAGAATGTCGATTATTCCAAAATATCAATTGAAATATGCTTCCAATATCCGACAGATAATGTGTTTTTATTCCTTTTATTACTTGCATCTTGTGACCATTACCTATCCTCTCCGTTTAAGTACAATAAGAATTTACTTTATGACCCATCAGAAATATTTGACAATTGAAACTTGAAGGCTAAAGTAGCATTTAGATTTTTTGTTTATTTTGTATTGACATGTCCTTTCTAAAGTGTGGTCTGTAAACTAAATGATCCATCAGAAGAATTCAATGTTTCACAATGGAAAGCTAAGCTCCGCTCATTCATGTGAAAGGAAGCACTGTAATTAATGTTGCAACAGTACACCCCCATTCCCAAGGCAATCACTCGCTATAGAAAATGTATAAGTTTGTACCTGAGTCAGCTTGACAAAGGTTTCAAATTGTAGTCACACTGCAAGTATCAAGCTTCAGCATAGCTTGCTTCCACTCAACTGCTTGTGCTTTTCTGCTTTAATCTCCTAACGTGCAGTGCTGTTGGAACAAAAAAGGACCTAAACGTTTAAACATATATAAGAAGACAAACCAAGATGATACACAGTAAGCAGCCCCAAATCCCATTTGATGTCTAGTAACACTGGTATTTACAATCCTCCCCAAATAGCATGAAACAAAAGATGTAGTAGCATTGAGCTTAGTAACTTAGTCCTTAGACGGAGGAGCAATCAATCCTTAGGCGGTGCAGAAATAATGAGAAAGGAATAAGATAACTATGGGTTTGCTAAGCTTGTGATTCCTATCATTACTATACAAAAGTAAACTAAAATGTTATTAAGATCGAGTGATTGAAGCATACAAGAATGGAATCGAACATTTTGAGCTTCATTGATATCTTAGGACTGAGGATATGTTGAGTGCCAGAATTGTGAACTCAGGTTAAGGGGAGCACATAATGGTCACATTCTCTTCTGCTTGCTCTCTTCTCCACCTACGAGAATTATTGGAAAAAAAAACATTGGATTTCACAGATGCCTTTCCATGCAATTCAGACCCATGTTTAAGTCACCTACTTTGAACTTCAGACGACACTCTACCAACCTATTAACACCCTTGGATTTCCAAGGTCTGCACTACCTGTGTCCTTTTCTTTTGTTGTTTTTAAGTATATAAGCAGTATATAATTATATAGTATACAAATACTTTCACTAAACGTGAAATGTTGCTATTCCCATGCTTCTTTCCAGGAAAGATGGAATGAGAAAAAAGGTCTGACACCGTTTTATATTGTTAGGTCACCTTAAGTTCGCTCAATGAACCTGGTGGGAAAAGAGGTTCAAATGAAGGGCATATAATCTTCATAGCACAAAGAACAGCTCGTCATATATAACTAAAATAACATTGGGCCAGTGGACTCAAGGCCCTGGTGTGCCCAAATGGTATCTCTTAATCATAAGGTATACAACGTATACAAAGGTAGAACACACTTGGCTTGAAACGATAGAGAAAACTGAAGAACCTGAAGTCGCCCTATCGTTTCATTTTCACTCGAATATAATTGACTGTTCAGTATAGATCCATGTAATTTTGTTTCTCTCTTTCCAAAATAATATTCAAACAAAATATTCCCAGTTGACCAGAAGATACTGGTTATCATGAAGATATCGTAAACCTAAGATTGTGTAGATAGTACGCTGGCTTATGAAATGCGAACAGTGAAAGGGTGTGTTCTCTGTTCAATTAACTAGAATTAATTGCTGGTTGTCACCAACCACAATACACATGCATTTTAATTTAAAAAATAATTATTCAAATTACTGAAAATTTGATAGTTCAAGCTACATTTCAAATTTACAATGACGTTTAAATATAATTGCTCCAAAGCACTGATAATTTGAACAGGATCGGTAACTTAAACCCGAAGTAGGATGATATTGTGACACGAGGCCCAAAAGATTAAACAGAACATTTTCAGTACTCTATGAAGAAGCTAATCCAGTTGTATAAGAAATATAATCCATGCCTGAAATATTAGACGGACATAATTTAAGGTATAAAGCTATGAATCAGTAGCAGTGAATCATATTGGTTAACTTTTTCATCCAACTCCAAATGCTGACTAGACTGAAATGCAAGTTAAGGCAGTCAAAAAGAAAAAAGAAGATCACTAAGCCTGGTGACAAAAAGGTATTTCTCAAAGAAACCATGATGTCTAACAAATCCTCAGTGAGCAATTGTGACAATGATATGTGTGAATCATTGAACTATCCTTACAAAAGAGCAACACTAGGCTTATCACTTACAGAGCCGGCATCTTTTCCAGCCAGGTGATAAAGCAAAACTCCAGCTGCAACACTTACATTTAAACTCTCCACCGCAAGGAATGATTTCAAACCTGGATTACCAGAAACATTATCACCTTCTTCCCCCGCATCCGCGTCTGCATCTAGTCCCTCGATCAGTCCATCAACATTTCCAGGAATCTTGACCAGATCTGTGCAGGATCGCTCAACCAGGGGTCTCAAACCAGTGCCTTCACTTCCCAACACAAGAATGGTTGGCACTCCCGTGTTCACCTCAGAGAGTGGAACAGCTTTGTGAGCAATGGTACCACCAAGAACTCGCCACCCATTTTCAGCTGATGAAGACAAAAACTGCATCATGTTTCTGCAGGACAGCAACTCAATCAACTCAAGCGAGCCTGCGCTAGCTTTGCTCACCACTCCACTTAGTGGAGCCGAGTTCTTAGCACACAACACAACACCCTCAGCGCCAAAGTAGTAGGCAGACCTGATTATGGCTCCCAAATTCTGAGGATCCATAACCTCATCCAAGGCTAGCCAGACCGGCGCCTTTCCGCCATCCACCCTGACTGGATCCAGCTCCTTAGTTGTTCACCATTTCCAAAGGTGATGCATCAAGCACCAGGCCTTGGTGTGGTCGGTTATCCACCATCATGTTCAGGTCATGCTTTGATGTTTCGATAACCTTAAGCCCAGCCTTCTCTGCCATTTGTAGAACTTTCTCAACTGCCTTCTTATCCTTCTTCTTCTTGTTGCTCCCACTCAAATCCATGCCTTCCTGTGTGTACAATGCATAAAACTCTCTCCTCCCAGCCATGAGCGCTGCAAGAACCGGACCAACGCCATAAACACCTTGTCCCACCATCTTCGGCACTGTCGATTCCCCTGCCTCCTTCCCCGTCTTCCTCCCCCAATTCTCCTGCCTATTCCACTGCTTGACATCTGGCCTATCAAACCTCTCCCTCCTGAACCTCTCGCCATGGGCGCCTCCATTCCTCCCCCTCTCCCAACGGAATCCTCCATCCTTCCCAATGACTCGTCGGTAACTGTCCTTAGTCCTGCCCCACTTGGGATTGTCAAATGGCTCATCCTCACTCTCCTCCCTAATTGCCACCTTGTTAGAAACCCTGTCGTCTGACACCTCTCTTCGCGAGTATCGCTCGTCCTTGGAGAAGTACTTCTCCGCTGAGGCTTCCCACGAGGAGGAACGGGCGGCGCTAGTCCTCGCAGCAGGGGCACCCCCGTTGCCGTTCTCGGCGGCAAGCCAAGGAAGCGCCCTCCCGACATCTGGTGCAGTGGAAAACGAAACCCTACCTCCCAGACCGAGGTGCAGGGGGTCGCCGGAGCCAGATGTGGTCCTGGTGCTTGCGCCTGGGGCCGTGGTCGGACGAAGCACGGGTGAGGAGGCCCGGGACCTGGAAGAGAGGTAGCCGGCGCGGAGGAGGCCGGCGAGCATGGCGCGGCGAGGCGAGGATGTCGCCGCGAGGAGCGGGAGGGGGTGGGACTTGGAGAGGCCGCAGTGGAGCATGGCACGACAGGGGAGCGGCGTAGTAGGGTTTTGGGGTCGGGGAGTGGGATGGATGCAGCGGAGATGAGGGGTTTAGGGCGGCCGGTGCGCGGCGCGCCACTCGTTCGACGAAATGCCCGTAGGATGAAACGATGAGATGAGACGAGGATGTTTTCTACAGGAGACCTTCATGTTTCTCTATTTATATATAGAACCTTCTTTTTATGTACTGCCAATATCAGACATTCAAACTGGTGGCAATTGAGATCGCAATAAAGTCCCAACATCAAAATCGTGTGTGAAGAAAGATGTCTTAGTTCTTGCACTTTTTTTCTCTGTTTTATTAATTAGACCATTGTTGATTTAGGCTTGGGATTATTGATTTTTGTTTATGGAGGAAAACTAGGAATTTTTTTATGGAGGAAAACTATGAATTGTTAAAGAAGTTTCGCAGATAATTGGAATGGGTAAAGGATAATGTTTCAAGGTAGTAACTAGTAAGGCAATGGATAATTATCTTACGATACCACAATGGATAAAGGATAATGCTTCAAGGTAGTAAGGCAATGGACGATTATCTTACATCAATAACAATTTATACCATGACACATCCACGACATAGGAGTACTTATTAAGTACCACGCAACATTGACAAAAACAGTTCACACCATAATGTGAAAACTCCATTGCAACATAAAAATTTACTACCTACGATGTTTTATCTTAAACTATTGCAATATGAGAAGCCACTTTTGGCACTTGCGGATCTAGGAAACAAATCAAGGGGGAGCTGATTCTCTTTCTCCTGACCTTTGGTATTCTACTCCCATATGACAACAAAAGATATGTTATATATATTGATCCTTTAATGTTGTGAAATAGCAAAGTTTTTTTATGTGGTGAGCTTTAGTACTGCAATTTCAGTTCAAAATAAAATTGAGTTCATGTCGCACAAAACATAAAGTTAGGGTTGCACTGGATCGATCGAATTTGACGATTGTAACATGTTGCGTTAATATAAAAGAATGTTGTTGTGGGAATTTTGTTGTTGGAATGTGATGCATACAGTGAGCCACTTTGCATACGTTTATAATGTTGTAAAACAATATTTGTTGCAGCCTCGGTTGGGTGCAAAATCATGAATCATAAGATCACCTTCGAACCTTTTTAGTTCAAGCAAACTAATTACCTTCTCCAAAATGAAACATGAATTTCCAACTTTGTGCCTTTGCCTCCTGTCGCATGCTCAGTTTAGGCTAAACAAACACCGAAATTTGAAAACTACATCAATAGAACTCTCACCTACTCCAAGCATATTATTGTTTTACATCTTTCATTCTTTACAATCGATAGAAAATGGAGAAACTTCTAATCACCATAATTTGTATTGTTATTTATTTTTGTAGGATTATGTAACATGTAGATAGCGAGAGAAAAAATTAATGTATAGACTATAGAAAAAAATATTTTTGTAGACCATCCGATATCGATCTAATGATGTTGGATGGTAATTAAAATTTCCGCAGACTTTCAATGGACTGAAACTTATTAGCGAGCCCCATTGTTTTAAAGCTAGAATATTTGACAAGCACCAAGACAACAGGTACGTGATATATACAGTACACAAGTAGGGTGGTGATTTGCCCGTTGTATTTGTGCGTGGGACAGGAGCTGCACATCTGATCTATGATGCAATGCAACAACTTGATTTACCAGCGGAAAGAAACACATCTCCATCGAACTATCGTATCGACTAGCACACTTTTTTCCAACGAGAAGTCTGTGTCGTGAACCAGCTGGACACGTCGCAGGAACCTGTAGTGAGCCCAAACGTAGCAGCCTGACCTGAAGGTTCTAGCTCATCAGGTGCCAAGTGTAAGCGCACAAACCCAGGGGAATCAGGAGTGCCGAAACCGACTCGCGCTGGCCGTGGCTTTTCCACGGTCTGTTGCATCACCACTTCGACAGTCGCTACAAAAAGGCAACACTCTGTCCTTCCTCCTGAGGCCTTTGTGCTGTGAATTGGCATCCTGTTCTGCCGCGCGTTCCTTTGCTGGTTGTCTTCCACGGCGTCTCGTCCTCGGATCGACCGGCGAAGCCAGCCTTAGGTGACTCCTCTGCTCTGCTTCCTACTACCGCGAGCCGCTACTGTCTCCCGTGCTTCCATGGTTGTTCGGCATCAGCACGCCGTGGTGCGGCGACGAGATCGGTTTCTCTCGCTCTGTGGTTGTAGCTGTAGCCGGCGCGTGTGAGCGGAGATGGCCGCGCATATATGTGCTGTCGTGATTTTGTATGTTTTATAGTGGTATCCGTGCTTTTCCAAATTTCACTGGGTCGTAGTAGTTCCGAACAAAGCTGTGTCATGTGTGGCAGGGCATGTTTTTCACTGTCACTCATGCAGTCATGCTATATGCATGGTCTGAAAATTTTGGCTGGCTAGGGGTATTTGGTTGTACCTTTGTTTCTAGATGGAAAAAAAAAGAAGAACGTTTTCAGAGTCCTTACTATGCGCAGTGCCGTTGGTGGAGTGCAGACGAAGTTGCGTTAAAAATTTCAGTATTCTTCCTTTTTCGTTGGATGGTACGTAGTTTATTATGAGCATGGTGACAAAGTTGTGTTTAACGATATGTCTTGTTGGGACTCGGAAGGCATCAAATTTTCTTCTAGTCACTGATCTTGCAGCAGCTATGCCTTTTGTACAAAGGTTTGTGAAGATTCCCAGCAGTAAGGCATGTGATTGGTGGGTTTATCAAAGTAGTGTACCGTAAAAACGCTCTAAACCAAACATGCCTCCGGCCACAAAGTTACCATAGGTTGATTGACGAATTGTCCTAGTGACGAGTGAATCAAATACCGGCCTTTTACAAAGTAACAAAGTTCAACGGTCGATTCTACATCGTACAGTTATTGGTTCCAAACATCCACAGCAACTGATCCCCCGCCCGATGAGAGATCGCCATTTGTACTGGCGGCAGCGATGTCACCGTTGAGCGCTGAACCAACGGGCCATGGCGCCTGTGAGCACCGGAGAGCTGCTCCATCTCTTTGTGGTGGAGCAGACGCCAATGTCGTCCGGTTGTCGCGGGAGGCGATACTGCCGGCGTCCGCTGTCACCGCCGCGCTGGCAGGCCATCGTGCCACGGACACGGAGCTTCCGAGCACAGGCTCCAGGACGTCGAACCGTCCACCCATCACCGTCGAACAGTCTCCTCTTGCTGTGTGTTCTAGCTATGTGGTCGGTTGAGTGGCCCGTCATGCCGCGTGCTAGGTGTTCGTTGTTTTGCCTGGCAAGAGGAAATTTTTGGCACTGTGCCCACAATAACACAATTCCACAACATCTATTTAGATGCTCATCTGGAAGTTTTAGCCTTTTAGGTACCCCGATTGCACTGATGCTAATGCTATGATTTATGACTTGGACTGAATCTACTTCTCACGATGTGCTTTGGGCGTTTTGAACTGTCGTTATGGTCTACCTGTGTCAGCCCTCTTGAATTACCTGCTAGTTTGTTTTGTTCGTGTGCAACACACCTGCCTGCATGTAGCACAGCATATGAATATTAATGGAAGGATAGATGCACACAAAACTGGTAAATGTATGATTTTTTAAAATATTTATTTACCCACATTGGCAATATGAAACTACTACTCAAATGCTCTTATACTACTTCTGCTAGCTGATCTGTATTCATGTTGCTGAAATAGTTTTTTGACAAGGTTGGTCTTTAGGACAGAAATAAGTTTCTAGCGTGATATTCAAAGGCAGACAAGATGGTTAAGTTCACAGCTGAAGAGATGCGCAAGATCATGGACAAGAAGAATAACATTCGTAACATGTCTGTCGTTGCTCATGTGGACCATGGTATGTGCACCTGTAATCTTGATGGAGCTAGAAATACCAGTTGACTCTTTCATTTACCAGGAGCATTATATCTGCTTGCATTGCCATGGAATTTATATAGTACAGCTATTCTTTATATACTTCCGGTTAGAACATGCTTCTAGATTTTGCTGATATCGTGTACTTGCTTGTACTTACTTTAGTGCTTGTTTGATCGAATCAATAACTTACCTCTATACTCTGCTCAAGCATGAATTCAAGAGGATCCATTTCTAAACAAATTGTAAGTTCGTGCTATGTTTATGTTAACGTTACTCTCTGCAGGCAAATCTACACTCACCGATTCCCTAGTGGCTGCTGCTGGGATCATAGCCCAGGATGTGGCTGGTGATGTCCGGATGACTGATACTCGTGCAGATGAAGCAGAACGTGGTATTACAATCAAATCCACTGGTATTTCCCTTTACTACGAGATGAGTGATGATTCCCTCAAGAGTTATAAGGGGAGAGAGATGGAAATGACTACCTGATCAACCTTATTGATTCACCCGGACATGTTGATTTTTCTTCGGAGGTCACAGCTGCACTTCGTATAACTGATGGTGCTTTGGTAGTGGTTGACTGCATTGAGGGTGTCTGTGTGCAAACTGAAACTGTGCTCCGTCAAGCGCTTGGTGAGAGGATTAGGCCTGTTCTCACTGTGAACAAGATGGATAGGTGTTTCCTTGAGCTTCAAGTTGATGGTGAGGAAGCTTATCAGACCTTTTCTCGTGTCATTGAGAATGCCAATGTTATCATGGCAACATACGAAGATGCACTCCTTGGTGATGTCCAGGTCTATCCAGAAAAGGGAACTGTTGCTTTCTCTGCTGGTTTGCACGGTTGGGCTTTTACCCTGTCCAACTTTGCTAAAATGTATGCATCCAAGTTTGGAGTTGATGAATCTAAGATGATGGAGAGGCTATGGGGTGAGAATTACTTTGATCCATCCACTAAGAAATGGACAAGCAAACATACTGGTTCTGCTACTTGCAAGCGAGGTTTTGTTCAGTTCTGTTATGAGCCCATCAAGCAAATCATCAATACCTGCATGAACGATCAGAAAGATAAGTTGCTGCCAATGCTGCAGAAGCTAGGTGTTAGCATGAAGTCCGATGAGAAGGACCTTACCGGAAAGGCTTTAATGAAACGTGTCATGCAAAACTGGCTTCCAGCCAGTAATGCACTTCTTGAGATGATGATATACCACCTTCCTTCTCCAGCAAAGGCACAGAGGTATCGTGTTGAGAACCTGTACGAGGGTCCCCTTGATGATATTTACGCATCTTCCATCAGGAAGTGTGATCCAGAAGGTCCTCTTATGTTGTATGTCTCCAAGATGATTCCAGCATCTGACAAAGGGAGGTTCTATGCTTTTGGCCGTGTCTTCTCAGGGAAGGTTTCAACTGGTATGAAGGTCCGCATCATGGGTCCCAACTATGTCCCTGGACAGAAGAAAGATCTGTATGTTAAGAATGTCCAGAGAACTGTTATATGGATGGGCAAGAAGCAAGAATCAGTGGAAGATGTTCCTTGTGGTAACACTGTCGCTATGGTTGGTCTCGATCAGTTCATCACCAAGAATGCTACATTGACAAATGAGAAGGAGGTCGATGCTTACCCAATCAAAGCAATGAAGTTCTCTGTTTCTCCTGTTGTTCGTGTTGCCGTTCAGTGCAAGGTTGCCTCTGACCTTCCCAAGCTTGTTGAAGGTTTGAAACGTCTGGCCAAGTCAGATCCTATGGTTCTCTGCACTGTTGAAGAGTCAGGTGAGCACATCATTGCTGGAGCTGGAGAGCTTCACCTTGAAATTTGTTTGAAGGATCTACAAGAAGATTTCATGGGTGGAGCCGAAATTACTGTTTCCCCTCCTGTTGTTTCTTTCCGCGAAACTGTTCTTGAGAAATCTTGCCGAACTGTTATGAGCAAGTCTCCAAACAAGCACAATCGTTTATATATGGAAGCCCGCCCCATGGAAGAAGGTCTGCCTGAGGCCATTGATGAGGGCCGCATTGGACCACGTGATGATCCAAAAGTACGCTCCAAAATTCTGTCTGAGGAGTTCGGTTGGGACAAGGATCTTGCCAAGAAGATATGGTGTTTTGGGCCAGAGACCACAGGCCCTAACATTGTTGTGGATATGTGTAAAGGAGTACAGTATCTTAATGAAATCAAGGATTCTGTTGTGGCTGGTTTCCAGTGGGCATCGAAAGAAGGAGCACTGGCTGAAGAGCACATGCGTGGCATGTGCTTTGAGGTCTGTGATGTTATTCTCCATTCGGATGCTATTCATAGAGGTGGTGGGCAGATTATTCCAACGGCAAGAAGAGTCATCTATGCTTCTCAGCTCACTGCAAAGCCCAGGCTTCTTGAGCCTGTGTACTTGGTGGAGATTCAAGCCCCTGAGAATGCACTTGGTGGAATTTACAGTGTCCTGAATCAGAAGAGAGGGCATGTGTTTGAAGAGATGCAGAGGCCTGGCACTCCATTATACAACATCAAGGCATACCTCCCTGTTATCGAGTCATTTGGGTTCACTAGCACCCTCAGGGCAGCAACCTCTGGCCAGGCATTCCCTCTATGTGTCTTTGATCACTGGGAAATGTTGTCTGCTGACCCATTGGAGCCTGGTACACAGACAGCTAACCTTGTCTTGGACATCCGTAAGAGGAAGGGTCTGAAGGAGCAGATCACACCTCTCTCTGAATATGAGGACAAACTCTAAATGTCTGCTCATGTATGTTCTGCTTGTATCACTTTATGGTTGCTATTGTCTACTTCCAATAGTCCCCATGTCATATGATTTTCCACATATAGTCTTATATCACCGTATGCTAAAGATATTGTACTGCAATGATATAATAATATCTTTAAGGTATTTCAGAGAACTACTATACACTTCTTTTTGTCAAACATGTTTTTTTCACTCTTGTTTGACACTGCTGAATGTTCATATGTTCTACTGGGCACCTATTATTTGGTAATGTATTTAACTACCACTCTAATTTAGATCTTCCACTCCTTGGAGCTGGGTTATAGATGCTGGTCCAGTGCTAACAACAATTGATGTAGTAGTGGTTACTAATTTAACCAATTTATTACATTGTCTCATTCTTTAAATCTATGTACATGATTTAAGCAATTTATAACGTTAACATTGGCTGCCATTTTCTTTCTGATTGCTTCAGTCAACTCTGCCTTTTTCGTTGTTATTTGAGTGTGTGTGCTTTTCTTGATATACAACATATAGATATTCACATAGAACATTTGGTCTCTCCAGGTCTGAAAGGCATCAGACTTTACCCCTCTCGCTGACACAGTGGTGCCTGTCTCATATTATTGGTTTCTGACTTCCTATTAGTCACTAGTATTAACAGCAAGAGGTTGATCGACCATGGATCTTTCCTCTACCGATATACTCAGGCTACAGTAACAATCAAGTCATTTGGAAGAAAACGGCATCCTTTGGTAACGCAGAGTCATATACTTCACCAATAGCATTTCATTATTTGCATGTTTATCCAACTTGGACTCCTAACTGATTTAATATGCTCTTTAGTTCTTGACAGGACTATCAATCACTAACAAAAGGACTGGGCATCGATTAAGGAGAGGAGGCTTAAAAGTTGGAATCATCATGGTCCACAGGCCACACCATTGAGGTACGCGGTAAGAAGTATTTTTTGCAGCAATGTTTATAGCAGCTGCTGAGTACACAAAAATGTTTCCATATCCATGCTGGATATGGAATGTTTCTCTTATTTCCATTACCATAGCCAATATCATAGCTCATCATAGGCATTACATTACATGTTGACTGAAAATTGACATAGAGCTAGCTATGGACACTACATCAGTGCAAGGGAATACATCCTCTGCACAAGATCTTATTTGAACTGTAGCCACTGGAAGTTCTTACACACCACTAGTACACAAATGAACAACTGAAACTCTGAAACAGTATCGATGTACCTCTAGTTGCTTGTTACAGCGAGCCTCTCATAAGGCCGCCGGAGCAGGTCGCAAGCTTTCACTACCCCTTCTTCTCGAGGCTGGTGTTGTTCAGCCGCTCGACGGCCAAGATTAGCGCCTGTGTTCCGAGCCCGCCCTCACCATGCGCCATCAGCGACACGTACAGCTGCTGTGCGAGCGCGAGTCCAGGCAGCGACAGCCCCATGGCCTGACACTCGGACAGGCAGATGCCGAGGTCCTTGACGAAGTGCCGCACGTAGAATCCGGCCGCCATGTCCCGCTCCAAGATCCGCTTCCCGTACAGGTCCAGCGATCTGGACGACGCCGCGCCGGTGGAGATGGCCTCCAGCCACTTGGCCACGTCCAGCCCGGCCTTGTGCGCGAACACCATGCCCTCCACGAGCCCCACCATGTTGGACGCGATGGCGATCTGATTGCCCAGCTTCGCTCGCTGCCCCGCGCCAGGCCCGCCCATGTACAGCGCGTTCCCCATGAGCTTGAAGAGCGGCTCCAGGCGCGCCACGACGGCGGCGTCTCCGCCGGCGAAGATGGAGAGAGTGGCGTTGCGGGCCCCGCGGTCGCCACCGGAGACGGGGGCGTCGATGGCCGCGCAGCCGGCGGCGGAAGCGGCGGCGGCTATCTCGGCAGCCAGGGTGGGGTCAGAGGTGGTCATGTCGACGAGGACTCCACCAGGAGCGAGGCCAGCGAGGGCTCCAGTGGAGGGGTCCAGGGCGGTCGCGCGGACATCGGAGGGAAGCCGACCATGAGGAAGATGACGTCGGCGGCCGCAGCGGCGGCGCGTGGGCTGTCCACGAGGCTGGCGCCGCGGGATACGAGGCCCTGGGCTTTTGAGGACGTGCGAGTGAAGACGGTAAGCGGGTAGCCGGCGGCGAGTAGGTGGCCGGCCATGGACTGGCCCATGACGCCCGTCCCCACCCAGGCCACGCGGGTGGTGTCCGGAGAGATCGGACGGTCGGATACGTTCGCCCCCGTGGAAGACGACGACATGGCTGCTGCTGCGGCGGTGGCTCTGGCGGCAAGCGGGAACGGCGGACGGCGACGAGTGAGTGAACGGGAGAAGAAAACGAGCATTTGGGGGTGGGGGTAGAGTTGCTGTCCGATGAGTTGTTTTCGCAAAGAAAAAAGAAACCTGATAACTTGTCCAAGACATTGGAATTGCCGTCTTAAAAAAAAGATATTGGAATTGCCGGAAATGCCCCTCTGGGTATCGCGGTGCCTGTAGATAAGGCGTCGCGTGAGGTTCACTCCTTCTGATGGGCCGTGGTGCGTGCAATTCCAGATGACCAGGGCTCACGCTGGGCCGATTTGTCGGTAGCCCGTGACTGAGCTCACGAGTGACGAGCGGCCCATTACTTCGGCGCCGTGGACGGCTGGGCTAAACCGGATCATCGCGACGCCGCCGCGCCGCAAACCGCACCGCGCGAACTTCCCGAACTGCCCCAGAAATAACTGCATCGGACGGCCAAACGCCAGTCATCAGGCAAGAATTCACCGAAATAACCCTGAATTCTATGCCCCGAGCCGCCGGTCTGGCTCGGCCGGACCAGCTTGTCCGGCTCTCGAATATTCGCCCGGCTGGGATATTTCTGGCCCGCTGCGCAAGCTCGCCACTCCACCTATAAATATCAGCACCCAGCTGCCTCTAGGGTTTTAGTGCTCCATTCCCCCGGCGCCGCCTCCACATCTCGTCTCTCAGATCGGGAGGCGAAACCCAAGGTGACTGACGACTCCTCACGCTCCCTGCCTCTGATTGCTGGACCTCGTTCATCCTTGCGTGATGCTTGCCTAGTTCTTAGTTCTACTTGATTTTGAGGCGTTTTCCTTCCGTTTTGTGCTGTCATGCGGTGACTGGGTTAGAATCGGGCCTCAGAGTGCCTTGCGCTGTTCGAATCTGATTTACAGTTCGTTTAATTTCGTGGTATTTACTCCGGTTCGCTTGGTTACAGGTCCCTAATGTTCTAGATCCGTTTTCTAAGTTTAATTTTGTGCCAAGTAGTCGATGCCAAGTGTATGGATATCGGTTTAACTCGATTCGTTTGTCGATAACTGATTGCTTGCCCAGATCTGTTGTTTCTGCATGATTAGTTGTTTTGCATATGCAAGCAGATTGTCTGATGGGTTCTGTTTGACGGTAGTCTTGATTGCTATGCTCTCAAGTTATTTAGGTTTATCTATGGTTTGGCAGCCCATGTAGTATCTCAAATGTCATCACTATAGCATGGTAGACCGTTTTGTTGCCGTTGACTTGCCATGATGCCGCTAAGAATTACAATTTCTGGATGTTTGCTTATCTAGATGTCCTTGTCAGCATCTCATTGATAATCTTAAGTAATACATAGTCCTTAAGCTGTAGCATCTCAGTTCTGACAATCTTATGTAATGCATGTAGTAAATACCATGGTTATTCTTGTGGCATTTAACCCGCTTGGGATCTGTCCATTTGCATGCTTAATTTTATTTTTGGAATAAATGATGGAATCTTTGATTATATGTTTGTTTTGCTAGTTAAGTTTGGATGAACTGCATTAGAATTAGCTAACTTTGTGTTCTTTTAATCAAGGATAAAATGATTTGTGTTATCTGATATAATATTTGTGCTTGTAGTGTTCATTTGAAATTGGTTACATTAGGCAGTAGTATGTGGAAATAGTGAGTTTGAGACAATGTTTGATAGATTCTGGGTCACTTCTGAAACCTGGTCACAATTTCTTTTATTTGTTTCTGGACTCATGATGTACTTTGTTCAGATACCTCAATTCTATGCGTTTTTCTTACCTGTTGTTTTACCTTGGAACACAGGAATATAAAACGTATCTGTGGTGTGAACTTCAAAAGAAGTCAAGATGGTGAAGTTCACAGCTGAGGAGCTCCGCCGTATCATGGACAAAAAGCATAACATTCGTAATATGTCTGTTATTGCTCATGTAGACCACGGTATGTTCCATTCCATACCAAATTATGAAGATAGTGTTTTGTACTTGCTCATTGTGCTCTAGCCAATTTCAGTAGTATAATGTTCTGTACTTGCTCATTGTGCTCTAGCCAATTTCAGTAGTATAAAGTGTTTATGCTCATTGTGCTCTAGCTAAGTCATGGTTTTTAGTTCTTCCAATATTCTGCTTTGCTACTGATGCCTCCACATGCAGCATATTTGTCTTAGTGGTTGATTGCCTTGATCATCCATTTATTTATTTTGCCATAAGTTGTTTTTGATCATTTTTATTATGGTTTAATAATGATGTTGTATTGAGTAATGGGATTTAGCATGTTAGCTTCTTGTTCTATTTTGTTGTGCATTTTACTTGTAAAAAGTTGTATTGTACTAATCCAATTCTTTTATGTTGAAATGTCTTTGGTGCACTTTGTAGTTCTGCATTGTTCTTACAAACCGTTGGTTTCTTTGCAGGCAAGTCTACACTTACAGATTCCCTTGTGGCAGCTGCTGGGATTATTGCCCAGGAAGTTGCTGGTGATGTCCGCATGACTGACACTCGTGCAGATGAAGCTGAGCGTGGTATTACAATCAAGTCCACTGGTATCTCTCTGTACTATGAGATGACTGAAGAGTCACTGAAGACTTTCAAGGGTGACAGAGCTGGGAATGAGTATTTGATCAACCTTATTGACTCACCTGGGCACGTTGACTTTTCTTCGGAAGTCACTGCTGCTCTTCGCATCACTGATGGTGCATTGGTGGTGGTTGACTGTATTGAAGGTGTCTGTGTCCAAACTGAAACTGTGCTCCGCCAAGCCCTTGGTGAGAGGATTAGGCCTGTTTTGACTGTGAACAAGATGGACAGGTGCTTCCTTGAGCTTCAAGTTGATGGTGAGGAAGCCTACCAGACTTTCTCTCGTGTCATTGAGAATGCAAATGTCATTATGGCGACATATGAAGACAAGCTCCTTGGTGATGTTCAAGTCTACCCTGAGAAGGGAACTGTTGCTTTCTCTGCTGGTCTGCACGGCTGGGCCTTTACGCTCACCAACTTTGCCAAGATGTATGCATCCAAATTTGGAGTGGATGAATCTAAGATGATGGAGAGGCTTTGGGGTGAGAACTTCTTTGACCCAGCCACGAAGAAGTGGACCACCAAGAACACAGGCTCTCCTACTTGCAAGAGAGGATTTGTTCAGTTCTGCTATGAACCAATTAAGCAGATCATCAACACTTGTATGAATGACCAGAAGGATAAATTGTGGCCCATGCTACAGAAGCTTAATGTGACCATGAAGTCTGATGAGAAGGAATTGATGGGCAAGGCCTTGATGAAGCGTGTTATGCAAACTTGGCTTCCAGCAAGTACTGCCCTGCTTGAGATGATGATATTCCACCTTCCCTCCCCATCAACTGCACAGAAGTATCGTGTGGAGAACTTGTATGAGGGACCCCTTGATGATATCTATGCAACCGCCATCAGGAACTGTGACCCAGAGGGGCCTCTTATGCTGTATGTTTCCAAGATGATTCCGGCATCTGACAAGGGCAGGTTCTTTGCCTTTGGTCGTGTCTTCTCAGGGAGGGTTGCTACTGGTATGAAGGTTCGGATCATGGGGCCCAACTATGTCCCTGGCCAGAAGAAGGATCTGTATGTCAAGAGTGTTCAGCGTACTGTTATCTGGATGGGTAAGAAACAAGAGTCAGTTGAGGATGTTCCTTGTGGTAACACTGTAGCCATGGTTGGTCTGGATCAGTTCATCACAAAGAATGCTACTTTGACAAATGAGAAGGAAGTTGATGCCTGCCCGATCAGAGCAATGAAGTTCTCTGTCTCCCCTGTTGTGCGTGTTGCTGTTCAGTGCAAGGTTGCCTCTGACCTTCCAAAGCTTGTTGAAGGTTTGAAGCGTCTTGCGAAGTCCGATCCTATGGTTCTCTGCACAATTGAAGAATCTGGTGAGCATATCATTGCTGGAGCTGGTGAGCTTCACCTTGAGATTTGTCTGAAGGATCTGCAGGAAGACTTCATGGGTGGTGCTGAAATTATTGTTTCTCCTCCTGTTGTCTCCTTCCGTGAAACTGTTCTTGAGAAGTCCTGCCGCACTGTCATGAGCAAGTCCCCGAACAAGCACAACCGTCTGTACATGGAAGCTCGTCCCTTGGAGGAGGGTCTGCCTGAGGCTATTGATGATGGCCGCATTGGCCCACGTGATGACCCTAAGGTGCGCTCTAAGATCCTTTCTGAGGAGTTTGGCTGGGATAAGGATCTTGCCAAGAAGATTTGGTGCTTTGGACCTGAGACCACTGGCCCGAACATGGTGGTTGATATGTGTAAGGGAGTGCAGTACCTCAATGAAATCAAGGATTCTGTTGTGGCTGGTTTCCAGTGGGCATCAAAAGAAGGTGCCTTGGCAGAGGAGAACATGCGTGGAATTTGCTTTGAGGTCTGTGATGTTGTTCTCCATGCTGATGCTATTCACAGAGGTGGTGGCCAGGTCATTCCTACGGCCAGGAGAGTCATTTATGCTTCTCAGCTCACGGCCAAGCCAAGGCTGCTGGAGCCTGTCTACCTGGTGGAGATCCAGGCCCCAGAGAATGCTCTTGGAGGTATCTATGGTGTTCTGAACCAGAAGAGAGGGCACGTGTTCGAGGAGATGCAGAGGCCGGGTACCCCACTCTACAACATCAAGGCTTACCTTCCTGTCATCGAGTCCTTTGGGTTCTCTAGCACACTTAGGGCTGCGACCTCTGGTCAGGCATTCCCTCAGTGTGTGTTCGACCACTGGGACATGATGTCCTCCGATCCTTTGGAGGCTGGGTCCCAGGCTGCCCAGCTGGTGTTGGATATCCGCAAGAGGAAGGGTCTCAAGGAACAGATGACTCCCCTTTCCGAGTTCGAGGACAAGCTCTAAATTTTGGCCCTTCGTTTTGCTACTCCCTGTGCTGTCTGCTGTCAAGCAAAACTCTTTTATGTTTCATTTCCTTGAGTTGTCAAATGCATGTGTTCTACAGCATTGGTCGTATGGTAGTGTGGTTCTGAGACGGTTTTATTATCTGTCATGATGTAACAGATGAAACATAGATGATGGAATCTGTTAAGTGGTTAGTTTTGGCAGCATCTCCTACTTTTATGAATGTTTTTGCTCAGTTTTCCTGTTGCCGTTTTATAATTTTGTGCACTGTGTCTGATGTTTCATCAGATGCATCTTGCTTACTAATTCTGACTGCTGTTGTGGTGTTGCCTGCTATGTTTCTGTTAAATGTTTGCCTGTTACTTCTGAATCAGATTTTTTTTCGTCTGTCCATTGTATTTAAATTCGTCTGTATTGTTTTTCGACTCTATTTTCTGGTTTCTCAGTTCTGTTAAGGTTACTTGCCTTTGTTGTTGCTGTGTCTGTCCTGAAGTTTATTTTACTTTCATTATACTACTTGCCTTTGTTGTTGCTGTGTCTGCCCTGAAGTTTTGTTAAGGTTACTTGCCTTTGTTGTTGATGTGTACTAGTATTTCGTAACCCATCAAAGATACTATGCTTCGGGTTGTTTCAGGCATCGCAAACGCAACCTTGTCGCTGGCGTTGTTTGTCACGTTTAGTACGGTTAGGCTAATGTTTCTGCAGCACACTGTATACGGGTCTGTTTCTGCGGCTCGGCTTTCAAAGATGTTGCCCATGGGAACAGTCTGTTTCGCTGATTCTCCACGTGAAACGTGGACAAACAAACAAGGATGCTCGTTCTAGAACCAGGACGGAAGTCGCACGGGCCGTGGACCGTGGTATAGCGGTGCGCGTAATACCGGCAGCTGGAATCTCTCCTCGGGAATACGGTGAGCGTGCGCATGAGATGGTCACACACCACACCAGGAACAAACGAACTATCGTACTCCCGATGGAGCCGCTGCCTTGTGATCCCGTTGGGAGCACAGCTGCCACGCGCACGGCACGTGATGTGGGTCGTCGGTCAGCGTTTGCGGTCTGGTCTTGCGCGCTTACTAGTCTTCTGGTTTGAATCCGTCAATGCGGTTGCGGTTGCTTGGCATCTTCCTTCGGCTGGTTGGATGGATCAGATCACACGCGCGGCGCAAAAACAGAACAACAGATACGATGTGCGCCTGTGCCTTTGGGTGTCCAATGGGCAACTAAACCATAGTCTCTGAGCCACCTAACCGTTCCTCCTTCTGGAAACGTTTCGGCAGAAACGTCGTGTTCGGCTAACCTAGAGACTTTCGTAGTCACACGTACGCCTTCTTCCTCGGTTTCGCTCTCACCTGCTAACCGGTAGACGAGCATGGGAGTCTGGTACAGTCGCTTGCAAACTGAGAAGAAAAATCATGAAGTTATCCCTATATGGTAGCTTGACTGGTGAGCCGTGAAAGTAGGCTGTCACATGCCCGGTGGACTCCGGGCTCAGCACACTGGCATGGGCACCACAAATCATTTTATTCATCGGCTTTGACTGGAGCCACTATTGTGTTCTTCAGTCTTCGGCGAAAGATCATCACGAGTGGATAGGGACACCAATCGTGATCCCAAGTATCCTTTACACCGATGACCGATGGAGTCAGAAGCAAAACCATTAGATACCGTGTACTGCTCCAGGCTTAGACTGAACACTGTGATACTGGATGATTCCTTATCTCTGTCACTACAATTTTGCAAAACTGGTTACTTCAGCAGGGGAAAAAAGAGCATGCAAAAATGGCTTCTAGAGCGAAGACTCAGCTAAGTGCGGTCTTCCACTAAGTAGTTCGTGCTACGAGCACTTTCCTGAGCACGTCCGTGCCGTCCGAATCACTTCTAATCCAACGCAAAATGGAAGCTTCGCAGTAAGCTTCTCGCAATCTGAGCGGACAGCAGCGGTCAAACACATGATTAGAATACAACAACTGGGGGGAAAGGGACACACGTGCCATGGTCGTAACAAAATCGAGCTCCCCGTGTTCCCGAGTCCACCGCGGCGGCGGGCAGACCCACACCACGCCACCGAACCAGCCAAGGCATGGCAACGCCGCGCCGCGCTTGGGCGCGCGCTTATCTCCTCCACCTCCTCCTGCTCGTGTTGCTTAATTGTTGCGCCCTTCCGCACCGCGCGGCGGCGCAGTCCACACCGGCGGCAGACGAGGCGCAGCTGCTGCTCCGGATCAAGAGCGCGTGGAGCGACCCGCCGGTGCTTGCGGCATGGAACGCCTCGTCGGCGGCCGCGCACTGCACGTGGCCTTACGTGAAGTGCGACACGCCCGGGCGCGTCACGGGCCTCTTCCTCGCCAGCGCCAACGTCTTCGGCCCCTTCCCGGACGCCGTCGGCGACCTCACCGCCCTCACGCACCTCGACGTCTCCAACAACAGCATCAAGGACACGTTCCCGACCTCGCTCTACCGCTGCGGCTCGCTGCAGTACCTCAATTTGTCCCAGAATTACTTCGCCGGGTCCCTCCCGGCCGACATCGGCCGGGGCCTCTCGGCGAACCTCACCACGCTGGACATCAACGGCAACAGCTTCAACGGTAACATCCCGGCGTCGCTCTCCAGGCTCCGGAACCTCCAGTACCTCGCGCTGAACAACAACCTTTTCGGCGGCACCATCCCAGCAGAGCTCGGTGACCTCACGAGCCTGCGGACTCTGGACCTGAAGCAGACTCCGTTCGATGCTGGCGAGCTGCCGGCGTCGTTTCGCAATCTGACCAACCTGAGTACCCTGTCGGCGTGGGAGTGCAACCTCATTGGAAATTTCCCGAGCTTCGTGGCGGAGATGCCCGAGTTGGAGTTTCTGTACCTCTCCACCAACTCGTTGACGGGAAGCTTACCTCCAGGTGTTTGGCGTCTCAAGAAGCTACAGCAATTGCTTCTGTCCTCGAACAAGCTCACCGGAGACGTGGTGGTGGATGACCTCGCAGCGATGAACCTGACAAGGATAGACCTCGCCAACAACACTCTTTCTGGAACCATACCGGAAGCCTTCGGACTCTTGAAGAATCTCTCGTGGTTGTACCTCTTCGGCAACAACTTCTCCGGCGAAATACCGGCGAGCATCGGCCGGTTACCGTCACTGTACGTGTTGAGGCTGGACAGTAACAGGCTTAACGGCACGCTTCCACCGGAGCTGGGGAAGCAATCGCCGAACTTGGGTTATGTTGAGGCCGACGGCAATGAGCTCACCGGCGAGATTCCTGAGGGACTGTGCGACAGAGGCCAGCTCCAGAGCTTCAGCGCCTCACGCAACCAATTGAGCGGCTCCATACCGGCTGGCCTCGCCAACTGCGCGACTCTGAAGTGGCTCTTGCTAGACAACAATCAACTGTCAGG